>JAOXOE010000694.1:9955591-9972557 GCA_028565055.1 Phoeniculus purpureus
AGACCCAGCTCCCTCAGCCTTTCCTCATAAGGGAGGTGTTCCACTTCCTTCATCATCCTCATTGCTCTATGCTGGACACCTCCAGCAGTCCTGTGTCCTTCTTGAACTGAGGAGCCCAGAACTGGACACAATACTCCAGATGTGGTCTCAGCAGGTCTCAGAGTAGTGGAGGAGAAGAACCTCTCGCTATCTGCTAACCACTCCCCTTCTCATCCACCCCAGGATGCTGTGGGCCCTCTTGGCCACAAGAGCACGTTGCTGGCTCATAGTTATCCTGCTGTCCACTAGGACCTCCAGGTCCCTTTCTCCTACCCTGCTCTCCAACAGGTCAGTCCCCAACCTATGCTGGTACCTGGGTTTGTTCTTGCCCAGATCCAAGACTCTACACTTGCCCTTGTTATAGTTCATTCAATTTCTCTCTGCCCAGCTCTCCAGCATGTTCAGGTCCCACTGAATGGCAGCACAGTCTGCTGGGTGTCGGCGACACCACCCAGCTTTGTGTCATCAGCAAATTTGCTGACAGTGCTCCCTGATCCCTCATCCAAGTCACTAATGAATAGATTGAACAGGACTGGTCCCAGTACTGACCCTTGGAGGACTTCACTAGGTACAGGCCTCCAACTAGACTCTGTCCCATTGGCCACTACTCTGACTTCTATCCTGCAGCCAGTTCTTGATCCACCTCACTACCCAGTCATCCAGTCCACACTGTCTCAGTTTGGCTGTGAGGCTGCTGTGTGAGACTTCATCAAATGACTTACTGAAGTCAAGATAGACCACATCCACCGCTCTGCCATCTTCTATCCATCTGGTTATGCCCTCATAAAAGTCATAAAAGCATGACTTCCCCTTGGTGAAGCCATGCTGACTGTCCCTAAATGACCCTCTTGTCCTTGATGTGCCTACAGACACCATGAAGGTTAAATTGTTTCATCACCTTTCCTGGGCTGGAGGTGAGGCTGACGGGTCTATAGTTACCTGGGTCCTCCTTCTTACCCTTTTTGAAGATTTGAGTGACATTCACTATCCTCCAATCCCTAGGCACCTCTACTGATCCCCATGACTTAGAAAAGATGATGGAGGAGTGGCTTAGCAATGACTTGCACCATCTCCCTTAGCATGCATGGGTGTATCCTGTCAGGGCCCATGGGTTTATGTACATCGAGTTTGTCTTTAAATTGGAAAAAATTCTGCAGATTCATACTGGGTTTGTTTCGTTTTGCTGGTTCACATTTGCATTGATTTTCAGCAGGCTAAGAGAATCATTATAGTAGAATACACTGCCAAACAAATAAAGCACTTAGTTCTGGTTCTTTATTTCAGTGGAATAGAAAGATGTTAGAAACGAAGGGGAGGATTGTATTTTTGTTTTTTGAAACGTTTGCTGGAAAGAGTTTTTTAGTTGCAGGCAAAACTCTCATAAAACAAGATTTTTTTTTTTCCCAGTAGAAGTCTGTACAATTAGAAACCTGTTTTCCTCTGAAAAGTAGTTTCAAGGGAGTGAGCCTATTGTCAGATAGCTGTGATTCAGTACTAGTTTTAGTTGACATGATCACGTCATATATGTTATTTCCTTTGGATGGAAAGGGTCATAGTAGAGGATCTCCAACAGGAAGAGGTGCAATGCTGGACCTTGTGCTCACCAACAAGGAGGGACTGCTGAGGAATGTGAAACTCGAGGGAATCCTTGGCTGCAGTCATGAGATGGTGGAGTTCATGGTCATTAGGGCAATGAGGAGGGTACCCAGCAAATTTGCTACCCTGGACTTCAGGGACCTGCTTGGTAGAATTCAATGGGATAAAGTACTGGAAAGACTGGGTGCTCAACAAAGCTTATCAACATTTGAATACCACCTCCTGTTGGAATGTTAAAGTATCTGACTGCAACAGGAGAGTAAAACTATTTGCCCTGCAGATGTTAACTGGTAGGTTAGCAGTGTTGGGCCATGTGTTGGTCCATAAACCTCCACAAAGTCAATTTCTTCACATTGACCTTTACGGTACTTTCTGTCTACTGACAACTGCATTTCCACTTAACATTTCATAGTAATGAGTTTTGCTTCCTCTTTTGAAAATCATTGAACTATGCTTATTGCCTATTACCACCGTTTGGGTGTCTGTAGATGGGCTGAGAACATATGTCATACCATCAGTTGGTGCCTTACACAGTCCAGTTCAGGGTTTGTGTACGTGTGCGATGCACCTTGTGAAGGTGACTGCACTTCAGGTCCAAGTAGTGAAACTGAGTTCAAAGAAGAAAAGCAAGTCCCAGAAAAAGAAAATGTAACTGTCTCACCATCAGCTCCCCTAGATAAAGGGCAGCCCTTCAAGAGTTCAGCTAATGGCAGCTTCTGCCAAGGAAAGCCACTTCAGCCCCTGCTGCACAGCTTGTAATTAACAAATACCTATGTTTTCTTCTTGGTTGCACATATTTGAAGCCAAGATACTAGGTGAAGGTAAATCTCATTATGACACGGTAGTTAAAATACTCTTGTAGCCAATGCATTTAACTAGTCAGTCATGGGAAGAAGACCCTCCCTCCAAATTACCCTGCTGGTTATGTGGCAGTGGATCTGCCCTCCTCCTTCCTCCTCACCCAGAAACCCCAAGTCTAGTGGTGTCCCCAAGTGTGACTATTTTTCCATAGTCTTCTTGTAAGTGATTGCTTGTGGCATCTTACAGTCTTATCTCAGCTTTTGCAGCCCCCTCATGAATATTCTGTACATATGGAAGAGTTGTCTATATCATTGCTATTAATAAGGAGGATAATCATTCATTCAGTTATCACTAAGTCAGTGAAGGCCTTTCCTCGAGCCCTTAGAGCAAAGGATCATGGGAGATCAAAGGAGGTTCAAAGTGGCTCCCATGAAAATCATTACCTTTTTTCTTTGTAATTACTGTACTCTAATAAAGTTGATCTAAGATAAGAGAAAAGGGTATTAAAGTCTTTAGTGCTAAAAGACCTTATTAGCAACTCTTTACCTTTTTTTGAGTCATAGGACAAAATGCATATTTCAACTGATACATATAAATGAGCATTCTTTCAGCGAAACCACAGTAAGGTCAGAAGTGTACACATACACGATATGTTATTACACAGTTACGTTTAGGAGACATTAATCCAATGTAAATGCAAAAGGGGAGGGGAAGGTATAATGATGCGTTATTAGTAAAAACACTCAATTTTAGATTTAGTAGGTTTGTGGCTTTCTTAATCTCTAGAGAATTTGAGTGTTAATCATCCATTAGTGAGGTTAGCTGCCTTTTCTTAGTTATCCCAACATACTTTCAGAAGCCAATGCACTAAATGCATTTATACACATTAGCAAAAGTCTGTGTTTACAAAAGCAGCTCATCCTGTGCATGTACTATAAACATAATGCAAAACTGGCCAGTTCACTATTTTTCCAGCTGTACTGGGTATTTCCAACACTGCAGCAGAAATAGTGAAACTAGCTGACTGCATCCAGTTAGGACTTGTACTCAAAGTCAAAAAGGTTTTTTAAAAATTCTATTGTTTGTCCCCAGAAAAGAACAATGATGTCTAGCTGCAGAAACATCATTGTTGCTGTAGCTGTTCCTGCTGTACACGTGAAAAAGGGCCATCTGAAAATGTGACAAATATACTGTTTACAGCACAAGGCAATCCTCCTTAGCTAAAGAGGTAGTCATCTCTTGTTCTGGAACTTGGACCTTTTAATTGCTAGGGTCTTTCCAAATTATTCTGTAGATTAAAATCCTGTAGATTAAAACTACAGGAAAGTTCAAATCATGTGCCTGCTTTTGAAGGATTTTTTTCTCTTGCAAATGACTATTTGAGTAGAAATGTTTTGTGTTTTGAAACATTAAGTTTGAACTTGCTTTGCAGTATTCACCTATTTCACAGGCTTTGAGTCTACAAAACTAGTTTTTTAATATTTTGTGTGTATTCTTTTACTAGTTTTACTAGTTTTATTTCCCACTAAATATTACTGTAGTAACAAAAACTTCAGGTGGTCCTACAAATTTTGCAAGATCTCTCCTGCAGCACTCTGTTATCATATAAGTGAAGCACAGGAACTAGATCTTTTTCTTTTCAGATTGTATACTTCCTACATTTCTTCCTTGTTTTGTTTCAGTCTACAAGATTAAACTACATCTCCCATCAAGCAATGCAGTCTCTTCCATGACTAGCAGAAGGGTGCAGGACTGTAGCCACAGCAAAGATTTTTTTTCAGTCCATCTTTTATTAGATAGAATACATCTAATAAACACTTTCTGTGTTTGGAAATGTATTTTCCATATTCCTCTGTCTTCTATAGATTTTCTGTAGCATAAATGGGCATCTACACAAGAATATTTGTATCTATTACATTGGGTCAGCTGGTCTGGAAAGCAAAATTATGTGTGTGGCGATTAACTCTGTCTTAAATATTAATAATGGTAACTGCTTTGTGTCTTTCATAGGAAGATATGTACTAGAAAGCATAGTGTGGTCACAAGCGTTTTACACGTTCTTCAGCAGCTCTTCCTTGTGAATTAGTCAAATTAATACTTCATACAAATTTAAAATTCAGCAACTTTGCACAGTCATGCAAAACTGTTGTTGCTAAGACAGTCACAGGCATTTGTCCTTTTGAAAAGTTTTAGTATCCTTATTCCTATAGTTTTATACCTCATATAGCCTCTGCAAAGCAAAACAACCCAACAAATATTTATCAGTAATGTTCAGCCTTACAATTTATTGAGTATCCATTTAATTATTTACATTAGCCATTTCTGTAGTGCCAGTCACTGTATTGCTGAAGTACATTTTATTTTTGCATGAAGCATTTCAGTAGCCTCAAATTTCTGGTAAGGAGATTAGACTAGAGTTCTTTCAATCAATCCCCAATGTTCTGTGATTCTGTGAAATTTCATGGGTTGGTTTTTTTTTCTTTGTTTTGGGTTTTAATCCTTCTGCAAGATGGAGACCTTTATATCTGACTTTTCAATCTGCAAGCTGAAGAACACACACAGTACTGTACTACTCTTCATTCCTCCCCCCTCTACACACATTCATTGCCTGTAGCAGACACTAACTTTCTGAACAGTTCTACTTTTTAAAGTCATAAGCCATTGAGGTTGTACTCAAGGAAGTATTCTGTGAAAGCAAGACAATCTGATGGAGTGGTCTTCAAATTCTACTTTTGAAATGCTGAAAGTTAAGAAACATAATTAAACTGCAGCCACATTAACATTTATATAAAATATAAACCAAATGCTTATCCTGATTCACCAAACAAATTACAGTTTGAACATTATAAAATAAAAAAAACCACTCAGCTACTTATCAACAGCACCATTTGAAATTATTGCTAGTACTACAACTCTAAATGCATAAGATGCCTTAAATACAAACCCTGAACATTTACATACTGATTTCATGAGCAAAGCAAAAGGTATTTGCCAGTAACAGTACAGGACTCAGCATTTTTATTGTCTGAGTTATCCTGGTTCACTCTGATATGAAAATTCAATTATTTTAGAACTGGTCGTCTCATTAAATTTTGACAAGGAGCACAAGCTCAGTACCAGCTCTAGCTCTAAGAGGCTGTGGGTGCCTGACAGCTCCACGGTGAATTTTAAAATGTAGTATTTTTACAGGACAAGATTATCTGACAATTTTATATTAAAAAAGAAAAAATTAATCAAATACATTGTAATAGCCAACACTGGTAACTTGGCCTTTCTGTAGATATTTTTTATGAAAATTTATTGCAAAAAAAAAAAGAGTTCCCTGTTTATTGCATCTTTTTCCTCAAGCCCACCCCCATGGTTTATGCACCACAACTGTGCTAGGAAAAAGTGTCTTTATGTGAACAGCAAGTATTCAGCATTGTTAGCAATTTTTACCTTTCCACAATTGAAATATATTTGTTAGAATTGTATAAATATTATTTCCAACAATAAAAAAATCTTGTTTTTTAATCTATTTCCATGACATTAGCAGTATCAAGATAATTTTTAGACAAACCATTTTCTCATAAGAAAACATCAGTTCATTGAAACCAAAACTTCTCCTAGGATCATAGCAATTCTGTAAGACTTCTCACTGGAAAAAGCTTCTCAGGTTGAAGATGTCACACCATGGAACAGCAGATAGTTCACAGAATGTTGGAGTATTCAAACATAGCGACTGAACCTTTGTTAAAAAAATGGCAGCCTGACTACGAAACCATTGCTTATTGTATCATAGACTCCCCCTAACCTACCCTGTAGGAAATGTTGTGCACTGTATAATCCAGATAAAGCAACCAATGGTGAAAGGAAAACATGGGACGAAAGAAGCTGAGGACTAGATTTGTGAGAGTATAAGGGGTTACACAGTCTTTTGATAGAGTCTTTGCATGCCATGCTTAGATTGTTCTCTTGAATTGTAGCAGGTCTACATCTCACTTCCTATGGAAAGAACATGTAACTACTTTGCAAAGTAGAACAGCTCCAATAAGAAAGAGGGAAGTAGTCTCTTAGGCTGCTTAGTGCTTGTGGTAATTAGTTCTGGTGGAACTGACTAGGAAAACAAAAACTTGAACTAGGTCTTAAGTATCTTGCCTTAATACCAGGCTCCAAAGTTTTGGAGCTGAGGACTGGAGGAGAAATTTATTGTTTGACTTGACCCCAGTCTAGAATGTGAAATCTGGGGAAATACTGAAACGTTTAGTAGGAAGAGAAAGTCGTTTCGCTATCCAGCTCTGATAGTTTTGTTATTTCATATATGCCTGTGCCTTTTCAAGGAACTTATTTTAGGTGTTCACCGGTCAGTCATCAATGAATGTATGAGAAGTATTTTACTTCAAGTTTGAAATGACATTGAAAGCAAGTGTTTTTCTATTAGGTTATTTATTACCTTGTCTTTAACGCTGCTTTAAGACACTCACTAGGTTTTCAGTCTGTGATTTCTTAGTTACTTTAATTCTATCAGGCAAACAAGAAGCTTTTATTTGTGCATTACGTTATTTCTAACAGTTTGTTCTTACTGCTGTAAAACAATTCAGTAAACCAAAGAGTCTATAAATGTACAACTGTAAATTTAAGATGGTGGCATTGAGGAAACAAATCACCACAGTATTGCACGGTCAACACAAATGTTCCATACCAGATCCACCCAGGATTTCTTGAAAACAAGAAAATGTTGGAAGTATAAGCCAATGCCACGTCTTGCCTAGCAAAAGATAATTACCTTTAAACATGTATAAATATCTGAGCAACAGAGGGTATCCTCACTGTTACAGCCTCTGGACAGAAATTACTTAAGAGGATCTTGAATGGGAAATAGCAGATATATAGGACTATTCCATCTATTAGTAAGGGTCAGGGACATTTGAAATACAAGCTTCCTAGAAAGAAAAAAAAACCAGTTTGAGTTTTTTCTCCTTATTTTAATTAACTTTTGTGAAGGTCACGCATATCTCTATCTCTGAATGTCACTCGTTTTAAAAATCTGGGTATTTAGCATTATCTTGCCATTCAACTTTTTTAATCCAAAATTTCACTGTAGTGATCAAATTTAAGAGATGACAAGCTCTCTATCCTAACAAGCTAAGCATTTTATGTTTTATACTCAGATATACTCTGTATGATATAAGATGAGACTTCATAATGGGATTGAGTGCAGTCGAGTGCTAAATTGTAGCAGGCTTATATCACAGAAGACTATAACAATGAGAGAAGAATTTGTATCATGGCTTTAGTGAGAGAGGAAAATTAAGACTTTGCAATTAAAGTAGTAACCTAAAACTTTAAAATAATTTAACCAGTTACTGAATACATGTAATATTCTGTACTTATCTGGAAGCAGGATTGGCAGTCATTTGAAAGGATCCAAATGAGATGTGCACAAGGTGTATGTTATGTCCTCAGAACACAGATCTGTCATTTTCTTCATTGTTCATGAGTGCATTGGTATTGAATATCTCTTTCCCACAAATTCACAGGCTCCATGCAAGACTAGAGAGAAAACCAGTGTAATGTTATCGTTAAATTGATGTTGCATACAACTTTATGATGTGAATTTGCCAAGAGCAACCTAGTAAGTGATTTTTGGAGATGAACACTGAACTATGTGGTAAAATAATCCTTCCTTCAGAAGGATAAGACTGCAATTTTCTTGTAGATATAATTTACAGAATTATTACTGACAATTTTAGAATGCCACTGGGTGAAACACTGGGGGTTTGAGAACAGAATTTATTTCCTTTTAGGACACATTTTAAACAGACAGTGTATCTATAGCATCTGTAATAGCACAGGAGAACCTGACCTGGAAAACTAGGGCAGGATTTTTCTTATTCAAAAACTCTGTTAGAAAGTGAAGGTGCTCTGTGATTCATAGCTTTGCATGAAATGTTAAAAAATGCCAAGGTTCATATTCTCATGTACTCTCAGATAACTTCAGAGTGCAGCCTATTTAGAACTAGATTTTCATATGAAGACTACTGCATAAAAATATATTGCCACAGCAATGTGGAAAATTCCCTGCCCTGACAAACCTTAGAAGTTTATGTAATTGTTTACATTGCAGATCATAGCAAAAAGAAATCATGCGATACGTCAGGAAGGAGGGAGGGCATGTAAAATGTGTTGCAAATTATATTGATTTGATATTTGGGTTTCTTGCTGAGAGTTGTTTTAGCAATCTCACAGGAAAAAGTCAGCAGTGTTCAATACAGGTGTCACATCTCTAGTTGTTTTAGACTCAGTCTTGCAGGCAGTGAGAGCACATGAACATTTCCACTGGCATCAGTGAGATAATTGAAACCAATTGAACTAATTTTGATGCAGTAACTGTATCTATTTTTGAATGACTTAGATGTGTAGGCTAGGTGAAAAGCAAAATGCTCTATGCTTGTATTTCTTTCTGATGTCAAAGAAGGCATCAAAATTGTTTCTTTTTAACTTAGAAATTGTTTTTCTATGGTGGGAAATTTGCAGGACCACATTGTCTAGAATTAGTTAACTTTGCAAAGGCAAGTGCAATTATATCTTCTTGGTTTGTAAATTCTAACATCCAAGATTCTAGTGGATGAGCTGCTGAAACACTTGAGCTGCAATGATGTAAGGCCCAGTAGTTTCCTTTCCCACTCTTGGTTTTCTTTAGTTGAGTAAGTGCTTTGGCTGCTTCTGTCACAGTTTCTGTGTGCAAGATCAGGGAAAATCTGGTTTATAGAGATTCCATAAAACTGACTTTGAGCCAAAGTGGCTTAAATTCAGTGTTTCCACTCTGTCACCAGGAGGTGAGTTCTAGAGAAATACAAGAAATACTCATTGGCTGGTTTCAATCATTGTCTTTAGGGAAGGCGTTTCAAGGTGACCCAAATAACAGGCATTTAGAGGAATGTACTCAAACCTACACTTCCCTGCTCAGAATCCCTTCACTGGCAATTCCTGCATCAGTCATACTGGGAAATATGATTTTGCTTCTGGGGTAGGCAGTATCTGTAGGCACCCCAATTTTAAGTTGAATTCAGACCAGTGAAAAGGATGATATAGCTGCCAAGAGTTGTGCGCACATAGGCTTCAGACCTTTCCTGGAACAAGCAACTCAGTTATAGCACAAACAACTCAAGTTATATCCTTTCTTCAAGCAAGGCTAAATACTGTATAAATACTAGTAGCACACCTAGTAAGACTAGCTGAAAATAGAGGGGAAAGTTGCACTATAAAGTCCTATTACCCTTCACATTCTAAGTTAAAGATCAGAATTAGTGGATAATAAAACAGTTTAAAAAACCCTGCTAAATACATCTAACAACATTCATTTCTTGGTCTGGTTTGAAGTAATCTGATACAATTCACTATTAAGGAGAAGACTCGACTAACTATAGACCAATCAGCTTCACCTCCATCCCTGGAAAGGTGATGGAACAACTTGTCCTTGACATTGTCTCTAGGCTCATCAAGGGCAAGAGAGTCATTAGGGACAGTCAACATGGCTTCACCAAAGGGAAGTCATGCTTGACCAACCTGATAGCTTTTGTAAGGGCATAACCAGATGGAGAGATGATGGCAAAGTAGTGCATGTTGACTTCAGTAAAGCATGTGGCACAGTGTCCCACAGCATTCTCAAAGCCAAACTAAGGCAGTGTGGCCTGCACAATTGGGTAGTGAGGTGGATCGTGAACTGGCTGCAGGATAGAAGCCAGAGAGTAGTGGTCAATCAGACAGGGTCTAGTTGGAGTCCTGTGTCTAGTAGACTTCCGCAAGGGTTGGTAATGGGACCAGTACTATTCAATCTATTCATTAATGACTTGGATGAGGGATTAGAGAGCACTGTCAGCAAATTTGCTGATGAAACAAAGCTGAGAGGAGCGGCTGACACCCCAGCACAGCACCCTGCTGTGCTGCCATTCAGCAGGACCTGGACAGGCTGAAGAGCTGGGCAGGAAGACATTGACTAAAGTATAACAAGGGCAAGCGTAGAGTCCTGCATCTGGGCAAGAACAACGTCAGGTACCAGTATAGGTTGGGGACTGACCTGTTGGAGAGCAGTGTGGGAGAAAGACCTGGGGGTCCTGGTGGACAACAGGATGACTATGACCCAGCAATATGCTCTTGTGGCCAAAAAGACCAATGGCATCCTGGGGTGGATGAGAAGCAGGGTGGTTAGTAGGTTGAGAGAGGTTTTACTCTACTCTGGTGAAGCTGCAGCTGGAATGTTGTGCCCCTCAGTTACAAAAGGGAGCTGCTTGGGAGGAGCCCAGCACAGAGCCACAAGGATGATGAAGGAAGCTGAGCATCTCGCTGATGAGGAAAGGCTGAGGGAGATGGGTCTCATCAGCTTGGAGGAGACTGAGGAGTGATCTCATTAATGTTTATAAGTATGTAAAGGGTGAGGGTTAAGAGGATGGAACCAGATTCTTGTCAGTGGTGTGATGGGACAAGGAGCAATGGGTACAAGCTGTAGCACAGGAGTTTCCACATAAACATAAGGAAAAACTTTTATGGTGAGGATGACAGAGCACTGGCACAGGCTGTCCAGAGAGACTGTGGAATCTCCTTCTCTGGAGAAGTTCTGAACCAGCTTGGATGAGTTCCTGTGTGACCTACTGAAAATGATCTGGGTCTGGCAAAGTGATTGGACTAGATGATCTTTTGAGGTCCCTTCCAACCACTCACATTCTCTGATTCTGTGAAATGTCTGTCTGATTGTTGATCCATTTGGTTATTTCAATTTGTAGTATTCTATATTATTCTATGATCCTAGTTATTGCATACTTGCTTATCTTGGCTTCTTTGGCTTCCTCCAGACCTAGGCTTCTCGTGCTTATCTGTGACCTGGGAGTTGTGGTTTCTTGATAATTTTGCTTGTAAAGAAGGAGAGGCACAGCCTTTCTCCATATGGCCTCAGCACTCTCCCTGCTCTAACTTTGCCTCAGGGCTGCTGGCTCATCCCTTCTTTCTCTGCGAATCACTGTTACCCCAGCTTTGCGCACGAACTTGGTTTCCACAGTGGGGCTTGGATCACTTTAAATTTTGGGTGGAGGGGGAAAGTTTTCTGAAAAGAATACAGGAACAATCTGTGCAAAGGACAGGGTTCATAATTCAGCATTAGCCTGGAACACACTAGGATAATCAACAATTATGTGGTATCGAGCTTTTGCCAGATACTGGAGCTGTGGGAGACTGGATTATGTTTTTCAGAAGGCTGTGAAAGGTGAGTAAATCTACCCTTTCCTGACCACAGAGGTTCAGGTGCTTGATTCTGCTTAGGCTGAACAGAACGAAGGCTCAAGCCTGGGATTAGACAATACAAAACCAAAGCCAAACTCAGTACAATTATGTGGTATTTATGGTGGATGTTATTACAAATTTGTTTGCCATTTTCTATATTCTGATCCTTTCAAGTCTGTGGGCACTCATCTGAGAGCAGGCACTTCCTTGCCTTGTCATGGCTGCTGTGCCCTGGGTCTGTCAAGGGTATGGACTGGGGAGATTGTTGCTCTTCCGTGATGAGGATCCGCTGAGCTCAGGCTGGGAGACTTAGAGTAATAAATCTTAATATTTTTTAGGTCCCTCTTGAGCTAACAGGTCAGGAAACGGAGACTATTTCAGTCCTCACACCTTCATACTTGTCTGTATGCAGACTTACGTAATCTCATGAAATACTTTCTTTGTGAATCGTTTCAGTTTCTCAGGGAACACTTGGGATTTCCCAGCTGAACAGAGATTCCTGGTATTGCTGGATTACGTATTTTGTTGTTTAACTTCAGGAAGCTGTTAACAATAGAAGGAAGACCAGGGAGACCCTCCATCACCTGTTAGATGCGGGAGGAAGCAGTGACAAAGTATGAGGAAAATGCTGAGGTGCTTAATGACTTCTTCACCTCAGTCTTTAGAAACAGGAGCAGTTATATAGAGGGAATCCAACTTCCTAAGCTAGGGGACAGGGACCAGGAGCAGAATGATCCTCCGATATCCAAGGGAAGATGGTCAGTGACCAGCTGCACCATGTAGATGGACACAAATCTATGGGGCTAGATGGGATGCACCCCAGAGCTGGAAGAGCTGGCAGGGGTGCTCACCAAGCCACTCTGCATCATTTGTCAGCAGTCCTGAGGTGTTGGCAGATTGGAAATCAGCTAGTGTAACCCCCAGAAGGGATAGAATGATGATCTGGGAATGATGACTTCAGTCTGAGGGAAGCTGGTGGAGCAGATGATCCTGAGTACTGTTGTGTGGTGGTACCTGCAGAACAACCAGGGGATCAGGCCCAGTCAGCAGGGGTTCATAAAGGGTAGGTCCTGTCTGACTAACCTGATTCCCTCCTACGTCAGGGTGACCCGCTCACTGGACAAGGGAAGGGCTGTGTGTTGTGTCCTTTAACTTCAGCAAGGCCTGTGACAAGGTTCCCCCCAGCATTCTCCTAGAGAAGGTGTTGCTTGTGGCTTGGATGCGCAGATGATCTGCTGGATTAGAAACTGATGGATGGCTGGGTCCAAAGAGCTGTGTTGAGTGGAGTTAAATCCAGTTGGCAGCTGGGCACAAGTGGTGTCCCACAGGGCTCAGTGCTAGGGCCACTCCTGTTAAACATCTTTATCGATGACTTAGATGCGGGGGCAGAAGGCGCCGGCAGTCACTTTGCAGATGACAGTACGCTGAGTGGGAGTGTTGCTCTGCTTGAGGGTAGAGAGGATCTACAGAGAGATCTGGACAGGCTGGCTGGCTGGGCCAAGGCCAGTTCCATGAGTTTCAATGAGCAGCAATGTGCCCAGGTGGCCAAGGCGGGCAACAGCATCCTGGCCTGTATCAGGAATGATGCGATCAGCAGGACCAAGGAGGTGATCCTGCCCCTATACTCAGCCTGGTGAGGCTGCACCTTGAGTACTGGGGACAGTTTTGGGCACTGCAGTACAGGAAGGACATGGAGCTGCTGAAGAGGGTGTAGAGAAGGGCAGATTTGGGGTCTGGTGAACAGGTCTGATGAGGAGAGACTGAGGGAGCTGGGGCAGTTCAGCCTGGAGAAGAGGAGGCTGAGGGCAGACCTCACTGCTCTACAGCTACCTGAAGGGAGGAGTTGACCTCTTCTCCCTAGTGACAAGAAGAAATGGATTCAGGTTGTGCAAGGGGTGCTTCAGACTGGATGTTAGGAAAAACTTCTCAGAAATAGTGGTGAGGCCTTGGAACAGACTGCTTAGGGAGGGGATAGAGGCACCATCCCTGGAGGCTTTCAAAAAAAGGGTAGACAGGATGCTTCAGGAGACATGGTGGTTTGGGGTTGTAGGGTGCACAGTTGGACTTGATGATCTTGAAGGTCATTTCTAACCTTGATGATGGTGGTAAATCAACTAGTGGCTTTCTATGATGGAGTAACT
The DNA here is from genome assembly GCA_028565055.1 of Phoeniculus purpureus. NCBI lineage: Eukaryota > Metazoa > Chordata > Aves > Bucerotiformes > Phoeniculidae > Phoeniculus > Phoeniculus purpureus. Next base: position 9,969,424 of record JAOXOE010000694.1, read on the forward strand.
ACACTGGTGCGCAAGGGAAGGGCTATGGTTCTCATCTGTCTGGATTTCTTCAAGGCCTTTGATACAGTCCCCGCAACATCCTTCTCTCTAAACTGGAGATACAAGGATTTGATAGGTGGACTGTTCAGTGGATAAGGAATTGGTTGTATGGTTTCCTCCAGAATGTCATGGTCAACAACCCAATGTCCAGATGGAGACCGGTATCAAGTGGTGTCCCTCAGGAGTCTGTACTGGGACCACCGCTCTTCAACATCTTCATTAATTATACAGACAGTGGGATTGAATCAGGTGATTCTGCCTTTCTAATGTATTCTGGTGAGACCCCACATGGACTCCTGTGTCCAGCTCTGGGGTCCTCAACACAAGGATATTAACCTTTTAGTGTGGGTCCAGAGGAGGGCCACAGAAATGATGACAGGGCTGGAAAACCTCCCCTCTGAGGACAGGCTGAGAAAGTTGGGGTTGTTCAGCCTGGAGAAAGGAAGGATCTGCAAAGATCTTGTTGACTTTTTCAGTACTTAACAGGAGTCTACCAGAAAGATGGGGAAGGAATGTTTTGGCAAAGCCTGCTCTGACATGACAAGGGGTAATGGGTTCAAACTAAAAGTGGTTAGATTTAGATTGGATACTGGAAAATAAATTCACCATGAGCATGCTGAAACAGGTTACCCAGGGAGGTGGTGGAGGGCCCATGTCTTGTAACATTCAATGTCAGGCTGGATGAGGCTCTGGGCAACCTGCTCTAGTTGAAGGTCTCCCTGCTCACTGCAGAGGGGTTGGACTAGGTGACCTTCAATGGTCCCTTCCAAGCCAATGCATTCTGTGACTCTATGAATTGTAATAGACATGTATAATATCCTAAAACACATGCAGCTGGTTTACCCTGGGGTGTCTTCTTTTGTTGCTTTGTTGTTGTAGTTTATTTGTTTGTTAATGTGGGGGTTTTTCCCTCTTTTGTTTGTTTTTTTTAAGTTGGTTTGTCACAAGGTGTGAGGGTGGGAAGGTTTCTGTGTACTCACTCCTGTAGACTTGAGTCTCCTTCACTGGAAATGTTTAAACCCTGCCCGGATGTGTTCCTGTGTGACTAGGTCTAGGTGATCCTGCTGTGGCAGGAGGATTGGACTAAATGATCTTTCAAGGTCCCTTCCAATCCCTAATGTTCTGTGATTTGGGATGAAGGGGAGGAGAGAAATGTCATTCTATCTACAGATTATTTATCTTTTTTTGTCTGGGAATAAAGCAAATATTCCGCCCCCCTTCCCATTAGTGTGATTTGTGGTTGATTTGTTTTCATTTCAAGGGCTCCTCAGTGCAGACAGCAGCACTCTAGTAGGTACTTTTCTCCCTGGTGCAAGTCCAGGTGTGTTCTTGGCATATTGAGTGTCCATACTTCAAAAGTGCATAGAAAACCCTTCCCAGACACAAACAGAATTGTATTTTCATGGCTGGAATAGTGTAACATGCCTTCTCTTGTCACAAGGATATTGGTATCCATTTTGAATTCATACTGAAAAGTGGAGAAAGAAATTTAAGAGTTTAAAGACATTTTTGGTATGCCAGTGTCTGATCTGGGATTACAGCAAATATAGATGTTCCTCTGGTCAATCCCATCCTGACACATCCTGAGCTGTGAAAGTGAGTGTATTATATTGGGTAGAGGCTTTGCCCCAAATTGGTATTGATAAACCTCAGATTTAATCTGCCCCTTGTTGTACTTGCTCTCATGATGTTGTAGGGGCTTACACCTGCCAGAAAGGATGCTTTCCTTGTATCTGAGCATCTGCCAAGATACTTGTCATAGCAAGATTGGTTCTGTGGCAGAAATTTCAGAAGGAGGATACACACATGGAGTAGTAAAACCAGGGAAATGGGGAGGAAAGTCATGGTATCTGATAAATGGAAACTCTCATAACTCAATTCCTCATTGAAACACTACATTTGTGATTTGGAAGATGCAACCCTCTTACTCCACCTTATCAGCCTCCTCTTGTTATTCTCTTACTCACTGGGCAGCTGGGGAGTTTGGGGCTGGTCTTTCGGTGGTGCTGACCATGCTGGTTCCTGCTCCCCCCCATCTCTTACGTTAGAAATAGTCAGTTCTGAGGGCCAGAAATTGCCTTGGCCACATACTCACTCTTCCTCCATCTCTTAATCTCCTGCTCGTCTCTTCTAATTCTTACTGTTTCTGTTATTTTCCACAGGAGGCACCCTAGCAGGGGCAGAGGGAGCAAGAACCAGGGGACTGACCAACCTGGTGAATGAGGTTGTAAAGGAGTTGTAGAAAATAGGGGTGAGGGATGTCATTGTCTCACTGTTGTGCAGTAGCTAAAAAAACTCTGCCATCAGTTGGGACCAAGGCAGGCAAGATGACCTTTGTAAATAGCTAATGGTGTTTTGCCAATCCGTATCCAGGGGGCTTTGAACTTAGACTGTGTTTAAAAGGCACAGTAAAATGTTAAAGTGCAAGTCAGCATGAATCTCTGGTGCTTAAGATCTCCAGTCTTAGCTGAAATGATCTCAATCTTTATTACAGAGCAGTGTGAAGATGTATTTTCATCGCTTTCAGTGTACAGAGTCTAGATTACGATTGGTGTCAGTTGTGTGATTAGCTCCTTGATGGCTGTAAACCCCAACCTAGATAGGAATAAGTTTTTCATCACTTGCATAACTTTATCTTCCTTTCTTTACATGGGATTAAAATTGGTATGTTTGCTGCATGTGGTAGAGCTTAGTTTTGGCCTTTTTTTTCTTGATATGGTGCTGAGGCTATTTGTAGTGCATCAGCATTACAGTCATAGAATCACAGAACATTAGGGATTGGAAGGGACCTTGAAAGATCATCTAGTCCATTCCTCCTGCCACAGCAGGATCACCTAGACCAAGTCACACAGGACCACATCCGGGTGGGTTTTAAACCTCTCCAGAGAAGGAGACTCTACAACCGTCCTGGGCAGCCTGTTCCAGTGCTCTGTCACCCTCACTGTGAAGAAGATTCTTCTTATATTTTTGTGGAATCTCCTATGTTCCATCTTACACCCATTGCTCCTAGTCCTAGCAACTAGATGACATTGAGAAGAGCCTGGCTCCATCCTCCTGACATCCACCCTTCACATATTTATAGACATTAATGAGGT
>JAOXOE010000694.1:9972657-9984400 GCA_028565055.1 Phoeniculus purpureus
TTTAGCTTCTACAATACTGACCTCAGCTCCTGTCATTTTTAATTGTTCAGCGACATATTTGGCTATCTTATTCACGCCGACAAGATCTTTACTCCCCGACTCAATATTGACTAAAGCCTCTAGAGTATTTAAATAATTCTTTTTTTCTGATATAATAACTGAAATGTAGGATCTCTTCAGCCTAGACAGTTTGGTCTAACAATTAATGTCCTTAATTTATATTAGCAGATGGGGTGTGTGAATTGTGGAAGGATATGTCTCTTTCAGTGCCAACATTCAGTGCAACAAAACTGCACCTAGAGTTTAATAGATGGGGGGAATAAGGTTCATATTTTATTCTTCCTTTAAAACTGGTGAATTTCAGCATGGTAGAGATCAGTTAATTGACACATATAGGGCAATTAAAAATTAGAATAATGAAAATATTCTAAATGGAATAGAATATGGTCCATTTTTAATGTTTTTTCCTTTCTGAACCCAGACTCCAGGCCAGTCTCCTATCCAAGTTTTCCTTCGTGCCTTATTGTCTATTCTGTTCAGCTATTTAAAAAATGTTGAATATCAACAATGGCTTTCGGTAGTGTATTGTCAACTTTTGTATGAAGCAATCTTGGTTGAATGAGAAGATCCCAGAGCTTATAGTTCTATCTACTGTGCTGCGCTGGGTTTCTGCTTGAATGTGCGTGACTGATAACAGGACAAATTTCTACCTTCGTTATTACATTTCAGCTACATAATTCATTTGCCAAAATCTTTTAGGAAATATCTTTATAGCATATTCACAAGGCACCAGGTAAGTACTTGTAACATAAAAATACGTAAAGATCCAGCAACTGCCTTGTCAAATTTGTTTGTTAATTGTGGATCTGCTTCTGCCAGGTTGTTTTGCAGACTTTTACATTTTTATGGGTAGCTGTGTGCTCTGAGACATCTCTAGCAAAACGTCTTTGCTTACACAAAGAAATTTGTACTCAATCTGCATTGTTTTTGAAGTCTGAACACAGTGTTTAAAAATATCTTGGGAAAATTCTTGCGAATATGTGTGCAGCTTATGTATTTTCAAGTGAGAGATGTTGCTAGTGTTATTGTCAATATGCATCTTGTTTCTGGCTAGGATTTGTAGTGCTGAAACCGTTTACAATATCCTCGTTTTTAACCTTCACGGTCTGATATAAGTGTACTTTGGGTATGGTATAATTGTAACATATATAAACTCTGTCACTGATGTGCTTGTGAGTGGAAGCTAATTTTCTAAATGTACTTTTTGGGAAATCAAATGATTCCCCAACAGCATTGAATTTATTAACTTGTTTCAGTTAACAGGTGGCAGAACAGGTAAAACACAATGAACAGATTTTCCTTCATTCATCTTATTTGTTGACAGTTTAAAAAAGATTAAGAAATCATTTTTCTAAACTATTTGGCTGCTACAATGACATAAAGGGATGGTAGTTGATCCTTTTTGAGAAACTGAAGCCGAATATCAGCTTGTATTATGCCTAAATTACGAGAGCAGTCCATCTAGTCCATCATCTTGTGCAAAAAAAAAAAAAAAGACTTAATGCCTTTACCATTATCACATTTAATGTTCTTTACAAAAAATCTTTTCACATTTTTCACAGTAAGAAAATGTAAGGCTAAATTCACAAAGGCAAGGAATAGCAATAAGGATTCAGTGTTGATTCTGACTGGTCATCTGAGAAGCAGCAGTCACATTGCAAATTGATACCACTGAGTATGGGAGAAGATGTTACGTATCAGACTCCAGAGAATCTGTGCTGTAGTAAGACTGGCTTTAGATACCAAACAATCAGCATTTAGATGTGGAGTGTACTCCTGTGTACACTATCTAGGTATTGAACATTGTCCTGTTTGACAGTCCGTTACCAGTTTCCAAGTTCATTCATGGGTTAGTCTCTTTGTCACAAACCCTGGACTCTTTTTCAGTGCCTGTGTCTGCTCTGTGTACTGTCTGCAGACAAACAATGACCATTAAATACCTTACAGTGTGTGAGTACATATATGTGCATTAAAAAGCCACACTGTTGATCTGACTGCAGCTTCTTAGGCAGGTATGCAATGTACTACTTATTTAGAGGTGTTTACACAGTTATGTTCTTGTCAAATACAAGAAAAATGTCTGTGTTTTAAAAATTGCATGAAAACACATCTTAAGCAGGAATTTATTTAAGAAATTTTTATTTTCAGAAATAACTTCAGGAATAAAACCTGTCGTTATACCTGTACTCTGATACAGAACAGTGACAGCAGAATTATTTGAAACACTGTGTTAATATCGAAGGTCTGCTTTTCACGTTGCTCACTGGTAGCTGGTATGATTGTAGTTGTAATTACTTTGAAACATTACACAGACACTAATCCGTGCCATTGTTATACTGATTGCTATAACAATGTCTCTCAAAGTAGGAGGACTTAATGAAAAACTTCATCATTATATATTACTTTTACCTGAGGAATTACGGACTTTTTTACAGACAGTATTACATAGATGACACAAGCAATCAGGTGGGGTAAAACGTAGGATTATTTCACATCATATGTTAGGAATCAATGTCATGGCGAATTTGTAGAGGAAAAGGTGGAAACTTCAAATTCTGTTTTCATCTTTTGAATGACATGAATAAAACTTTCTTTAAAAACAAAACCAAAATTCCATTTGATTTTAAAAGCAGAATTTTTTTATACTTCAGTTTTCATCTTTAATGAAAGGAGATTTGAGACTGAGAAAGTGTAGGAGAAAAGGTTCATGAACATCTTGAGGAAGTTGTGAAAGGAGCAGCAAACTAAAAGGTAGAGTGCCCAGTACAGCTGTCATGTTTTCCATACACAATATATAAAACACTTCATATTTCCAGAAGCATCCAACTGAGGAGTCAGTTGCTAAATTTATGCAGAACTGTCTCAATTCAGATAAAAGATCTACTAATTACTGAGACAATACGTTAGCACTTTGGAATCACTCACATATTTGCTGGATTTCATAATGTTGTCTGTGGTCAAAATAACCCCATCCTGCCAATGATAGCTGTGATGAAAGTGTGGGGTTTTAAGACTGTATTGATGAAATAATAGGTTCTTCAATGATCTTTTGATTTCAGTGGACACTAGAAGTAGTAGAATTTTATTGAGAGGATAAGCTGGGCATTCCTTTATTGAATCAGCTTTACTCTGTACAGTGCAAACTATGAGAGGTTACTGGTCTGTTAATTTAAAAAATATTTTAGTTGCATATTGAGAATATAATGCACTTTCAAAAATTAAAACGTCTCTACGGAAGGTGATGTTTAAGAGGCATGCAAGTTTTAATTAAAAAGAGATTCTCTTGTTCTCTGTATCTGGAACCCTCCATGTCATTAGTGTTAGTTGTCCAGATTATATACTGGAACGTTTTTCTAAATTAGTCTGCCCATATCAAGAAAGGATGTTGTTTAAGTTGTCTGTGTAACCCTTGGTGACTGCTGATCTCAGAAAAAGTTTGGCTCTTCGCTAAAGGCATGAGGCTGCCTGTGATTTTTAGAACTCTCGAGTCAACATGTTGCGTTTCCAGAGAAGCCTTAGTTACAGGCGTTAGAAAGTACTTGTATAATTATGAGGCAAACACAGATATTCTTTTTCATTTTACGAGGGGAAAAACTGAAGCATGAGGTTTGCTTGTCTGTGATCAGCCAGTCAGCTTGACTAAAACAAAAACAGGGATTAGTTTTCTCTTGCCAGTGGAGGTAGATGTCCAGAAACTAGTCATTGAGTCCATTTCTTTAAGGCCGTATAGTCAGTGTTCTCCAGTCATGGTATAGACAGGAAAAGGCTATTTTTCCTTAGAATGCCTTCATTCCACTTACAAACTCAACACTCGTAGTTCTTGGTTTTCAGTACTCTTTTTTCTCACATATATTCTGTAGCAGTTTTATTCACATAGGGGCTGATGTTTCACTGGTGCCATATTTTGCTCATTCTAAAAGACCAGGTCAGCACTTTGCCTCCTGTTCAGCACTCAATCGTGTTTTTTTAATGTTTATTAAATCATGAAAATCGCAAGCTTCCTGTATGCAATTAGTTCATTTATGCTATTTTTTTCCCCACCATTTGACATACTGCGACAGTTTACACTAGTTGAGAATAGGAGCCAATATCTTTTCTTCTGAGTTCTGCACCCTGTGAATGAAATGAATGAAGCACACTATGTGTTTTCATCCCATGAGGTGTGGCAAGCAGGACAACCTGCTCACCATAGTGTCCTTCCGATGTAGCTGGTCAAGGTTACTGTTTTGCTCTTCTGACACATTATCAATTATCCTGCCAACAGACTGATACCAGACCTGTAGTTTTCTTATAAAATAAAAAACTGAGTTTAATTAAATCATCAGTAACTTGGACCTAATTATTTCAGACAGTATTTAATTAATGTTTCATGGATACCTAATGTAATTAGGATTCCTTTAATAAGACCTTCTATGACATTAAAATATATGACCTTTATCTTTCTTATCATCCATAGTCTGACAACTCAGATTTGTCATTTTTACTGTAGGTATAGTTTGATTAAATAGAACAGAACATAAAATTAATCTAGCAAATTATACTTGTTTGTTTCTTTTTTTTTCCTACTTTAAGACTAATAAATTAAGTCTTTTAATTAGCAATGTCGGTACAAATGTTAATGCTAGCGTTTTACCTTTGGGTTTTTTTTCAGACAGTTTCTTTTGTATATCACTTTTAATGACAGAAGATAACAACCAGACTTTATTAATCATGGTGAAGGCTTGAATCTTCTAGATATGAAAAATATAGAGATATTCTTTATATAACAATGATCAGTAAATTTTTTACATTTAAGACTATGCTGCAAAGGACTTAACTTCTGGTCACAAACGTCCCAAGCATATACCTGGTTGTCACATGAACAAATATAAGTGAGATTACTAGGCTGGCCAAAATTCGCTTTTTAGCAGCAGTTAGTCCAGATCCAGTGAAAAAGCATTTGTCATAGGCAAAATGTAGAGAAAGAGAATGTGATTGAAGGGAGTGGAACATCTCCCTTATGAGGAAAAGCTGAGGGAGCTGGGTCTCTTGAGCTTAGAAAAAAAGGAGACTGAGGGGTGACCTCATTAATATTTGTGAATATGTGTGAAGGGTGGGTGTCAGGAGGATGGAGCCAGATTCTTCTCAGAGTCATCTAATGATAGGATCAGGGGCAATGGGTGTAAGCTGGAACATAGGAGGTTCCACATGGATATGAAAAGGAACTTCTTCACGGTGAGGGTGACAGAGCACTGGAACAGGCTGCTCAGGGAAGTTATGGAGTTTCCTTCTCTGGAGAGTTTAAAACCCACCTGAATATGTTCCTGTGTGACTTGGTCTAGGTGATCCTGCTGTGGCAGGGAGAGTTGCACTAGATGATCTTTCAACGTCCCTTCCAATCCCTAATGCTCTGTGATTCTCTGATTCTGTGATTATAAGCTTTATTGAAAAAATACTCATCTGAACTTGTTTCCTCACTCCTAAAAGATCTTTTCAGTTTCGCTTTCAAAAGTGAGCTGCTCCAGTGACTTCACTCATTAAGTTCCACTCACTGAACTAGGGCTTAGTAATATGTGTAAAATTTAGCACATAGGTAAGACTTTTGTTAATTTATAGCACTAGCATTCATAATCCTGCTGCCTTAATGTAAGGAGAAGACACCTGTCTCAAGATATGAAAAAAAAGGCATTAGGAGTTCAACAAGTAGAATGCAACCTGGCTTCTTAATAGGCCAATATGAGCACTCCATGCAGAACAAAGAGATAGGTAGAAGGTACAGAAGTCAACCAAATGAATAGTTTAAATTTACTGGTATTTTGAATGTGAGTTCTTTGAAATATAGATAGTTTCCACCAATGATGTGTCTAGTGAAAATAAATCAAAAATTAGAACTGAGTGGGGTTTTTTTAGGTGCTCAAAAAATGTTATGTAAATTTATAAAAACACAAAACTTTTAAAGTGTCAGTGAAATACAGTGAGCTTTTTTCATTCTAGAAGAAGAGACTGAGGAGTGATCCTCTAGAGAAGGGAAACAATTTGTGTTGTTTTCTGTTCTCCCACTATAAAAACTAGAAAGATAAAGAAAACTATTGGCTCAGAACCAATGCAGATTCTGAGGTGGGATAGTTTTACAGTGGAGACTATAGAGAAGTTCATTGACTCATGTTTTTATTCTCTTCATAAGCATTTTAACATCAGATACATTAGCTGGAGAGAGAACAGGAAAAACAATTCGATGAACACTACAGAATGGAGTCCAGATACAGACTTTGAGGAACAGAGAAGTTTTTTTCTTCTCCAATCAGGAAAGGACAGAAACACATGCTGAATTTCAAGCCTGTGAAAAATGCCTTTAAATCTGCAAGATTAAATGTAGGAGAGACTCCTACATTTAAAATTAAACATGAGCTGAAGAGTTTTGTTCCATAGGTAAGGCACAGGCTAGTGAGGTATCTGCTGTACACAGGGTCTGTTGAGGTGATAAGGAAGACTAAGAGAAGAGCTGTCATTAAAGGTGGGATAACAGTCTGAGCAGCTTAAAGGAATAAAATGTTAGGTAAACACTGGGCAACCCATTTCCTTTGATTTATTTCAATATTTTACCCTAGCTACCTGGAGTACTTAGCAGTTTAATACATGTGTAAGCCAAAATTTAACATGAGGGTTACACAGCAGTATCACCTGGGTAACGTCTCCAGTAATGCATCTTGATTTCTTTATGCACTTTGAGGCTTTTCACACTAACATAACCAGGCAGTTTTAGATGCATTGGCATCTCTAAAAAAATTACCTGTCAACTTCACGTAGGTCCTGTTCACTACAGAGCTGTGAATTTGTAGCAAAGCCTTCAAACTATGATATTCAAGAAAAATAAGCAATCAAAAAAACCCAATAGATACCAAAAAAGAAAAGTGCTAACAGCAGCTTCTTATAAAACATTGCACAAATTCTTGTACATTATTATCTTCATGTTGACATTGCATTCAGCATATAGGAACTCCTGACTTTATACATAAAATAAAATTGTCATGTTACTTTAATAAGTCTTAATTAGCACCTATAAGTTTTTAGCTCACTGCAGACTGTGATTAGTGTTGAGAATACAGTCACTAACCAGTACTAGCAGTATTCAATTACGATTTTAAAATGTAAATAGCTCAATGACAAAGGTTTATTCCACTTGCATAAATTCCCAGTAGGGGAAGAGGATGTGAAGGGGTTAAGCACAGGAAACTCCTAGTTTTTATTGAGTGGGAGAACAGAAAACAGCAACACTACACAAACAGGCAGCTACCAAATTCCACTCCTATTGCTGCAGTGAGCCTGTGCTGGGTGAAGTCTCTCACTGAACATGATTTTGGGGATAGGAGAACTGACAAAGATCTTTCCCCTAGCCCTTTCTGGTTTTGCATTTAGAATTGTCATCTGATCAGCTGATGATGTGATGATTCCTTGCAGTTAGTTGTAATATTTTACATCACACACCTTTATAGCCACCACGGTTATGTTTCACTATTTTCTTCATTGATACGATTAAAACAGAACCTCTTATTTGAATAGAAAACACCCAGTCTATCCATGGATATTCAAGAGAAATATGATTAATACAGAAAAATCTACTAGATAAAAACGTCTTCATCCAAGCATGAAAAAATAAATTGATCTGATTACACAGATTACTGAAAATTGGTCACCTTGGCTACATTAGGACCTTTAAAAGCAAACACAAATCAGTGAATCATTTTAATCAAATTTAATTTAGATTATACACTTTCACGTAAAATCTAATTTAGTTGAAATTATTCGGTCATGACTTGTCTGCTCCCCACAGGACAAGGTTAAAGAGATTACATTTGGGTTCATGTCAGCAGCATCTGCTAGTTAGCCCTCTAAATGCTGATTTAATGAGAGAGGTTATGCTTAGTCTCTTGGAAAGACTTCTGGTTGAGGCAGGTGCTTGAGAGATGTTACAAATTTACTATGATACAAAGACTGATGTTATCATACTTGAAAAACTCTTGTATCATGATTTTTATGTGTTTAAAATACCCTGGTAGGTTTTTTTACATCTGTTTCAGCAGCTTTTGAGGGTTTCTTTTGAATCTGTATTTAATACACTACTTTGGAGAGAGAGAGAGACAATTCCTGTTAAAGAAGGAACATCTTTATTAATATGAACAGTTATCTTGGGGATTGTCTATAAAAGGCAGCATTAAACTATATATGAATTTACAGAGAACTAGAAGGTCTACATGCAGGTGATGCCTGATTGTCTTTCACCTACATAAAATCTACACCTTGTCAGGTCACTCAGAAAGCACCTTGCTCTGCACACAGATCTTTTATTTCTGCATATTTGCTTACCCAGAGCCAGGTTCTGTCCCACTTTTATGAGTAGCACAGTGATTTTTTTATGATTAATTTAATAGGATGCATTCTAGTTAGTATTCTATTAAAAAAAATCTGGTTTAGCCTTTTGTGTGGAATATAGTAGGGGCAAGGCTCCCATTCTGATGGAGCAGCTACTTTGCGGCAAAACATACTGAGGAGGTGGACACGATTTCTACTGCAGCACTGTTGCAGAAGGTCGAAATAATGCTGAAAACTTGTGTTCAGTTTTGTGTTCAGGCTCACTCTGAACCAGAAAGAACCAGAAAGTTTGCAATGGTCTTATGAATCACTTGGGTTGCCAAAGGTGTGTTTATGATTCTCCAGAAAGAAATCAGTGCAAAGGCACAAAATGCAGCACATGAAGATCCTCAGGTATCTGCTGTCCCTCTGACCTAACTGCTGGATGTGCAGAAATTAGAGACAAAGAGACTAATTCCATAAATTCTTCCTGCAAAGAATTTCCACCATGAAAAAATGAACACATGGGGAAACTTCAAATATATGAACCTTAATTGATTCCCTACCTCAGCATGTAAACATTGACTTAAATGGACCTGTCATAAAGTGTGTCTCTGCCTATCCAGGAGCATTTCATCCAGAAGTAGTTTTCTCCTACATAGGAAAAGATGAGCCAGAAATTCGTCTGGGGTAAATCAGCCCCATTTCAATGAAATCAGTAGGAGTTATTTCTGTTTGTTTTTTTTTAAGCACTGTTTATGTTTCTCCAGGAGAAGTACTGAAATTAATAATCCCCAAAGTTCTGATAAAGAATTTTGAATAACAATTGAAATTTATTAGAAAATTTTACTGTTTTGATGCATAATTTCTCTAGTGGAGGGGCTTCAAATTCTCTCCATAATTACCATTATGCTGTTGCATAAGGGTTGAGCCATTAAAGTAATCTCTGCCAATTCTCTGTTATTTATGAAGAACGCTGCAGGCACAATGTTCTTTACTACACTGTCTGTTTTCTATATGTCTCTCTATCTTTTCTCTTCAACCATGTATAAATGGTCAATTCCTATGTGTGTACTAAAAATATATATACATCTCCAAAACTAATGAATCCACGCTAAAGAAATACCATTTATAGGTGACATCCATAATCACATCGAAGAAGACTAGGGAGATGTGAGAAAAATGAGGAACGTACCTTATTACAATTACCTTCTATTCTAGCATATTTTTCATATTAAAAGTGCATACAAAAGACAGCCCTCCTATTTGATTTTAAATGAGCCTGATAGAGGTGTCTCATCCACTTCATTTTCATATAAAATTGCACTATGGAGCCTGATCCTTCTGCCTTCACTCAGACAAATAACTTATGCTGTCCCTAGAAAGAATGTGTCTGTAAAGATTACAAGGTTGGGATCTGGTATTTACACTTTTGGCCTGGCTAACCACTGTTATTCTGTGCTGCACGTGGCATTTCCAAGTAATATTTTAAAGAGAGAAATGTGCAAGTGATATGCTGAACTTGGCTAGTCTTTGCTAAGAACAAATACAAACACACAGTGATTTCATTGAGAATCTACATGCTTCTGTAGCAGTTGTGAAAAGGTAAAGACGTATTCAGCTTGTGCAAATGTATTTCCTAAGAAGGTATGAGGGTTGAAATACCAAATAATTTTTGCATCCAAATGACCTCTATGAGTTTACAGGAGATTTACATTCACAAAACACAGAAAAGGAGATGAAGTTTCTGCCAATTTCTTACACATACATAGGCAAACGCTTGGCTGGATGAAATTTGTGAAGCACCAGCAGGACGATAGAACCATCTTGTTTCACATAGCTCATAGTTATGGCCAAAGACAAATGATACTAAGAATTCTTGACTCTGATTAAATTAGATTAGTCTGAATTTTAAGAAGCATTCACAAATATGCTACACAAAGGCTGTGTAGCTAATCCAGCTATCTAGCTAATTATCTGTATGGAAATAAATTCCAAACTTAGTTAGGTTTCTGTAATCCTGATACAAATGTACATGATTTGCAGCGTGTCCATGTTACCCTGAAATGTGCTTCTACCCCCAGAATTTAGCCAAGAGACAGTCAAAAAGACAAAAAGGAAATAAAGAGAAACATTCAAAATTTGCAATATTGCATTCTAAATTATATGCCATGTGCTTTGGAAAACACATTTTGACATGTTCTGTGTTTGAGACATAAATTTCATTGTTGGAAAATTAGGAAAATGGGGAAAAGAATGCAATAAAGTATGTAAACTAATGCTGGCCCAAGCAATGCCAAAAATCACTGGAGTTCATACTGAGTTCTGAACTTCCTGATATGAGCCTCATTCTAATAATTTATCACAGTAAACACACAGTTTAATCCAAAATACCATATATACACCAGAAAAAACCTCCTGCTTAGTTCGAGTTCATGAAGGAAAGATAAATGCCAGTGCTGCTTATCAAAATTAAGGTTTTTAGAAAACTGGGTAAAGAAAGTGTTGAGTTTAATTACTGCTTTTAATGAGCTAACTAGATAGCTGTTTAATTCCCATGTTTATAGAACAAGCAGAGGCTTTTATGTACTGTTTTGGTCAGACTTCAGATGCAGAAATACAATTTTTCCTGCAATTGCGGTAATTTTTATTTATAGCCCATTTCAAATGCAAATATTGGCCTAAAATCAAGTGCTGTGGAAGCTGACTGAATTGGCAATGGAGATAGAGCAGGAATGTAAAGGATTAGAGTGCTTAATGTACTGGAAAGAAGTTTATCAATACTGACAATTCTCACAGTGCTTAATCAAACATTTAAGACAAGTGGAGAGGCAGACAGTAAAGACTTTGGGGATTTTGAACAATAAAAAACAAACAAACTGTCTTGTTAGGACATGTCAATTTACAGTGGAATAAAGAAATCTTTATAATTTAGTTCCTCTTTTTATATAGATAACTAGTGGCTGTAGCTCGCTGTCTAAAGTGTACTTACAAATGACCAAGTACCTCCTGAGTTAAATTAAGTTTAGCTTTTGTCCTTTTTTTAAAATAAAATTTTAATTTTAAGCTTAATTTAGAGCTTGATGCCTACGAAGGATTATGGTTTGGTTTTTTTTTTTAAAGCAATTTATTAATGGATTTTTATAAAAACACAGTTATAAACAGAAGGGTCTGTGCTAGAGACAGGACCAGAGCTGGGAAGTAAGTGCTGTTCTTCTCATATAACAAGTGTGCAGATGCCTTACTTGAATTTTTGCTATTGACTCAAATCCTACTGTGATTTTGAGTAGTATTCTTAGGTTCAAATCTATACCCAAGTCAAAGAGAAAACAGATTCCACTTCCTGGTTGATTTC
>JAOXOE010000694.1:9993401-10046017 GCA_028565055.1 Phoeniculus purpureus
CGATGAAGCCAACCTCATGAGGCGATTGCCAAGAGGAGCTGTTTGTCAAAGGCTAATAAACAAATTCCTTGCGAACACCTGAATGAGCGAGGGCCAGGAGCACCCCAATTAAGAAACGGAGCTACTGGTTAGTGGGTTTGGGTTTTCTCTTTTTGTGGCCGTGGAAACAATCCGGGCTCGAAAAGGATCTATTCAGCGTGCGCTCCGAGAGGTCTGTTTGCAGCCCGCTAGCTATTGTTGTCAGAAGCCAAATAAAAGTTCAGCTGAAGGGGGGGAGTGATTTAAAAACAACATTCGCTGCAGCTTCCCGAATGCACTAGCAGGCTCAGTTCAAAGGAACCATTCGATCTGTACCCAGACGACGCTGCTTGGCTTTTACGCACACTCTTCTTAAACGTTGTTATTTTTAATGATGCTGTCAAAAGTATCCCTTCCTTTCCTGGGGCAGTTGTGGTCTTTAAGTCCAGCATCGATAACCATTGTAGCGAGGTACTGGGAAAGTCACAGGAAGAAGTTGGATCTCGTTTGTCGGAACTAATGATTTGTTCTCTCTTTCATTGTGCTGGAAGGTCGGTCCAGCCATGTCAGCCTCACAGTGAGGCAGGCAGGCTCGCAGACAGTCTGCCTAGGGATTAGTTTTGGTGGAGTTGTGGTTTGGGTTTTTTTTTTGACGCTGTTAGATGGGGAATGAAAAACTTCCTAACCACCTTGAGCTGCAGAACCAGCCATTTAGCAGTCACATTACCACACTGGAAACTTCTGGGGGAGGACATTAATTGAAGCCTAAAATAAGAATCAACCAGAAAAGCATGTTAACTTTTATCTTAAGCATCGCTAAAAATCTGCTCTTATTTCGAGGATCATCCTAGCAAGGGTCAGCAGGGTCCAAATGAAAGGGGTGGTGCTCAGGTCTCGCGTCTCGGCAAGTTTCGAGAAAAACCCTCGCTGATCTCGGTCAGGAGTTAGGCTGGGGGCCAGGGGGTATGTTTTAATAATGAGATTAAATGGGGCTGGTTTAGTACGAAACGTTATTCTTTAAAAGCCAGTGATCCTCTCCGACACGGTTGCAAGATTCCCTCAAGCTCTGCCGGAGCTGTAATTAACATATATTAATGGCTGTTGCTTATTAAGCTCTGATTGCGTAAGAAGCAGACGGTCCCTTTCAAAAGTGCCGTTCCAGCCGTCGGGTTTCTAGCGTTCAATTTTGATTGTGCTGTAAACTCCTGATTTCGCCTCCTTTGTCACCAAGGGAAAAAAAAAAAGGTGTGCTGCTCTGTCTTTGACAACTGTATTTACACAACCCTAAGAGTTCCGCAGTTTCTCTCGCAGTTCCAGCCACCGCCAGGGAGTGAATTTAAGAAAATGGCTCCAGGCATGAGGTTTCTCCCTCCCGTCCCCGCCCCCGCCCCGTTCATTGCGCTGACTGGGTTCTCTCCTGCCTTCTGCCCCTTCTCTACTTTACAGCAGCTGTGCCTTGTTTCCCGGGACATGGGATGGGCAGGACCGAGAAGCAGGTGGAGGCTTGAATTCGCTTGTGGCTGCCAGAGAGGGTGAAATCGGACCTTTCGAAGCGCTCTGCGGGTAACTTCAGGGAACACCAGTTGGTGTAGCGGGGCTCACCTCCTAGACTCTCTCTTCTGCTCCCCCCATTCCCCGGTAATCTGCAGTTTTCAGAGCAGACACCGCTTCTTTCCCTTCAGCTCCATTCGCATTTACGGGAGCAGCATGGTCCAGCACTGGAGGTAGCTTCGCGCCCCTCTTCTGCCCGCGAATCCGACCCTCTCGCGCCCCGCACCAGTGGGCACTTCCCGACCCGCACTACAGCCCCTGCAGCAGAGGACAGCCAGCCCTGCGAGCGGCGGCAGGTCGGCTCTGCCCCGGAGAGCTCGGCGCGGTCCCGGGCGAGGGAACAAATCTCCGGGTTAAAGCGCGGGACTCTGCCAGGAGGTGCTGGCTTCTGGGTCTCGAGAGCTGAAAGAGCTCGCAAGAAATCCTGCTGAGGGTTTCCTATGCGCACTCATCGCTAACGCCGAGGCAGAGGTGTTGAAGCAGGGTATCCCTGCTCACCCCTTCTGGAGATCAGCCGAATGGTTGTTTTCCTCAGAACCTGTGTGGCGTGGAAATCCTCGTGCATCACCAGGACCTGTGAAGTGTGGAAATACATTAATCTGCACTTCTTTTATTCAGCTAGGCTCAGTTCATCTACAAGATTGGTGATATTTCAAGACAAATGTTATTGCTTTGAAATAACATGGATCTCAAAGTGTTAAATAATGTGGCCTTTGGGAAAGAAAAAAGTTATATTGGGAGTGTTAGCACAGATAACAAATTGAAAGACTAAAGAGTCTGAAACTTTACGTGATGATATTTAAACACAGAAGGAAACACTGTTCACTGGGCTTTTGGCACGCCCTCCAATTCCACATGCTGTCTCATTTTTCATTGCATACAGCCCCTTCCAAAAAACCCATTTACACTAAGTAATTTCAAAGGATTGTTAGGATAGGTATCAGTCAGCCTTCCAGTCCAGCTTGGCACATCTGGAATCTCAACTAAGACGATCAAAATATTTGGAGGGGACTGAGGTTAATTACAGCTGTCAGAAGTTTTGCAGTATGTTGCAGAACTTATAAGCAAACTACGGCCAAAGTGATACAACAGATTCCTCTGTCACCCTGTCCTTTCGGGCTGCAAACTTGACTGCAGCCAGGAGCACACCAGCAGCAAACCAAACTACAAAATGCTGCCTACACCACAGCGAGTCGAAAGTGGGATTTATTTCTCCTTTGATTTTGTTCAACAGATGATTTTGTCAAAAAATGATACCAATACGAAACGAGTAACACATTAATTGCTAAATCACAGCAGTACTCAGATACACGCAAATAAATATACTCCCCCGAGACGCCCTGCTGTTCCCAGTACCACCAGTGCCGTTTTGCGCCGGCTCCTTTGGTTCCCTTGACGCGGGGCTACAGGATTGCGCGATTCGGGCGGGGCGATCCCGTGTCCCTCCGTACTGAAGTCGGCCGGGTCGGGAGTTCATTCCCCGGCGCCCACAGTGCTCGCAGCAGGCTCGGAGCTTGCAGCACCGACTCTGGTAGTGCCTCCGGCTCCAGCCTGGACGCCTGTGTTCTGGCGGCGTACTCTCCTCCAGTTCCGATTGCCGTCTTCACTTTGGGCAACACCAACGGCTGCCAAGCCGGGGATGCTACGCCGGCAACATCCGTCCTCACTGGGCACCCCCACCCCCTCCCTTGTAGGACGTGATGTCCAGGCACGTCCCTACTCATAGCTTCCCTGCCCTACACACCCCCGAAGCAGTTTGCTCTGAGCTACACCCCCGGCGCTGCCCGCTTCCTTCGGCACAAGGGCTCTCTCAGCGCGGCTCCCCAGCAGACTCCGTGATCTGTCTGCAGCTCCTCCAGCAGTGCAACCCGGCCGAGAGAACCGTCCCACTTCCCAGACGGAGCTGGAGCCAGGCGCAGGGTGCGGACGAGGAACACCAACGAACAGACGCCTTCTCCCCGCTGCCCCCGGCTCCACAGCGGCCGGACAACTTTGTGCCCGGGGTGTTTTCAGAGAGCTGCAAACCCTGGCCGTGCAGGTGCCGGTGTCCGTGCCTCTGGGAAAGGCAGGAAGCAAGGGAGGGAAGGGGAGGGGAGCAAAGGGACGGAAAGGGAAGCTCGTGATTGACAGCTCCAGTGAGCTGAGCTCCGCTCCACTCACAACCTGCGCTGAAGTTTTCTTTCGCACGGAGGGAACCTTGCTGTGCCATGAGACGTGTAGGCTTTTAAGCGCTGTTCCCTGTCTTCCACTCTCCTTCACTTGGGCAGCCAAGTGGAAGAACTCAAGGGACAGTGGGGTAGGCGCAGGGGCAATGGGCTGCGTCGGCGTGTTGCCGCAGGACACTCTCCCAGCCGACGGACTGCCCGGTCCCGGCAGGGCAGTGCAGGTTCTCCTACTGGAGAGCGTTCAGACGTGGAGTTTAGTTCGTCCTCTCCTCTTCACTCTCTCCGTGCCCGTGTCCATGCAGCGCGGTCTCGCTCAGTCTCCAATCAGCTTCTCCGAGCTTGGCACCCATTGGGCTCCTCTCGGGAGCCCCAGATCTCTGTGCCCGGCAAACGGCCCCGCTTGCGGCACCACGCTATGCCTCGCTCATTCCCCGCGGAGTAGCCAGGGGTTGCGGTTCCCTGAACAGCCTCAGCACTGCTCTGCTCCGACTCTGTCCTGTTTCACCGCCCGGGCCAAGCCAGAGGCAGGTGCAGGCCTCGGAGACGAGGTGTTGGGGTGGGGGGGAAAAGAAATCTAGCCTGAATAACCCCAAACACCAACTTTTTGGCTCCCCCCACCCCCAGCCGGCCTGTTACAGTCCGTCGGGACTGTCGGGAACCACTCTCTGATTGGCTGCCGCCTGCTCATTTATAGCCCGTCAATCAACTACCCCTGGGACTGGTGTGCGCATCGTTAGAGCTGCCCGCGGGAAGCGCTCGGCAGGGCTCCGCAGGCGCGACCGCCTCATAAGCAGAACCTCGGGAAGCGCCTTCGTCGCTCGCCACGCAGAAAAACTTTCTCTCTGTGCAGTACCAACCCAGGCAGGTTCTTTTCTATATTTTTTTTAACTTCCTTTCCCTGGTTTGGTGCCCGCCTGCCTACCACCCTGGCGCACCTCTTGCCGGCTCCGGGCATGTACAGCATGCTGGAGACTGAGATCAAGGCGCCGCAGCCCATGCCGCCGGGCAGCGCTGGGGGCAACTCTACTCCGGGGAGCAACAGCAAAGGAGGCGGGGGCGGCGGGGCCAGTAACGGAGCGGGAGCCGGTTCGGACCAGGACCGGGTGAAGCGCCCCATGAACGCTTTCATGGTGTGGTCCCGGGGTCAGCGGCGGAAGATGGCCCAGGAGAACCCTAAGATGCACAACTCTGAGATCAGCAAGCGCCTTGGGGCCGACTGGAAGCTGCTCAGCGACGCCGAGAAGCGGCCGTTCATCGACGAGGCCAAGCGGCTGCGGGCCGTGCACATGAAGGAGTATCCGGATTACAAATACCGGCCCCGAAGGAAGACCAAGACCTTGCTGAAGAAGGACAAATACTCGCTGCCCGGCAACCTGCTGGCGCCGGGCGGGGGGAACGCGGTGAGCAGTCCCGTCGGGGTGGGGCAGAGGATTGACACTTATGCCCACATGAATGGCTGGACCAACGGGGCTTACTCACTGATGCAAGACCAGCTGGGCTACAGCCAGCACCCGGGCATGAACAGCCCCCAGCTGCAGCAGATGCACCGCTACGACATGACGGGCCTGCAGTACAGCCCCATGATGTCCACGGCCCAGACCTACATGAACGCCGCCTCCACCTACAGCATGTCCCCCGCCGCCTACGGCCAGCAGCCCTCCACGGCCATGAGCCTGGGCTCCATGGGCTCCGTGGTGAAATCCGAACCCAGCTCACCGCCTCCTGCCATCACATCCCACTCGCAGAGGGCCTGCCTAGGAGACCTGCGGGATATGATCAGCATGTACCTGCCCCCGGGGGGGGATGCCACAGACCCTTCCGCCTTGCAGGGCAGCAGGTTACACAGCGTGCACCAGCACTACCAGAGTGCCGGGACTGGCGTGAATGGTACCGTACCACTAACTCACATATAAACTTGGCTGCTCTGGACGGCTTCCCAGTCTTAATCCCTAACCCCATCACCGCTCCCTGACTACACCGGGACGTACGGCAGTGTTGCTCGGCTTAGCAGACTTAATACTAACTTTGGAGAAATTTTAAAAAAGAAATCTGTTAGTTGTGTTCTTTTTTGGTTTTGTACAAAAGCTGTTATTTGACTAGAGCAAAACTCCTGCCTCCTAGGAGTCGCTGTGAAAGTTTTCAAACCACGGCAACTTCTTTCCGGTTTTCTGCTAGGTTGGGCACGGTTTTATTCGCTTTAAAAGTTGAGGTGTTTTAAATGTTGCATCTTCCAGTTTGGTTTCTAGCGTTGAAATACCATTTCAAAAAGCCTCAAACAACAGCACATCCAGCGCCGGCGGGCTTTTGTTTTTAAACTCGGTTGTTCACGTTATCGTTGTGGTTTTAAGTGTTTTGTTCATCTCGCCTCGCTTGGTTTCTGTATCCACGTTCTGTAGCTTTCAGTAATTTTTTTAACTGTAGGGTTTTTGTTCCATGAAAAGAACCGGGAGGTAGGAGAGAGCTGTGCGGGTCGCAAACGCATTTCTTTTATTTATAGTAAGTTGTGTGTCTTGGTTTTTGTTAAGCTGTAAACTTATGTAAATTGGTTTGTGAATTTTACTGTGAACCATGTTTTGACATATCAGATGAAGAAACGTTTTAGTTTTGTTTACCGGATTTCTTCCAAGAGAAACAAGTCCTCAAGATGCTCCTTCCCTCTCCCTGTCCCTGGTCCTTGTTTGCTTCCTTCTTCCAACCGAAGAAAGGTCAATAAATTTTATATCAGGCACGTCGGCAGTCTCTGGGCGGTTTGTGCGGGGGGCGGGAGCGCATCTGGGCGGTGCGGGGCAGTCCTTTCTCGGGACTCCCCGCAATCCCCGCAGCCGCCACGGTGCCTCCGAAAGGCCGAGGAGTCCGGGAGCTGCCGTCAGTTTTCTGCCGAGTTTCTGCGGCTGCCGCACTGCGTTGTTTTGGCGGGGAGTGGGGGCTGGGGAGAGGCTCCAAGTGTATTTTCTTGTAACGTACGGGACTGTGCCCGGCGAAGTGTCTGTGCGCTGCAGGAGCTGCTGCGCTTGCAGCCGCCGGACACTTGTTGCCCCTCTGCCCGGCTGTGGTCTTTTTTTTTTCCCGGTTCGACGACTAGAGAAGGGAGCTACACGTGTGCGCCTCGGGTGTCTAGTTTTGGTTTACGTTCTTTTTGTCGTCTTGCTCTGGAGTATTTCTAGAAACCCGACCTCGCCTGAAATATTTACAGAAGTAAAACCCGTTGGGGAACTCTTAATTAGACTTATTAAAAATGAATGGTTACAGGAGTCTCCAGAGGAAATGAGTAATTGAATATTTTCAGTATGTTTGACAAGTGTGGTTTGAGTCTGGACAACTCTTCCTTGTTTTCCCTTCTTGTTTTTAGGGGTCTGCGTTACTTATGGCTGTATTCCGGCGGACACTCACGAAGCCCCGGGGTTGGCGTCCGAATGAGCGGAGACGTTTCATCCCTCCCTGTACTCGGTGGCGCAAAGCCCATTATCCCGTCTGGAGCCCCCAGACGTGGTCCCGGTCCCTCCTGGGTTCGGGTTCCGGACCAGGCTCCGAGCTCTCAGCATTCAGAGCTCCATTACGTATGGTCCGGACACTGCATCCCACAACCCATCTCTGAGTGTCGACCACTCGTTTGCTCCCACTCACCTCTTCACTGTTTGTTTCGGTACAGAAGCAGCAGGGATGGGAAGATGGTGCTGTTGTTTTGATTAATCACTTAGGAGAAGTGGTTTTGGAGAGACTTTGCACCCTTTGGGCTTTGCAGGGTGCCATGGGAGCTGCTTCCTCCTCCCCTCTCCTCTGCTTCCACCCTCACACGCTGCCCCGCATGGGCCTGCAGCGTGTATGCCCTTGCAGCAGTACATGTCTTGTTCTCACTCAGGAAGACTGTCCAGGCTTGATTAGGGCCTTTTTCCAGCTCTTCTAAAAGGAAAAACCCTCAGTGTTCTGCAAACCACACAGTGAGTTTGCTTCTGTGGTGTGGGGTGCCCTACCCTTAGCTCCCTGGGGAAAGAGAGTGCGGGGAGCAGCTGATGCAGGTCCTCAGTCCAGAGAAGAATCTCTCTGACATACACACTGCCTTCGGCATAGCCAAGCCCCTGGGCTGTCCACCCTTCGGTCTGAGTGGTAAGCCTCTTGGCAGCATGCACACTCCTCTGCTCAGGAACAGCCATGCCAAAACTGTGCATAATTACTCTGCAGATGATAACTCGGTGTTTAATACCTTCAGCTCAACTCTTAACACTTCTGGTGAAATCTAATAACACTGTGGCATTGCTTTCTCTTGCTGGTGCTGCTGCCCTTCAGGTAGGAGTGTGCCTGTTACTGGTTCTGAGGAGAAGCAGTCCCGTAATCCGAAGCTCTGAGAGAAGGTGGGTACGATCAGTGGTGTTGGCATCTGCAGGGGAATACGTAGCGGGTCAGCAGCAGGTCCCATTTCATCTCGGATGGCAGTCAAACAGCTTTCCAGTGCTCCCCAGAAAAGGCAATACTAGGTCGGCTCTGGGAAGGAAAGTATGATAATCCTGCACTGAAACAGGTCTGTCTCAGCCTTCATGGGCAAGTGGCAAAAGTGAAGGGCTACTCAGCAGTGAGCTGCTGCTAGCCCTGCAATTTTATTTAGTGTCTTCAGGGCTCAGGTGAAGCTGTATCACTGTAAATATTAGTTCTCTTCATACGAGTTCTCTAGAAGCTGATTCTCTGCCATAAAAGGGGGAGAAGCAAGGATCTTCACAGTTCTGCACTATCCTTAAGTTCTAGCTATCCTTCTCGCCATGAGTCAAGACCTAGGGAGAGTGTGGTTGAGTCAGTGAGGGGTCACAGTGAGATGCTTCTGTATAGAACTTCATCTGCATTTTCTTAAGTTGTGGGCAGAGCTTGTGGAAAGGGTTGGAAACGGGTAGACATCACTGGATGGGGGAGAGACCCCATTGCAAGCTGAAAGCAGTGAACTCACCCTTGTTCTTAAGTACAAGTAAAAGCACAGCCTCTTCTTCCCTGAACACAAGTGTACTTTCCATCAGAAACCCAACAGCATAGAGTGAGACATGGCTCAAAGACAACTCTCATATCCTTGGACTCCAGAAATTTGCAGAAGCATGTTCCCTTTAGAGTTAATGAAGGTGTGCTTTATTTGTGCTGGACTTGGTCTGAAAACATGTAGTTTACTCTGGCTGTAGACATAGAACCTGCATGCATTAAATTTACCTTTTTAGTAATGCCCATGCAGCATTTAATACTCCTTATGTGCAGGAGGGTTCACAGCTGAGCCACTAATGTTCTCATAGAGAGCAGGTGAAGTTACAATTAGGTACCAGACATTGTGGAAGATGCTTGGCTCCAGGAGTCCGAAGCATTTTACAAGATAAAGCTCTAAGTGAAATGCTGAGTAAGTTGTGTGTCACTTAGCCGCTGCTTGCAGGTAAAAAAACCCCTACAACCTCAATTCTAGAACATTAGAATACAAGGGGCAGCCATTAGCCTTAGGAAGACTGAGCATTGGCTATGAAGAGGTTAATAATGTTAGCATTTAAGTCTAATGACAATATTTAGGCTTTTGTGTTAACGCTTTTTTGAAGGCAAGAGTGTAAGATCACATTTGGTGTCACCTGGTTTGTTAAACACAAGCATATTACATTTTAATGGTTCCTTCCTGTACAAAAGAGCTGCAAGTTGATTTATTTCAACAAAATTTGTAAGTAAAAATATTTACATTTCAAATTTCAATAATAATTAGCAGAGTAATCTGATTTCAGGTATTTTAAGCATATTTATAGAACTGTACATTTGTGTATTTTTAATATTTTTTTACTATAATAAAAAATCGAATCCTAAATTTGGTAAAAGGCATGGGATTAGCATAAACCTTTCATGAAAGCATTTAGAAATCAGTGCTTTCCCATATCAAACATGAGACTAGAGATGTACTTTTTGGAAACATTCGAAAGATAGGAACTTGTCTAACTAATTGCAGTGCTAATGGAAAGAATTATTTCCCAGGAATTAATGCAGCAGAGTAGGTGATGTTCAGGACTGAAATGCCTGCAGAAGTTTGATACGCCTTCTTTTCTACTTAGAAAAGAAGACCTTGATCCTAGATTTATTGTAGTCAAGTCCAGTTAATTAACATTGATGGAGATTCAGATTATTTCTATCGTAAACCTAAAGTGACAAATCACAAAAATCTTAAAGGGATCCAGTTTTATTCAATTTGTTTTAAGATCCCTCAGGGAAAGTGTGGAGAGCTGTTACTGCAGATCTGTTAGCATGAGGGAATTCAAGGCAGCTTAAATTTTCCAGAATAGTTTCCCATCTGCTTCTCTATCATGACTCTTTACTGATAATAATTGCAACACAGTGACACATTTCACAACAGAATATCCTCAGGATGAGGGATTAATTATTCTTTGCTGTGAATATACTCCACAGCCACCTTCTCTGTGTTGTTGGTCAGGTAAACAAGATTTCATATTTACCTCCCCCAGAGACATTCACAGAAGCTCTTTATCCATTTTATACCTCAGTTTTCCAGTTTCTAAAATGAGATCTATTGCTGCTTAATGCAGCAGGGGAGGCTGCAATGCATATGAGTGTGTGTGTGTGAGATAGCAAGAGGAGGAGGAGGGTGTCACAGGTAATCCATAGAGAGTAGTTATACTGTCACTGTGACTAAAAAGAATGTACCACCTAAGTGTTATTTAAGCCAGCATTAGGATTAGGTTGCCCATATTTATTGTCGTTGCTAAGTGTAATTAAACTCATATTTATTGTTGTTGCTAAGTGTAATTATACTATTTTTAAGCCAGGTTACTTTTATTTGGTACTACCTCAAATTAAGCCAAATTGATCTAAGCATGATTTGGCCTGGTTTAAAAATGCTCCCGCTAATGTAACTGAGGTCTCCAATTCATGTTCACATGACAAAGCAGTTGAGGGGTTTTCATACATTACTGCCCCAGAGCTGTTTGCTCAGTTGATCTTCTGGAAATCACTACACTTTTTTCTATGCTTTGGCCATCACAGTTCACATGCTGGCAGATTGGTGCAAAATCACCTTGGCTGATGGGGAGAAGTGTGAAACATAAACTACTGCATAAGCTGTGCTGCTTCCAAAGAAATGCAAAGTGAACAAGGTTCTCAGAGCCACAAATTGCTATGTGTATATTCCATGTGCACTCAAAAAGAGTCACGCATAAGAGGAGAAGGGCCTAGGAATAAGAGGGAAATTCAGCAATGTTAAAAACTTGGTGAGCTTCTGTCATTTATCTCTTCTGGGGCTTCTGATTGAGACTCCTGGCCTTGGTGAGCTTTTTCCTTTGTCTTCTTGAAGAATATTATGCATCTTTTCTATACAGGCCCTAGGAAATAGTATAGCAGTGATTGCACCAAGCCTTCAGGATTTCCCCTTTGTACTAGACTCAGCTTATTCATTTCATGCATCATCATTCACAGCTTGGTGTGCTGATTTCAAAAATTCTATACATCTACTTGACACAAAGGGGAGAGACAGAACATAGTGGTGGACGAGCCTTAGGTGCACATAAGGACTGTTCTTGAATGCCATTTGCAAGGGAAGAAATCTTGAAAGTCAATGGGAACTTTGCCCATTCAGTGTTCAGGATAAGGCACTTGGCACTGATTTCATTTTCATTGTACTGTGCTGCCAAGTCAAAAAGCTTCTTTTCAGAAAGTTAAGAAAAGGTATTTTCATCCAAATAATTTTTTTCTCACTTTTTCTTTTTCTTCCTTTATGATTCACTGGGCAGTTTTCTCTTTACAGCCTGTAAACAGCAAATGTCCTAGTAAGACATCCTTTTAAAACGTAAGCTATACTCTGCTCATTACTGAGCAAAATCTTGCTTTATTTTATACTCCAGTTTGTTAAACAGGTGAATATTTGTGAAACATTTGAGAGTTTTGTATGAGCGTACCAGAGCTGGAATAGTAACTGAACTAATTGTCCTCCTCCTGAACTAAATGTGGTGAATATACAAACGAGCAAACATATGCATCAAGGTTAATTCTGTGCAGTTTTCCAGGCATTCAGCAGGTCCACATGAGTTGCTGCAGTAAACAGTAGCCCTGTCTGCATTCTCTCCAGGAACATCCTAAGAACAGTTGAGGATTTTC
This sequence comes from Phoeniculus purpureus, assembly GCA_028565055.1. Lineage (NCBI taxonomy): Eukaryota > Metazoa > Chordata > Aves > Bucerotiformes > Phoeniculidae > Phoeniculus > Phoeniculus purpureus. Next base: position 10,005,242 of record JAOXOE010000694.1, read on the forward strand.
TGACTTGGCTGATTCTATGTAGAATAAGCCAATTTTTGATGAATTGTTAAAGGAAATAAGGATTCTTTTGTTGCCTTTTTGGTTGGGTTTTATTTGTTTGTCTGGTTTAGTTGGGTTGTTTTTTTTTTTTTTTTAGAAAACAGTATTATTCTGTGTGAGTGATCATTCTAAATTATTTAAGAATTTAGATTGTTGTAGCACTGAAAGTTCTCCTACTGGAGATTAGGTAGCACAATTTTTAAAATAGTAGGATGAAATAGTGGGAAACATGACAGGAATCTGGCAGAGGACTGTCCATCTGTGCACTGGAGTTACTTCAATGACGGATAGGCCAATCAACAATAGGAGGAGACTTGTGAGCTACACAAATGCTTTTGGCACAGCCAAAAACTGCCATTTGAATTTCCTGTTACATGAAACTTCTGCCACAATCATTTTGACTTCAGTTAGTCAAGAGAGGACTAAAATTTAAGCCAGCCTAAGCAGATTTCAATAGCACTGAACAAGCATTAGATGAGATTTTACAGTCCGGTGTCTCATTCTCGTGCTCTAGTTCTGCTTGTCTCAATCTCTCTCCTCAATCCTGCCAAGACTCAGAAACTGGGTGTGAACATAGCCTCCATGTCTAGAGGAGTACTGACCATACTTTTTTCAGCAAAAGCATGTCAGAATGTGAATCCTCGTTACTGCTCTGATACACACAACCTTGACAAAGTTCATTTTTCTTTACACTGAGGTTTCATCATGAGAAAATATCTGCTTTTCTAACAGACCTGATGATCTCTGGTGTCCAGAGGAGAACCACCAAGATGATCAGAGGATGTAATACCTCTCCTACAAGCACAGGCTGAGTTGGGCTGTTCTGCCTTGAGAAAAGGCGGCTAGGGTGTGACCTTACTGTGACCTAGTAGCCAAAAGGCATCTGCAGAAAACAGGGACTTTTTACAGGGGCTTGTAGCAATAGGATGAGGAATAATGGCTTTAAACAGAAATAGGGTGGGTTTAGATCAGATATAAGGAAGAAATTCTTCACTGTGAGGGTGATGAGACATGAATAAGTTGCTCAAGGAGGCTGTGGATGTTTTCATCACTGAAAGTGTTCAAGGCCAGGTTGGATGGGGCTCTGAGAAACCTGGTCTACTGGGAGGTGACCCTGCCATGGCAGAGGGGTTGGAACTAGATGACATTAAAAGTCCCTTCCAATCGACACCATTCTATGGTTATAGTTCCAAACGATTTCACATCAGAAGCTAGTTGTTAGTCCCTAAACAATTGCTGACAAGACTTGAAGGTATTGCTGACATCATGACATTGCAAGAGCTGGATGCTGAGCGTCTCTGTACCTCAGTATAGAACTTCTTAAGGAGGAAGCAGGACTAATGGAAAATACTGCCCAGAGTGGTGTTAAGAAGACACTGGCAGACATCTGGTGCTTAATCTGCTTCAATTCCATCGGAAGGAAGGCAGATGAGTAGCAAATGTCCCTTTATCTGTATCCCCTTATGGGCAAGCGAGTCTGGGTTGAAAGCATTGGTAAGTGAAGGCAGAATTTTTGTATCTCTATGGAAGAAGGACAACTTGATGCTAAAGAAAGAGCTTATTAACTTTATCTGAAAGTGCCTTGTGGTTATGGGACTAGGTTGTGTGCTTTAATTTTGACAAGAAAGTAGCTGAATGTGGTCTTTGAATGAGAAGCAGTCTGTAGGATAACCCCTTTTGGGAGTTTCAAATCTGTGATGGCTGTGATTGTTACTAATCCATGAGAGAATTTCTGGAACAATTTGAAATAAATACTACAGGTTGTATGTTTTAGGATTTCTGCCTTGGCTTGCCCTAGAAATACGGGGGACAGGAAGAAGCAAATGGAACAGTCTTTCATTCTCGGGGAGATAAGAAAGTCAAAGCAGCTCAGGTGGGCAGAATAGGATCTGAGCTCACATTGCCTAATTAATGAGAATTAAGAATATTTCCAAAGGAGGTGCAGGTGACTTTATTAAATTGCATCACTAATTTTGTTGCAAAAATAACCCTTGAGCTCTTTTTAAGTTAACATGCTTCAGACTGCAAGTTTTTCAGAGAAATAGCACTTGTTTTCTTCAGCTTCTAAAGCATTAGGTATCATTTTGATGATCACAGTTGATCCTATATCTGAGCAGGTTTAATCACCATTTGTGCATGTCTTAATTCCAGCCCCAAAGACTGGCAGCCTAAAGGGAAGTGTGGGAAAGCAAATAGTAACCCACAGCATGGGAGGCAAGTGAAAGCTGTGCCTCTCTGAAATGTATTGTTCCAGCTAAACTGAGACCCTTTCCTTTTCTTTGAAGTCTTATAGGCAGCGTTCATGATCTGCACTGGTGCATGTGGAAAGGAGAGCTAGAGACAGAATGCCAGTTTAAAAGTAGGCTTTTATGATTTAATCACAAATACAAGTCTCTTACTGCAGATGCGAGGAGTATGTGTGTAGGCATTATGACAAATAGCACCAAGAGGTTTTCTTCCCTGAGTCTGTTAAGTGGAGGAAGTGGAGGCTGTGCAGGGAGGTTACATGTAAAAAAAGGAGAATGATGCAAGGGGAAGGCCCAAAGATAACGGAGTTTGTCACCTTGAAACATGTGTGTTTCACTTCTAAGTACTATTTAAAACTGTGAAGAAAGCCATGTTATTTTGTATTTAAAATACACTTACACTTTCTGTGTCTCATAGTTACTTCTTCAATATGCACAGTGTGACCAGAATTTAGTTTATCCTTACCTTGAAGTGTGAACACAACAGAAAATTCAGTTGTAGCTAATGAATGAACAGGAACAATAGAGATTTCTACTGGCATTTGTCCCTAAAATCTCTGTGTGAAGGGGAGATCAGGGGAACTTTGGGAGAGAGCTAGCCCAGATCTGCTGAATTTTGATGAGGATTTCTCTAGTTTGTCTCTCATTCTGGTTGGCTGCATTATTATTTATTTCATCACTCAAATTGTGGTAGGTGCTGCTTGCCTTACAGTATGAATAACAAGCTGTTTGGCTCAGTAGAGTTCACTTATGCAGTGGGAAAGAATAATTCTCTCCTCTGCAGGAAAGGCTGAGTAAAATTTAATAGTCTTGGCTGTGCCCCAGGAGGTTAGGGTAAAGGATCATAATGACCCCTTCTGACATTAAAATAGGTAACAGTACCTAAGTATATTGTATCCTGGCCACAGTACAGTCCATTAATTCTCTCTACTGCATCTTCTCTCACATATTGCAGTCCCAAAGCTTAAGAAAGTCACATCATGGAGCAGAGTGACTGCAACAGATGATGTGAGAAAATAAAACTACTAAAAGAAGATCCTGTGGTTACTTGGATGTGTTGTATAGCAGGCATAGATGAACCTAAACCCTTTGGCACAGGAAGTATTTGTAGGTTGTGCATAAATGTATATGTAAATGTACATTCCCTTGTATTCCTGCAATAACTTTTCTAAAATATAGATGTAAAAATCACCTAAATGACTGTTGAATGAAGTAATATATATAGTAAACTTATACCATCAGGTCCCTATATTATCCTATAAATGGTGCTGCCATATTCCCAGTTCTTTATTTGTTAGCATGGTTCATACTCATTGTTAAACTTAACCTGAAGAGGGATGTTAGTAATAGTTCTCTGGTAAAACGTGACTAATCATAAACAGCAAATAGCAACTTTTTTCACCTGAAACATCTGTCTGAGCAGATCCTCATTCCCTTGGTCCAGTGAAGTGCATCATCCTCAGATTGGAGTATTTGTCAGTAGTATTAGCTGTGAAATGTTTTGACAACATTTCTATTTCAGTGGCCTTTAGTACCTTCAACATTTACAGCCTCCAGAGGTAAGACAGAAAAATAAGGTAATACTTAGCTAGTGCTAATGATTCTGATGGCTGAATACCTACAAACTAGTTAGGATTGCATCTTGGAAGTGTCTTTAGAGCCCGTGAACTAGGAAACTACTTTTATCATAAAAATTTAGATCAAGTTGAGATTGCCATGCAAGTGAGAGATCCTTGAGATGGATGGAATTCTTTGGTGGCAGGTAGAGAAGATGGCAGTTTTCACAATCCAGTCATTTGCTCTTAAGGAATCTCCCAGATGTTGTGGCTGTGATAGATGCACTGTACAGACATACAGGAAGACTGTGTGTTTCACTTAAACCTAAATCAGGTAAAAGCAATGTGACCACGATGTTGATGCAGTCATCCCATGTGTTGGTATTTGGGATGCAGCATGCATGTCTGCACCCCATTGACAGTCACACCAAGCCATTGGAGAAGTTTGAGACTACAGCTGAAAAATTACTTTGGGGCAAGAAGTCTAGAAGATATTTTCAGGAGAGATGTAAAAGGTGTATATATGTGATATCTAGTGAAGGGAACGAGAAGTCTGCATAACACCTGAAGGATGCAGGAAAGATTGGTTTGATTTAAGGAGTGTTTTATCAAAGGTATACCAGGAAAATACTACTCAGCTATACAAGGTTCTCTCCAGGAGAATGTTAAAGCAGGACAGAATAAAATCTGTGAACTGCAGAGAAGAATCTTGTGTTTGATGCAGGGAAGACCAGTGTTTCCTGGCTGTTGTCTGCACTAATTTCTATGAGTCAGCACTGGCAGCTAACATAGGCTGGTGATTTTGACTTGTGTTTCCAGTAAGTTTCTCTGCATTGTTCTCTTCCGTGAACTCAAGCTTTGACTGAGCTCAAGCACTCAGTAATTTGTGGAAGATTTTATTTGCTCTGATTGAAATACTTACATGATCAGGTGTGTTCCTGAATGTCATGAAAGCTTAGTAGTGCTATACTGGGACAGAACTTGTGGTTTGGCAATAGTTCCTAATTTGGGGATTTTTTTCCCAGTTAGATCTCAAAACACTTTGCAAAGAAAATTAAGGAAAAGGTTCAGGGACACTGAGTAAGACACTGGCAAAACCAATACTCATCCCTTGTCTCAGACTGATGCCCTGCCCTTTGTTTGGAAGATAAATTTCAGAACTGGGATTATTAGTGTCCTGTCTACAGCATTCCCTTATGTTGATGATGGCTCCAGCACCCCTAAGAGGGAATGTATCCCAGTTTTCTCCTTACACTTCTGCTAAGGGTTACTGGCCTTGGAGAGGGAGGTGTATATACCCCAGCTCTTCAAATGCTGCATACTCACTTAAACTAACTGTGTGGTGAGATACACTGGGGTAGACGTATTAAGGGACTGGTAATCTCAGGTTTTATGACCCTGGTAAAAGGAGAGTAAACAGCCATGTTTCCTATTTTTCTCCAGTGTGGAACTGCCAGACCTTATGTAGGCACAACCAAACATGTGGACACAATGACATTTCAGCTACTCAATGCTTTCTGAACCTTCTTGGAGACTCTTTGCAATAGCTTTGGAGATCTGAAGGACCTGCATGCCTTCCTTGGTGCTCGTAAGTCATTCGGTGTGTTTGTAATTTGTGGCAGGTGCTCTGTGCTACCAGCTAGGTGGAATTTCAGAAATGAGTCCATACAAACTTACTTGAAGTACTTTAAATTGAAATATATAATTTTTCTTAATAACCCACCACACATTATTATTCTCATAATAAACAACCACGTGGAAATGTTGGGCTTAACTTCACTAAAAGTATAGTATCTTGAAGTATATATGCTCCCCCTTAAACACAAGAGGCATTTAAAATATTTAGCTGTAATTTATACAGATTAATCCCTAAAACAAGGAAAGATGATGGTAGTTAAAGTATATCAGTGTTCTCTTGCAAAATGCCTAAGTTATGGGGATTTGTTGTTAACTTTATTTTGAATCAAATCAATTCTGTGGAAGAGCAACTTACAGCTGAGTTTGCTGCTGGTTTGATGCATCCGTTGAATCTATCAACAGCTGCAAAATTCCAAAAGCCTGGCCTTTTCATGATTCAGTGACCATGTAATTGGCCATGAGATTTATTCAGCCCTTTCATCCTATGTGACCCTTCAGTACAGCATCGTACTACCAAATTGTCCTGGTTAAAATCGGTGGGGTTTTGTTGTGCGTTTTGAGTGAACAGCTCACAATTTAGAATCCATTTTCCTTCCATGTACAACCACATAAAATATCGTAATTATGGCTATGTGATTGTTTGCACCATTGGTAAATCTTAAAAGATACAACCTGGTTTAAAACAGTGAACAAGGGCACTGGATTTGTGCTCTGTGTCTGCTTTGGGTACTGCCTGAAGTCAACTGACATCAGATATTTCTGCAAGTCAGTTGCTAAGTGGACCATCAGGAAAAGACAGAAGCAGGGGGAGAAAGAGTCAAGCACATACTCAGCCCCCATCCTGCAAAAGTTCTAAAATACTTTGACTTAACCATTTAGCAACACTATTTGAGCGCTTTCAAACACAACTACTCTTGGGAGCCATCTCCCTTGTCTATCCGCCCTCTGGCTGGGAGCTCTGGGTGTGGGAGGAATGCAAGATTGGGTGCTTATCTCTTCATCTCGTGTCTCTGCTGTGTTTTGAGTTGCTAACACGGCGGTGATGTGGCTGGAAAAGATTGGCTGGGGGAGGTCAGCTACTGCACTGATAGGCACTGGTAGGAATGGTGATGGGATATCCATGGGGATTATAGTTTTTGTAGCGCGGTCCAGATTCCGTTTGCTAAAACCATGTGTTACAGCTGAAATGACTTTCGTTCACGTGCAGGATGTGCGTATTTAGTAAAACAGCTTTATGGAAGAAATGGGTCACAACCGGGAGTCTACTCAGAGGTCATCATCTGTGTGAGAGTTGTTGCTTCTAGCTGCAAAGGTCAAGATTTTGATCTCTGTTACACGCTTTAGTGTGGAATAACTAGTTTTACAAAGGTGTGGCTGAAATAAAAATTTACTGTAGGTTTTGCTTCTAAGGCCTGTAGTGTGACAGGATTAAAACTGCAGTACCAGCCAGGAGGCTCTGCACAGTAACCAAAAAGTGCCTTTACATGTGGGAATCAGAGCTGTGGGAGGTTGTTTTGGGTACGAAGCAGGGAAACAGGGCCTTAAAGTGCTGCTGTTATTAAAAATATAAATAGAGAAAAGTCTTATCAAAGAGAGCTTTTCTTATAGTAAGTCTGGGTTTTTACTAGAGCACTAAAGCTCATCCTATGCAAGTTATTGCTGACTTAATTTGGAGGAAGTTAAAAGTGATTATGCCAGTTACTCGGTAGAAACACAGTGAGCAATTACTGCTGCATTGTACATTAAAGGAGAGTGGCAAGGAAGAGCTTTGCTCAGGTCTCAGAGGAAGGACAGTTAAACAGGACTGTAAGACCTCTGGTAGCCAACAAACTGTCAGAGACAGTATTATGACAGCATTAGCCACATGTTACACCTTAGAGTCTTGCAGTCAGTGGATCCAAAACCTTTCTTGAAAAGAGCACTTTCACCTTCAGGATCAACCTGAAACCTTCATGCTGGTTTGCTTGTTTGACATTCTGCTATCTTCATGCTTTCTTCCTTTCTGGCAAATGAGCCAGCTAGTCATTCACATGTGACATCTCTAGTGTGGCAGCTCACTTGAGAAAATGAAAATATTGCCAAGTGTATCTTATAGAAAGGTTCACTGGAGTCCAAGGATTTCTGAGTGCTTCTATACAGCACAGTATCTCCTTAATTCTTTTCTGATTCTTTGCTGGTCAACAATTTGTCAATCAAATGGGCAACTGGGAAAAAAAAGAAAAAGGAGATGGTTAGTTGTAAGGAAAAGGGAACAGCCCAGGGCTAATGATGCTGCAAAAATCTTCAGTCAAAGGGAACTGAGCACAGCGTTTTGAGTGACTCTTTTCTAACAATTCTTCAGTTCTCTAATAGTTGCTGGTCAGCCTGATCCACAGCATTGAAAAATAGCGTTGCAGAGTGAAATCTGCTCATAATAGTACTGAAGAGTTTGTTGGGTTTTGCATTTTCAACCTTTTTTAGTTAAAGTGGCAGATTATGCAAGGCAATAGCAAATGCTCAATGCCCTAGTTATCACTGGTTCACCCTCAGGGATGCGGGAGTGCCCCGTTAGTTTCAGTAAGTGAGTGAGAGATAGAGAGACTGGAAGCTGTCTAGTGGCATCCTGTGTCTGCATTCATATCTTAAGAGATTTTGGTTTCCCACATAACATTCCACCCAGGAATGACCTCAAATCACTGTGTAGACTTCTGTGAATTTGCCACAAGTACCTGCACTCCCTGCTGCCCAGGATCCTAGCAGTCTTACAACATCCCTGATGATAACAGATCCCTATAGATTAGAAATAGGTGGCTTTTGCAGAGACTTAGAGATGATAAAGCCAAAATGTTAGAGCCTGAATGCATAAAGAGAGGGTGTGTTCATGCACAGAAGAAAACTCAGTTTAAGACTCTGCCTTTAGTTAAAGTACTGCAGCTTTTGATCAACTGCATTTTATTAATCTTCCTTCATAGGTTAGAAAATCAGGATGTTCCACACCAAGGAGTCACTTAACATTTTTCCCCCCATTTTTGTAGGGGTTATGTGTACCACAGAACATTAGAGATGGGAAGGGACCTCGAAAGATCATCTAGTCCAATCCCCCTGCCAGAGCAGGATCACCTAGACCAAGTCACACAGGAACATATCCAGGTGGGTTTTTCACCCTGATTTATGTGATTTAAAGGTTCATCTTCAAAAACCATTACCTTCAACTGCAGGGTTTAACTAGATATTTATTAGCTTCCAGTCTCAGCACCTATACTGTACTTTCTTTTTATTTCCAACCTGAGTATTTCTCCTGTATAGCTTCCTGGGTATCCAGTGGATCCAAGTATTTTCACACCAATCTTCTATTATATTGCCTCAAAGAAAACCTGGGTTCACTTCAGCTCTAAAACTTCTCCTGTAATTTTCTCTCTTCTTTCTGGATAAGAGACTTGCTTTGCAAGCCCACTAAGGCAGATGTAAGAGTAATGAAGTCAAAATACCATAAGGTTTACTGACATGTCATATTGGGAGCTATATTTAGGTTGGAGAGCACTCAAAGAAGTGGCTAACTTCCTTGCCACGTGAGTCATGGATACACAGTACAGTCTTAACTGTTAGAGAAGATGTTAGGAAGAGTGCTGTAAAATAAATAATATTCATTTGACTTAGAAAAAGCATTAAAGTCAGGTGTTTGGTTTCTGTCTCCTTTACTTCCTCTAAACAATGTCAATCCTTACATATTGTAATGAAAAATATGAAGGTGTTATGTTGTTATAGTTTAAAATATTAATAACGCAATTAATTTAAAATCGTTTACTATGCAATAATCACTTTTTGTGATTCCAAGCAGTAGGTCAAGTTTATAACCTCATAAGCTCAGTCTCAGAGCAGTTATGAGTATACATGCATTGGGAACCTCCTTCTCAGAGCCTTACTCACATGCTGAACAATTCATCTGCCTTCTCTGCTCCTCTGCCTGAGATTACCTGTTGCCTAAAGCTGAACTGCAGCTCGGATGTGCTTCTGAACTGCTGCAATTCACAGGTTGGTTTATCAACATAACCCCCCCTTAGTCCTGCTTTATTGTTCACAGCTCAGTGTATTTACATAGCGTTTGAATGGAGCTCTCTGTACCTTCCAGTGCTGAATCCAGTCGGAATTGTGCATCAGTGTCCTCAGGGATTTACAGCATCTTTTCCAATCTCTAAATGAACAGCACAGAGTGCAACTTCATACAGCTTGCAGCAGCACAGACCATGTGAATATGACTGCCTTATGCTGAAGTCACTGAGAGGAGCTGAGTGCAGATCTGATTTATTCGATAACGGATGCACACAGTGCATAGCAGCCAGTTCCTGCTGGTTACTGCAAAGACAGGAGAACACGAAATTGTCATCTTGTGTGCCTCTGCACACAGACTTGGCAGTAAAACTCTAGGGTTTGTATAGTGCTTTTCAAAGAGAATGTAGAGGCAATTAGTTCTGTAATTCCAATTTTAAGTTCTAGGAAACTGGGGCCAGAAGAGTCCAAGCTGGTTCTGAAAATTCTTGTGGACAGTGAAGACCAGCAGGATTGGTGCCTTGTTCGCCTCACTCAGGAGACTGATGCAGCTCTCCTGGGCAGTCACAGAAGAGATTTTTCTGGCTTGTGGCTTCTTTGCCTGGTGCCCCAGCAAGGGCCAGAGAGGAAGGTGCTAAAGTTTCACTCATATGTAGAGGTGCAAACCAGGCTTAGTCAAGATCTAGATGTAAATGTTCCAGCTCAGAAAGATTTACAGGCAGGGTTTGGATGAATGGAGGCCAGCTTCACGTTGATGGCTGTTTAAGTGAAGGGATTGACAAGGGGATCCATAGCTGCAGGCAGTGGACCAGTTTACCACTCCCAGTTGTCTACCCCACCCATATTGCCCAGGCAGTTCAGCAACTCCAGAACGGGTTGCTGAGCTGCCATTCTCAATAGAGTGGCATTTTCAGAGGAAAATGGTCTTAAAATGTGCAACACTTTAGCTCAGCAATTGCTTTGCTTGTGGCTTTGTTGTGGTGGAGTGTGCTGGGCTAGCATTATCTGCCCCACACTGTGCCATTCCTGTTTCCCAGCCAGTGCCCAGAGCATAGCAAGTTTTGCATTGGCAAACAGGCAGTACCATAACAGGGGCTACTAGTAACCAAGCAGATAATTAATGCTGTTGTAGAAATGCTGCCTGCTATGCAGAAATGTGTTTTGTAAAACTCGAACGTATTGAGAATGATTTCACACAAATTCCACATTTATAAGCAGCTCCAGTTGAACAATTCCAGAGGTAGCCAAGGGTTCCCCTGAAGCCCACAGACGGGAGACAAGACCATCCACTGCTCTTTCCTACAAACTAGGCATATGGGATAAGGCCAGTTCAGGTAAGGCATCAGTCCTGTGACCTCTCTAAGAGTGGCAAACCCATTATTGAACCCTAAATCAATCTTCGTATGTACTTGGGTGTTATTGTTATCTGGGATGATCAAAACAGCAGAGAGAGATTATCCTGATCTGTGAAGTCCCCATGAAAAGTGCTGGCCAGGGAGGAGGTGGAGGCCCATTCCAGTCTGGCTGCTGGGAGGGGACTGCATTCCTCTACTCTCTTCCACCCTGGGGTGGAGCACAGTCGGAAGCAGCATGTTTGCTTTCATCTGTCCTGATGATAAGCAAACAATGTCCAGGTAACCCTGAAACATCTTTTCCCTGCCCCTTCTCCTCACAAAAAGAGTCATTAATATTAATCCTTTACCATGATTAATAAAGATATGACTGACTATAGAAAAAAAAAGACGCTGAGGGTTGTGTTAGAGCTGATCAGGACTAATTAACTTTGCCCTGAGCTACATTAAAAGGGACTTCTTTTGCAAAAGCCTAGACTTTTGCAGTGTGCTGCTCAGCAATGACTTTCCACATTAGTCTCACCTACACTTCCTTGCAGAGGTGTCAGTGTGTTATGATAACGATGCCTCCTTTTGTAATACCATTTAAAAATGAACTTTCACTGAGGCACAAAAAGAGCAAACCCGAACCGCTCAAAAATGTTGTGACTGCCAAAATTGGCCAAAGCACAGAATTGATACAAACTGTAAAAAACATCAAGAAGCAGAGTTTCTAAAAGTGATGTGGAGAAGGAAAGGCCCATAACTCTGGTTAAAGGGTGGCACATTACTAGGTAGGTCAGCAAAGAACTAGGTGTGTTTCAAATAGTACTAAAGGTAGAGAAGATCTTCACGTTAAGATAAACTGAAAATTTTAACCCTGAAAACTTTTGTATCACCTTTTTGGTCAGTGTGGTTGTCCGGACTGATATGCAGCAGTATGTGTAGGATTTTTCCTGTGAAGGCATTTCTAGAGCACCAGTTATGACATCTGCTATGCAAAGTGACATTTGACTTTTGTTTGTTTTCCTGGTCTTCAGTATTTTATAGCAGTGCTAGCTTCCAGAAAGTGTTTATGGGTTGAAAACACTTCTATCTTTAGCAGAAATACAAGTCACTGAGCACAGTCAAGAGCTGTGGACCTAGCCCACTGCTTTTAGCAGGTATTTTGTATCTGTACAGGTTTTCCTTCCAGTTTGAGGGCTTAATAACATCAGCACTTTTAGCTCCCAATTAGATTTTAAAACACCCTTCATTAAGGTGATGGGAGGTGATAGAGACAAATTTCATTGTAATGAACATAAATTAGGGGTATTTCCTGCACCTCCTATTGTTCTGAATGTTGAGCTGGAGACAGCTTTCTCCAGGTGGTTGGAAAATAACTCCTTTGAGAGGTTAGATTTTCAAAGCATCTGTAATCATACTTCAAATCTCTCTTCTCCCAGTCATACAGACACAAACATATGTCTGTTTAGAGAGTAACAATTTGGATTGCTTGAACAGAGACAGATGGGAAAGGTAGGGGAAATACAGACTTACATTGTCAAGGATTACAGAGCTGCCGTTTGTAACAGCTTCATGGTGACCTTGGGCAGTTTTCACCAAGGATAAAGATTGTCCTCCTGAGTTTGGAAGCATGTACAGAATGTTTCTCTTTTGCTGTTTCTAAGTGATAGTAAAAGCTACTGAAAGAAGTTTGAAATTTATTTTCATATGATTTGAGTTCCTGTGCAGAGGTGTGTGTGTAAATTGACCTAAAATATACTACGGCTACTTCACTTGGAGATCATCACACATGTTGGCTGGTACCAGTCCAAGCATGAAGGAATGATATTTTCCTGCCAAACAGTCTTAGGTGCTGGGCTGGCATTTTGTTAATTATATATGCTGTTTTATTGACTTAATGTTCATGCCATTGCAGTGCTCAGCAATAGGGCTCAGAGGCCTTGGGGTGCAGCTTCATGCTAAATCTGAGCTGCAGCCAGAGGTGCTGCCTTCTGCTTTGTGCCAGGGCTATCATTCTTACACCTCGATCAAGGAGCTGATGCTTCTGTAACCAATTCTTCTAGAATGATTTTTTTAGCTGGATTAACTCTTGCAAATTACCAGTTCAAGGGGAGAGCAATTATGAGCAAGAAATGTGGTGTGAACTGGTAGTACAGATTTAATGCAATGAAATCTGTCTGTTGAGGTGATGGAGTAAAGTGTGCTCTCTGCTTCAAAGTTACATGTGATAGAATTGCTTATTTAAGGGATTTGGTTAAAAATATATCAATGTGTGTGTTGGTCCTCTTTTTCAAGACAAGCAAAAGAGTTTCTTACATTCATCTGTTTATTGTCTGTGCCCTTTTTTGTTGCTCTGGACTATATGTACTGTTAATAGTAAAAGTAGGCATATCGGCATTCAGTAAAATCCTTCCTGCAAACAGGTCTATCTTCTCTGTAGAGAACATAATACCATTATTTTGCTTTATCACGATGTTAAAGCATTCTTGTTTAGCATACTCCTTATCTTTTCAAAGTTACCCGGGTTTTAAATAAATTTTTCTAAAGAAAGAATTTAATTTGTTAAAAAAACTTCCTTTTTGCCACAGTAAAATGCACTTTCTTTATGTTCTCAGAGAAAACATTTCCTTCTCCCTCCGCTAAACGCTCAGAGAAACAGAGACCTGCACTCAGTGTTGCGATATTCGGCACAGCAAGGTTTTAAATTCTTCACTGCAGACAACATGAATGTGTGCTCACAGTACAGCACACTGCTCTTGCGGTTGGTTTCGTTCAACTGGATGTACTTTCATGCAGCAGTTATGTGCTGATTCCCATACACAATCACAAGAAGATACGGTGATGGGCAGCTCTTAATTACTGTGTGAGCTGAAAACTCTGTCCTTTCCTGTTTCGCAGATTGTGGGTAATGACTGCAGTCTCTACAGGAGAAGAAAGGCCTGAGAGGGTTTGCAGAGACCAGGGGAGAGAAACAGCACAAATCTGCCTGTTGCATAGTGCTTTCCCGCAATAGCTGAAAGCACTTTACAAACAATAAGGGGAGCTGTGAGCACCTCGACTGTCCAGAGCCTGGGGCAGGTATAGCACTTGAGTACCTTGGTCTCAGACAGGTGCTATAATGACCCAGCACTTACATAATGGGGGAGACTCATGTGGTTTGTTTTGGTTTTGCTTCTTTTTTCCTTGTTTTAAACTTTCTTGTGCAGCTTACTGTTAAACCTGGGCTCAGAAACACAGTCTTTGGGATAAAAATTTACTCTTATTTCTTGGAAATAGTGAAGTGTTGAGTGAGTTCTTAAGAGTACCATTTTGTAGCTTTAAAATTCTATATTATCTGCCCTGAGCACACTGCATCTACTGTGTTGGTTATTTTCACTGTGATATCTTATTTTTGCGAAGTGCTTTATAAAGAAAATTGAAGGAGTTTATTTTAGCTTCAGGTGCCACTAGCCCATCAGAGTGGAGGGGGTCTTCTGTACCTCTCCAGATAAGTAAATTGACAAAGTGTGTTTCTTTCAATGTGTGATACTACGCACAGCCAGTTTGGGCTCTTTATATCTAGATTTGTACTTAATGATCAGAAAATATCAGAAGGATGATACCTGAGGTATAATTTCTCTGCTGTGATTAACTCAGATTGTTTTCTGACAATCTCAAAAATCATAGAACAGATTTTCTTTAAAATGATTTGAAGACAAACTTTTTTGTGGTGCAAGGCACATAATAAGAAATGTCAGTGTGCAAAGGTTAGCCAAGTCGCCAAAGCTAATTGTAAGAATAAAGGTAATTTCATATTTCACAGTATTGTTACGGATGAACGTTAATGTCATATTTGACTGCAATGACAGAAAATTTATTTGAAAACCAGTGAAGTCTTGAAATATTTCAAGAGTTCTTCCCCAAGTGGCAGTGCTGTGGTAGTGTTTTCCTAGATGAAGTGGGGAAGTGAGTTAAGTTCCTTTATCAAAGACAAACTGATCTGTCGCTCTTTTCCCTGTTTTTTTACTCATTGTACTGATAATATTGTAGCTGGGAACTTTTTCTGAAGAACCTCATTGTGTCAAAAGGTGTATTAAGGCAACATCACTTTGTAGACTAATGGCCAGTTTAGGGCTGAACGTATCTACATCCTGAAAACTGCGTGTTAATAGATCTATATAATTCCAGATAAAATTATTATTGGTTTGAGAAAAACTACTTGGAAATGATACGTCATCTAGTGCGTGTTTAGGTCCGGTAATTTATTTTATGAAATGAGAGAATTGTGAGGTTGCATTATCAGCTTCATGGATTCCATATTGTGTCATTTATTGATTAGGTGCCATTGCTAATTTGTCATTTTTTTCATAATTTTGTCCTAAAGCATTACCGTTAGCCAAATTTGTTGACTGGACTCATGTGACCAGACATGCTGTCAGTTCAGACATTTAGAAACAGAGTTGATGCACAGAATAAAGGTGTAATAATTGTGAGAATACACATCGCATTTTTCCACAGGGGAGAAAGGAAGTCTGTCACATCTGAGCCATTTTGAAACCTGCTTTTTAAATGACAGCCATGTAGTACCAATTCCATATAAATGATACAACTCAAAATCTATTTCTGAACCAATAATCATTTGTGAGTACTTAAAGACTTTACTTCTTTATCTGTGTTACATGGGGAATAGTGTGTGTGTGGAGGTGAGAACCATCCAAAAGTTGCTATTTATGATCCTGTCACCAAGGTTCATTTGGTGTTACTCCTGTGGTTCCAGAAGTTATCCAGGAACAGTCATGCTTTCATTTAGACTGTTTCCTGAAAAAATCATTCCCAGAGAATGCTAAACCCTAGTTGCTTTTCATCCTCAGCTTGGTGATGTGTGTTTCCAGCAGTACTATCTGGTTTTGTGCCGAGGTCCCTCAGAGGTTCTGCTGAGCTTGTTGAGGACTCTACCAGTGCAGCACAAGCAGGTAGTTGCTGAGATGGAAGATTTCTTCCACAAACAGCAACAGAAGACTTTCAGAAAATTGTTTTCTACTCTTGTGCCCAGAGCAATGTTGGTCTTTAACAACCAACGTGCAAATACTACAGTGACAGGAGGCATGGAGAGATTTAGCAGAGCTCTATCTTCTGACACCTGCAGAAAACGTGAAGGTCTGTGTGCTGCCTAGTTAATCTTGCCTAAGAGTTGCCCTTTATACAGGTGATCATTTATTCAGAGACACCACATCCCAGCATATGATGAGTTCTGGCAGGGCACTGGCACATTCTAGCAAATTCTGCCTCAGCTGCAAAGATTTCTTTCATGGAGGCTGCGATGTCAAATGTCTGCCACTGCCTTTTCACACTTGATGACACCTGTGGACAGTTATGTACATTGACAGCTGAACTAATGTCTTTCTTCTAGTTTCATCCCTTCTACTTGTTATTTCTGAGCACACTGCAAACAGGAGACATCTACATCTTATTTGGCAGAGCCAACTAGAAAGCTGCATTTGGTTCCTGAGGAGGCTCCTTGTTGACTGTTCTAGCAAACATGCATTTTGTGCAAGACAGGCATTTATTTATGAGGCTGATCATGATGAGCATTTTGTGTATGACAGTGAATAACACTGGAAATATGTCCTCATGTAATATTAACCTGGACAGAGTTCCTCACTGTTACTCTTGTGAATCTGCTTGAATAGCATAGACAAGGTAAGAAGGAGAACAAATTAGGACCTCTCCTGGGTACAAAGAACAAGGCTACATTGCGAAGCTGCAGCTGTGCTGATAACTTTTTAATTGGTTAACAGCTAATGGCTTGGTGGATGTAAGCTATAGCAAACTTAAGAATGACTCTTTCTCTGGGTATATTGTTGCAGCGAGCTTTCCTGCGTTTACTGAAAATTTGTAATATGGGATGGGAAACAAATAGTTCTCAGTTGTTCAAGGTCTTAGCTCAGTGTAATTAACTCTACTGCCTCTGAAGGCTAGGGTTGTGGTATAGGGTCCGTGGACATATCCTCACATGCTGCTTTTTCTTTCCATACCCCCTGAGTGCACTCTGAGGGTATTTCACCATTTCAAACAGCATCTACTACTTTTTGATTCTAAAAATCAAAATCCAAAGATTTAGAGCTTTTATCAGCCTACTGTGACTTCAGAGTCTCCATGGCAGCAAATACAGACTGTGACTCACAGGAAAATCCCACTGTACTCTTGCAGAAATATCATGCTTATAAAATATTTCACTGTAGCACTCTCTACAAGGGCCACAGAGAAAGCTGATGACTCTTAAAGAGTATCTGTGTAAAAACTTTGCTTAGTGGAGAACACTGAAATCTGAGTTGTGATGGCAGAAGTCTGCAGAAAAGGCACCAAATAAGCCATGAGGACATTTGATTAGAGGAGGCTGCTGACAAACAAATTCTTCTTTTAGAAGAATTGCATTAGAAGACTCACTATTCTGGATTCAAAGCAGAAGAAGTGTTTACACTGTTATCCCAGAAGAGATACTGGAATAAATATTGTACATATAGTTCCTGGCCAGTCCAGAAGAACATACTCATGGCCATTTACCAACAAGTGTCATGAAAATGTGTTTCCTGAGGTTGGATTCAGAATTAGGTTCTAGGCAGACCTCCTGCTCAGGGCTGAGGCCATGCTAGGGAATCCCACATTAATTGCCCAGGATATTCTGCTTGAGGCCATGTTTCCCTTGGGTCTACAAGAGCAGCATGCTTGGTCTATCCAAACCTCTTTGAGTCCAATAACCTGGCTGGATTAAAGACCTGATTTCTAGGGCTTGTGTCCACTTGATTCATTAGCCCATAAAACCTCCTGCTGGCAGCAGCAAGGCAGGTGTCAGCTGCCAGTGCAGAGCTACGCAGCTGTCCTGTAGCTAACAATACACTGCCAGTTGTGAGTGGGCTGGAGGCACTCTTCCAGTGGTCTGTGTGGATCTGAGACAGAACATGTGTTCTGTCCTCATGCACCCTGCTTCTGCCATGCCTATGTAATTGGCTTCTGCCTGGTGGCATCGTGTGCTGATGTTGTTCATCCCTTCCCTGATAGTTCATTGTTAACTTGCATAACTCCAGCTTCTAAGGATGGCTGGGGAGCTGACATAGTGAATAGATCATTACCTATAATAATCAGCAATTTAGAAATTTGCCTTTGTGAAAAGTGTTTGTCAGTCTTATTTGTTATTAAAAAAAAGACAAAGTGGTAATTTTGTAATTGGAAATCTGTTTTCATTCAGAGCGAGGGCTCGTTCTTACTGAAATCACCATAGTATGTTTTTAGTTCGTTATGGTTTTAATTGCTTTTTAGATGAAGTATTGCAGAGCAGAAAAATAAAGTTCAGGGTTTTTTTTCTTTTCATTTTTTAGACTAGAGACAGGACAATGCAAATAGAAAATACTGAATGAGCAGGAAACTTTGAAGTAAACATGCTGAGATGGTGTGGAACTTCATGCAAGGCAGCAAACAGTCAATAGTAATAAATGATTATGTAAGGACTATTAAATCTTAATTTAGGTTTTGTACAGCCCCGTTGCCATGCATAATTTTTTTGGTATCTAATTGAATAGTGTTCTGTGACTGTGAGGCAAAAATGATGATCCAAAGTCATACCTGTTCTGATAAATGGAGATATCATTAGCAATATGAAGTAGGTGATCATGACTTCTCTTTTTCATAAATTACACTAAATAACCATAATGCTGCAATTTAGCAGTCCAAAGTTCATCCTATTCAGCAGGCCATCCATAGTCAACAGTTTAAAGAAAGGGGACCTGCTGAGAAAATGGTGGTCTAATCAGATGCCATAAAATCTGGCTGATCAGATGAGTCCCATTTTCTTTTTTTTGTAAGGAGATCCTAATGAAGCAGTGCATTGAGGGGATTCACAACTTTTGTTCCTCCGTTTGATTATTCAGGTTGGCTGCACCAAGTTCTAAACCAAGCAAGTGGAGTCTAATCCTCTAGGTTGTTTGCATACATGCTGTGTTTTGCAGGAGACTTATTAAATCACACTTTACCAGCTACTAAATTGTATTCATCTTCACTCCAAATGATCAAAACACTGTAAGGTGCATCAAGTATAAATCCAGTCATCAAATAATGATCTATTATTATTGTCTACTCTCTACTTGCTGGCTAATTTACCAAGCACAGCAAAAATGAAAAGTACTTCGTGCTGCCTGCTTTGTGAATATCTAAACTGGTGCAAAGCAGATGGGATGTTCTATGCGTGTTTTGCCAAGGTTACACTTGCAAACTTTGGGTCTGTGCTTAGTTATAATTAAATACTTAGTGTCATTTGAAGCAATAAGTCTATTAGTACAGCCATTTGTCTCCAGTTGTGGTCACAGCAGTCTGGATTTGGGTAGTTAGAATAGGCACAGTCTTTCTTGAGAAACAGATTTTGTACATTTCCTTTACTTGCATTTAAATGGAACAGTGCTTGCTTCCCTTCACTTAAGTTTTCAGTTTTGTCTTCCCTTTCACCACTGTCTTATAATTCTTGGTATCGTCACATCATCTACGTTTGCTGCCCACGGGTACAGCTGCACACAGCTGGGCACTGCTGCGCACAGCTGGGCACTGCTCCCTCACATAAAAGGTGTAGATGACAGCAGCCTGATCGAAAGCCCATTGAAGTCAATACTGCTTGAGCCTGCTAGGCCTGCCTTTGTAAACTGGTGAGCTCCTGCACTCCCTTAGTAATGGGAACTGAAGCACTTAGTATCTTAGTGAAACAGCAAATGGGAAAATTGCTGAAAGAAGCCTCCCAAGATCACAAACAGTTTGGTTCCTCATCCTCTTTTCAGAGTATTGCAGCAATAAGCAGTGAGACTTTGACAAAACTGTTTGTCAAAAGCACTAAACACAACCAGGCACTTGTTTTATTCTGTAAATGGTTAAACTGGTGCAACAATGTGGATAGCAAAGTATACTTATGGTAGGTATCACCTATAATGATTGTATTCTCTGAGTGCAGATGCAATGTGTTCTATTGCAGCCATAGAAATGAAGGGGAATCTGCTCTCATGCCACAGGAACTGTAGTGCTGTGCTAAACAAAAATACAGCATCCTGTCTTTAGCCATGCCAGTTTGTACTCCAAATAAATCCCAGGATCCTAACAGGGGTAATTGTCTAACAAAAGTTGAAACAGCTAGTTTAGTTTTGGATTTTTTATTTGTCTGTTACGGTGGCAAGTGTCTTGATTTTGTGTCTCCCATCAGGCAAATTTCTTTCTTGTAAGAATATTAGGGAAGTCTTCCATTGGAGAATCCAGAGCAAAATCCCTGTGCTTATTGCTGCCTCCTCACGCCTTTAAGTACTTTTGAATGTGTGAGCATTATTGCACACTGAAATAATTTCATAACTGAGCTCACAACATTGGCCATTGGCATGCCCTTCACAGGAGTGTGGTAGTAGTTATTGTTTTCATTTTTTTCAACATTTCATTTCAAGCTCTCAGCAGATTCTGTTAGTGTTTTCATCCTGTAAGAGGACTTTGTTTTGATTTTCTGCATTGATTATCAGGAAGTACAAATTCTTGTGGTAAGTGTGCCTTCCTTAACCACTCTTCTAGTGACTTACATCAAAGTCCTTTCCGTATCCTCCAATGGAATCTGTTGACCCCCTGCCTTTTATCACCCTCCATAAGTTCAGCTTATCCTAATGATCTG
Organism: Phoeniculus purpureus; assembly: GCA_028565055.1. Classification (NCBI taxonomy): domain Eukaryota; kingdom Metazoa; phylum Chordata; class Aves; order Bucerotiformes; family Phoeniculidae; genus Phoeniculus; species Phoeniculus purpureus. The sequence goes on from JAOXOE010000694.1 coordinate 10,025,748, forward strand.
CTTTTGTCTTTCATACAGGTTCTTAGGTATGCAATGCTCTCCCCATGCCAAGCTGTAGAATCATCTCTGTGGTTACCTTCCTTGGAGCCACTTGTCCTAGACTGATGGCTTAAAAATTGCTAACAGAAAATGCTCTGAGCAATAGTAAGGATTGGTGATGTTTATCTTTCTCATTTATGTAGTGGTTTTGTGGATGGACAGCCTCAAAGCACCTGTCTTTGTAGGTATGTGCTTGTGGCTGGTGTTTTAGGGAAACCTAACATATAAGTATGGCTTCAGTTAGAGTTCAAATGTGTCTGTTTCTCTAGTTTCAGCTGTGTTGGTATGAGATGCTGCCTGGTGTTTATAACTTTCTAGAGGTTACTGTTGCTCATAGTCACCAGCAAAGCTGTTTACAGGAGCATTTCCTGGTTAGCTTTAGGTTAAGAAAGCCTGAATCTGTTTAAGCTGTTCAAGTTAACCTGGCTTGTTCCAACTGAAACATCTGAACCAAATGTGTGAGTAGTGCTGCTAGCACAGAGGAGGTGATGACCTCTGGCAGATGGCGGTGCAGAGATGCTTGGGGGCACGCTGCTGAGCAGTAGCCTTTTTCATATAGTTGTCTGTAGAGTGCTTGTTTGTCTCATTTTAGTAGTGTGATTTCCTATGTGGATGTGATTGCACCAGAACAAGGAACAAGAATGTTTTATTTTTTCTTTCCTGGTTTAGTTTGCCACTGGCACATCAGTGACTGTATATGCCCTACCTAAATCAGATAATTCAGATGGCAAAATTGTAAAATGCCCTCTGCAGAAGAAACCAGAGGTTAGTCAGCTCCTGAGTTAGAAGCTATTTTCTGCTCTGCTCACTGACTATGTCAGTACATTTTCTCGAGCCTGTGATAAATACTGATGGAATAAAAATAGTCTTAAATGTTGTCTAATCAACCCTCTACTTACGCAGGGTAAGACTATATTCAACAATAAATATCCTTAAAAAGCACAGGCTAACTTTAGCTACTGTCTATATGAGAGAAAGAGATCTCATTTCTCAGATTTTCAGTAATGTGAATTTTTGGAGAGGAGGAGGGGAGGAAAGTGAAAGGGAAATGATTAACAACTGTGTTCTGATGGCAAAACAGAGCTTTGATCTGTTCATGTGTTAGCTCTCACAGAATTTGGCTGAAATGTGCTCAGCGAAGTACTTTGTGTGTCTGATTTCCAAAGCCTGAGATTTGTGGGCTACTAATCCTAGTAACACTGCACCTACACCGGTGCCAAGTGTTTTGGAAGATTCACATCTTTTGTGACCCTTTTTAATTTAAAAAGATCATTAAATGGACTATTTGCAAGCAACTGAGTTGCTGGTCTTTCTCTCCTTTGTGGTTCTACTCTCAGAAAGGTAATGCTCCATTTTAACCATATTTCTCTACAATAGTTGTGGCCACCTGAAAGAGTTTCAAATACCAGGATTTCATGGATATTTTGCCAATGATCAGGATCTCTAGGGTGCAGGGATTTGAGAGCCATTTGATTTATTTTAGTCAAATACAGCTTTTTAATGATATTGAAATATTCCTACATTTTATCAAGTCAGATTGCACGTGCTGTGATGGAAAAGCCTGTATCATCCTCTGTTTGTTCAACACTGCTTCCCTTGAATAAGTAAAAATATCCTAAGAGTTTCCAGCATCAAATGAACTTTCAATGACTTTCACTGTGTAGTTACACTGGAGAGTGCTAGATTGTCTGATTTCACTCCAACTTACTTAGCTTGATGCATGTTCAGCCCTTTAACATGTGTGTGTTGGATATGTAATTTGGAACAAAGCAAACACAGAACTGCGAGAGGTAGATCCAGGCTTCTCCAGCCAAACAGCTGATCACCTGGAAGCTAAAGATAATAATGTACATCAGTCCTGGCTGTCAATATTAAATATTCCTCAGGATTCTGATTTCCCTTTTGTTAGACATAAAGTGTTATAAACTAAGAAGCTGAACTGACATGTAATTGCCTGCCTGCAGGACCTGGTAACCTGACAAGTCACTGAGAGAGTAAAAGACATAATCCATTTTAAGCTTTTTCTTAAAAAATCTTCTTTTTCTTTTTTAGGTCAGATCCTCCTGTGCTGCTTGAGCATCAAACAGAAATAGTTTTTAAGACTGAGTTAAATACCTCTGTGGTGGATTCTGCTGTTGGCAAGTTGTAAGAACAGGCTGAAGCATTAAGACAGTACTTTCAAGGTAAAATGTTTACCCAACTCCCGATGTTTCTTGGGGTGGTTTTTTCTTGGGTTTTTTTTTCCCCCTAAAAAACCCCACAAACACAACCACCACCACCAAAACAGATAGCTACACATGTTCAGTCTTCTGCATGCTTAGGCTGGAATTTTACCTGAAATAACACTTTATTGGTGTTTGGGATTCCCTAATTTCCAAGGAAGAAAAGCTGATTATCTTTGCAGGCAGTCTTACACAGAACAGCAGACCCCCACCAGCCTTCCGCTCCAGACTGGATCAATGCAGAGAAGTGCTCTTTGATGGACTTTCAGGCCCTGTGATCTCCCAGCCCTGGAGGTTTAAAGGATGAGCATATCAATCCAGGACCACTGAACTGCATTTCCATTGCATGAGGGCTCCTCCTCCTGGCTTTGTCCGGACAAACTCGGCTCCTCCTACTTTTGTCACAATTCTTTCATGCTTTGTTTAGCAAACACAAAAAAAAGCTTTATTTGTTGCTGGGTCTTTTTTTCCAGCTTTGCATAAAACAGTTTAAAGTGCAGTAATGCTGTGTACCTGTGATCACCTTCAGGGTCAAAATCAGTTTACAACAGATTAATCTATTTATTCCCCCCTTTTATAATTTATACAAACATAGCTTGTTCTGTTGAGCATAGTCTTCCTACTTTATTCTGAATTCCAACTCCGAAAGGTTTGCTAACTCTGGACTTCCCTGGGAACAGTCTTCTAGAGGACAACACAAGTGTGCCTGCCTCTCTTTACTATTGTCCTATTGTGTTCCAGCATACTGAGCAAGAAGAAAACTAGCCACATGTAATTTGTAGAAGTTTGGGTAACACTAGCACAGTTATTTTGCTTGTCCTAATAGTTGGCATTAAAAAGTGTGTGCTTAGGTTTAAGTTTTTATTTTAGCTGTAACATTTGTTATAACTGCAGTGTTACAAACCCTCTGTTTCTGCTATCATCTGCCTCTTAAACTAAACAATCCCCCCCACACCACTCTCTCTGATATTTTGCCTTCTGCCCACTGCTCTGGGCTAGATAACAACTAAGTCTTGAAATAAGAAATGTTCCTCAAGTATTGTATGTCTTTAACAGTGAATATCAATGAAATAACTCACCCCGAAGTGTAATATATTCCTCATTGTCTGCATTCTTTAAATCCGTTACTCATGGTTTTAAAGGTCTGAGTCCATGGGAAAATAAATTTGTAGCTATTCAGGTTAAAGTGGAAATAGCAGTGTAGGAAATGTTGTTCACACCCACCCTCCAAACCAGTGTGTGAACACACCTTAAAATCCATTAGTTGAATGGCTTCCCAAAGTACCAAGGAAATGTCGCCCTAAGGGAAGGGCATTGTCTAGTGCTATTCTGCCATATCATACCCAAAATCACTGGAGATGCTCATGAAAATCACACTAAAAGAAGTGGTGGAGTAATCCATCACTTTGGGAGATTGGCATTTGTGCAGATGATGACTTCCTACGGGGCTCCCTTCTGAATTCATAGATTTCCTATGGGTGAGTCTTCAAAATCTTAATGTGGTTGAACATGTAATTGCTGGAGTCCTCATATATTGAACTCTAACTACTTCTGTTCAAGTTCCCAGAAAACAAAAACTGCCTCTCTTGCTCTAGAAATCTCATATGTATTTTCTTTACTAAAGGGCAGGACTACAGCTCTGTGGTGCTTTTTGCATATTTTTGGATTGTGTGTTACTGAAGGGCACTGATGCTAAAGCATTGTAACATTCTGGCAGCAAAGGCTAAGAACTAGTGCCCTTAAGAGATGGCCTTCAAAACTTTTGCCAAGGTCTGCCTTTTCTGAGCACTCCAGTCAAGAACCAGAGTGGATGCCACAGATCCATCTCAACCAAGCCTCAGGCTACAGCCAGGCATGGAAAGAGCTCTTGTAACCCTGATGGATGGGCTGATCCTAATGGACTCACTGTAGCACTTGTCTATTATTGATCCCTGTGCGTGTTCATCTGTCCTATTTCCCAGAGCTCTACAAACGTAAAGGAAACGTTCTGAAGTGGGTCAGTCCTTATTTCTTAGGCAGAGCTAGGGAAGCCCTTCAGAGCTCAGACAGCTCCCTGGTGATCAGAGCTACTGCCCTGAGCATTAGCAAAAGGCTTGAGTACGGTTTAAACTCAGCTCTTGCAGTAAGAAGAGGTGCCGATCCTTACATCCTTCTCTCTTGGTTACATCTCTGCAGTCCTGTCATTTACTGGCTGAGTGGAGAGCTGTTTTTGTTAGAAAAGTAATGTGCCAAAAGGTAGCAGTTTTCTCTCAGTTTAGTGAACTGGACTGATTTCTAAGCATGAACATTGTAATAAGTTGTGGGGGACAACTGTGACAGAGAATAGGAACAGACATGTTGGGACCACAGTGCCAGTAGCTCTGTATATTGGCTAGCAATCTCCTGTGTCTGTCTTCTGCATAATGGTGCTCTTCTGAAATGTGAAGAGAGTGGAAGAATTAGTGAAACAAATTGAGACAAAGACCGAGCAAGCCATAAACTAGAACAGTTTGCTGCCTCTATGCCCATACATTCCCAGCACGATTTCTTGGCTGACCTTACGTTAAATCTAGTTTGGTAGGGCTGAGGTTGTGTTAAGTCAAGACATCCCTCTCCAGCATACTTTAAAGAGAGGTAAGTGTTTGAGGCTGAAGTGGAGAATCGTGGGACTGGGATGAGACCATATGCAGCCTTGTGCTCCTTTTGAACTCCTTGCTGCTACAGAGGCTACAACCATGGCAGCAAATTTCCCCGTTCCATCTGCCATAAGAGGTGTCCCATTCAATTGGGCCTGGCTCTGACCAGGATGACCTATGCATTCCTGACCTCCCAACCATTCAGGGAGGCCACACATCCTGAAAACTTCAGTACAAAAGGGAGCTATCAGATCCCTTTGCTTAGCAACAATCATTGCTGTGAGCACATCAGCCCCATGTTCTGTGCTGAGGACTGACTCTTTAATGCAAAGTGCAGTTCAAGGTCTCTGCCTTAACTTTCAAAATCCTTCACAGTCCTGGTTTGATCCTTTCCCCAGGACAGCTCTGTGGCAAAGATGCAGTGTGTAGAGTGAAGTGATATCAAACCTCTGTGGGAATTTCAGGGCTGTGGAAGCAAGACAGACAGGTTGGGCTCTTGTAAATGGCTTTTCCTGAGAGTTTCTTCTTTGCCTCTCTCTCTCTCATATTGCTCATATATGCATACAACAAACAGAACATAAAGTCTTCACCAAATATTTATGGTATGAAAGAAATCAGGTTAACTGATGCCTTTATTTCAGTTTCCAGGTTTGATGGAATGGGACATAAAAGTATCTAAGGCAATCTCAAGCCCGTGTTTAAAATGCTGAATCTGCTGGTCTCAGTCCATGGGTGATGTTGCATCCATAAATGAAAATCCTTCAACCAGCCCCTTTGGAAGGAAACCATCTGGTAAAGCAACATTCAGACTTGCAGACTGTGGCAAAGCAATTAAATCAAATCCTCAAGAATTTGCTTCCAGAAGCCCTAGAGTACCTACTGGTTTACTAATGAGTAAATCTCTAAGACTCCTACAAATAAACAGGCAAGAAAAGACCTTTGCTTTTAATAAGATGTAATTTGTCAAAACTTGCATGTAATATGTGCCATATTATTGTCTTTTAAACCATTGAGGAAATAAACACTGCTTTAATTTCTTCTTTTTTCAGTGAGTAGCCCAGCTAGGACTTGTTGACTTCTCTGAGGTGATAGGTGCTGTGTTCATAGAAATAAGAAATAATTGTGACAGATATGTGGCAATAAAATAGAAGGTATGCATTTGTGATATTTACTGGTGTACTACTTAAATGACTCAGGCAAATGAACATAGATCCTGTTTCTGATGCTTTCTGAGACCTTGTCATTTAAGATTTATTTTTAGCATTGTTAGAATTATTGGAAGTTCTGCTGTGGATCAGCTCCACTGAGTTTAAGGCTGGGCTTAATTGTTGATTTTTGAACTGAACAGTTCACCACGGATTCTTTGCATATCATCCCAGACTGGAGCAATTTGCCTATGACAACAAAATAGGATCAGATGATTAATCTGAGGCCCCCCAGACTTTCAGCGTGCTTTCCTAGTGTTTCTTATGTGGGACCATGTACAAAGAGGATGAACAGGGAAGTGAGAGTTTGTAAAGCTGACCTTAGTGGAAACAGCAGAATGGACACTTGCCTGAGCATGCTCACACATAGAGGGTTGGAGACTACAGTAAGCAAAGGATCAGGTCCACATAAAGCTGTTATGTTCCAGTGAAAGAAGGAAATGAGAGAGAGGAGATGACAAATAATACCTGTAATCACAGTAGTAACTCAACTCCAGCGTTGCACTCTCAGGCAGCAAAGATCAGTAGGGTTGCTCTGTATACCACAGAAAATCCATCCATCTCTAGGGAAAACTGAGGAGTGTCAGTTAGTATTTAGTACAGGCAGCAGACTGGTCTGGATTTGGCAGGTCTTCAGGAAAACACTGAAGGCTAAAAGCCACAAGGCTAAAAATATATTATTTGATAATAATGTGCCTTATGGAGAGAGAAACATCCTTTCTGAGCATTGTGGGTCTATCCTGAGCCACAAACACCTCTGAGATCACCTTAACCCTGGTATTGTTAATCAGACCATACAATACAATTCTCCAGTAAGATAAAAATCTTTTAATGAAGTTTTTTTCTTATTATTCTGGGGTTGGATGAGAAAGGAGAAATAAAACTACATTTCAGTTGCATTGACCTATTATTCTAAACAGCTGTATGATGGAGAGGTAGGAAATGCCAGCTCAGTGCAGTCATTTGCTCCATCAGTTGAACAGTTGTCCCAAATGATGGCTAATCAGAGATAAAACAGGCACCAGCAGTGCAGTTTCAGTATTGCAGCTTCAGTAGATTTGCAAGGGAAATTCAGATCGACAGGTGGTCCTTACCTTTAGCAGGTCAAAAGAATATCACAACTTTATCTCCCTGTTTTATCTACCAGAGGTGGAGGGGACTGGGGAAAACAGCAGTTTTTGTAGTGTTAACCCATTATAAATAGAGACATATGCATCCAGGGACTGATGTTTCTGGAATTTGGAAGATGGCAAAATTTCACAGAGCAGAATAACAGTTTAGAAGCTTGCTCTCCAATACTCTGTGACAAAGCCAAATACCTTTTAGAAAGTTATTGTGACAGTATTTTTGACACCTTATTCTGCAGAAGAAAAATGGGAATCGAACCATCATTCTGGTTGATGCACATCTTCTGTGTAATTTTCCCTACATTCAAGTCCTGCAAAAGTGCTTGTTTTGCTCAGTAACACTGGTAGTTCGGGTGAAATGGTGATTGATCAATACTTCACTGTAAGGTTACTCAGCGGTGTTATTGGATGCCAAGGTTAGGATTCAGATCCAGCTTTCTGACTTACCTGCTTGGAAGGGTGAATCTTGGAGCATTAAAGCAGCCCATTAGGAAGATGTTTGAATCAGATCAGATCAATTCTAGATTTTTCTGGTCTGGATGAATGATGCTGAGCTATCTTTGGTGCTAATACCCATATGCCATTCCCTGGTTATCTGTGAGAACATGAGAGAAGTTATGATGCCGCAGGCTGGGTACAGTTGGTATTGTTAGACTCTTTGAAGGGTGTGCTGAAGTTGTACTGCCACTGACAAATCATTAGTATATGCTTCTTCCCAGAGGACAATCACATCTAGTCAGGTATCTGGTGTTTCCTGTGCTGGGGACTGTCTCTGAAACAAGTTGACAGTGGGTCCAGAAATCCTCCGCTGTTTGTTCTGCAATCGTCTTATGTGCAGTGAGAGATGCGCGAGTGATAAAGTGATACAGATTGCCAGGACTATTAATTTATTTTAAATGTAATTGAAGGGAAAATGATTAGATTATTCTGAGATGATTAGTCAGAAACCTTCTTTATAGAAAATTATTTTCTGTGTTCAACAAACCAGAACTAAACAAAAATTATAAACATTCCCTTTCCTTTTACAACTGCAGTTCTGTCTCATTCATAGCACAGCTGGACCAGGGGGACAGGGACACAGAGAATAACATGAGTCTTTAAAAGAAGTAAAAGAATTAGAGTGAAGAAAGGCAAACTGATGTGAGGTATGATAATCTGTACTCTCTTTGGTGAATAATTGTAGGAAGTGTTACAGTTAAATTTGGTGTTTGAAAATACCTGTCACATGTGTTTACTAGAATGCTCAGCTACCTTGGGCTGTTAGATGAATTTCAGCTATTACAGGAATAGGAAAGAGTTTTGGCTGCTGCTGCCACATTGCAGGATTACATCCCAGGTCCTAGTTTAAACTTAAGCAGTAACTTTTAATATCTGTATTTAGATGTTGGAGCGTGAAGCTGTAATAAGCATGTTGTTGTGAATGAATGTTTTGTATGCTTTGATTTAGCAGCAGTTCAAAATGTATTAATAGTTTAAATCAAGAGGTGAAATGTTAGCAGCACTTAATGATTAACCAATTTAAGAATTAATAAGTGTAAAGTATGTATCATTATATATTATTATACTAATTATATATATTATTATATTAGTGAGGTTGACTTAATTACGTATTCGATAATGAAAAGATTCACTCTGATTTAGTGCAGTGTCTCCTAAATCAAAGTACGCATGTATGTAAAAACACAAACCGTGCAAACACATACGGGCAGACCCAAGAAAAACTTGGGTCCAGTGAAATGATGCCCACTTGGGCTCACAACTCGAGTACAGGTGTACTAGGCTATAAGAAGGTCAATTGATCACCTTGAGTGTTTCCAGGAGATAAGGAGAGTAGGAGTCAAGTGCGTTGAGGCAGCACCTCAGTGCTCTGGTCAACTGCTGGAGGTAATTGTTGTTGCTGTCCTCAAAGAACAGGGGAAGCAGGCAGCAGTTAGGTTAGGGGCATGCCTTAACACTCTGGTATACTGCCTTTCACAATCCATACCTGATTCACCAATGTATTGTATGTGTGGTCCAGGGAGGGGAATTGCCCCCTGTATCAAGTGGCCTATGAATGGGGGAGAATCCTACCACTGCAGTCTGCACTGTAAGTAAAGTAAATTTATCTCTCTAGAGTGGCAGTGTGGTTGCCTTTTGCCTCAAAGGCTATAATACCATAATCCTATTATCATTTGAGGGAGTGTTTGTGTTTGGCTGTTTTTCTATTGACTGGTCTTCTGTTGATTGCTTAACTCTTGTTAAATGTGGTTAAGTGATATGCCAGGAAGCACATATGCAGGCAAAATGTTGCAGTAGTGTAACTTGCTTATCTACTTTCCACATTCTAATACGTAAAACAGTAGTCAACTACAAACATTGGACAAGAACAAGCTGTCACTAGGATCACGATGTGCAGCAGCAGCATGTTCAGTGCTCTGTTTGCTTGCTGTTAGAGACCATCCAAACAATGGGACTTAATGCTTTCCATCCTTTCTGACTCTTCATAAGACCTAATGTATTTCTTCAACTTCCTGTTGAACTGTGATAAGAGGTTTTTTTCTGTTTTTTTGTGCTTGTTGTAGAAGATTGATTAAATCAGGATGGAGGAATTGTTTAGTTAGAGTCATTCCAATGGGTGTAGCTTGTAGCTCAGTATAAAATGTAATACAAAAATAAATCATAGTTGCTAGCTATTGGTACAGAAAAGTTGAAATCACAACCAAGAATCATAAAAAATACACATGCAGACTGAATAGAATGGTTTCTTGTAAGTGAAATTGTCTGTCAGTAAGGTTTTACATGATGCTTGCATGTGAGCAAACATAGCCTTTTCCAACATAGGTGACTGCAGTTTCAGGAGTCTCATTTGGGTAGATTTCAAAGCGGCAAATGTTTTGTTCAGTATCTAAATGGATGCCTTGAGCTTCCAGAGTATTACTTTCGTAAATGAAACCTTGTTGTTCTCACACATTGTGTGTATTTGCATCTGTTGTTTGTTGCTTACCCTCCTTTATGCCTTTGGGATAGAGTCTAGTTCCATTGTGATTCAGTCCAAACACAGGGGTTGGGTATATACTGTATAATGAAGCATTGCATATGCAGAGGACAACAATCCTAACTTTCTGTTTGATATATGAAGTTGATTAATTGCCACTACAATTGAAACTCCTCTTCAAATTATGGGTGTCATCCCAAATGCATGAATCTCAGTGGGTAGGGTTCCCCTTTTGGCTTCTCTGATGATGACTGCTCCAGCAGACTGTATCCACAATTGTGCTTGAATATAACTTAAGTATTACCTTGGGTTGCTCCAAGGGCTTTCCACAATTAGGTGATGAACATTGTCTTCAATTCATTCCCAGTGGGGTAAAATATGTCATAGGAGCTATTGACTTGCTTCTAGGGCTGATAAAGTGGACATTAGTTTCAATTTGGTTAGGTAGTCACAGTCAATTTGTTCATAAGAAATTCTGTGTCTGTGCTGTGTAGCATTCCTAATTTGGTTCCAATAACCTGGTAGTGTCTTGTCATATATGTTGGGATGGTTTTAAAGATCATTCATGTAACTATACCAGCCAACCAGTGTGAGAGGCAGAACAGTCTATTTTAATTTCTGGCCCATCAGTGTGTAGGGCTAGTTGTCTTTAAAGACCCGCTAGGTTTAAAGATAGTTCATCATTGCCCTGTATTTTAATTATGTAAGAGCTTGTGTTACAGATGTATGGACACTATTTAATAGGAACCTGCAATCATAAATACAGCTGTTGTATTTTTGTTTCAAATTAAAGAGCTATGCTGGAATGAAATTCACTGTCAGCCTGAAAGCATGAGAGCTGCATGGAAAATGCCAACGTTTGTGTTCATGGGGACAAGGTACATGTGATCAAAATTGCATTTGTGCTCTTCTGTCGTGTATTCTGCGGCAATGTGTAAAGTTGTACGCTCACAGCAGTTTTCAGTGCAGCATCCTATTGAAGTGGTGTTTCCACTTGTCCCTTTTAGAGATCGATTTTGGCAATCTTTATGTCCACCTTTCATAATCCATTTGCATTCATAGAAAGCTAAGTTATTGTGCAACACTAGTACAGACAAGAGATTTGTCAGGATGAGTACTGTGTGCATATGCATTGTAGCTATATAAGCATCCTTCAACATACTGTGTGTGCACAAGTTCAGCATGTTGTGTGGGTCAGTTGCAGCATTGAAGAGTAGGTTGGTAGTTTATAGCCCCAACCACAGGCATAACTTACTGAAGATGCAAAGTCATTGAGTACATAAGTTGTATGACATCCCATAATTTTGATGCAGTATTGATAAGTTAATTGGATTTGACTTTGGGAAAAACCTAAAACTGTCTAGAGCTGCACATGGAATATATCTGTAGACTCATGTATGCCACAGAGCAAGTATGATTTTGCTGTGGTGATGATGATGTCATGTTAACTGGCCACTCAGAATAGCTGTGCACTGCAGACAAAGATCTAGGACGGTAGTAGCTAAGCATGGATTTTTTTTCAGCTGAGGGTTAAAACCCAGCTACCTGAAGATTTTTCAGATTTACTGATTTCTTCTGCATGTAGAAGAAGTCAGTGTCTTCTCAGTGTCATCTAATGATAGGACAAGGGGCAATGAGTGTAAGCTGGAACATAGGAGGTTCCATGTAAATATGAGAAGGAACTTCTCTGTCACCCTCACCATGAAGAAAGGGTTGTGGAGTCTCATTCTCTGGAGATGTTTAAAACCTGCCTCTGTGCTCCTGTGTGACTTGATCTAGGTGATCCTGCTGAGGCAGGGAGGATGATCTTTCAAGGTCCCTTCCAATCCCTAATGTTCTGTAATTCTGTGTGATATCATTCCCTGCTTACACTCAGGGAGGCAAGAGGAGTTGTGTACCCTTCATGGTCCGGCAGTGTGGAATTGGTCTTCAGAGGAATTGGCAAATCCAGCTAGGTGAAGGATAAAGACTTGTGTTCAATCTTTCCAAATGTTGAGCATCCCCTTCTTCTGTGAATTTCAGAGGCCAAACAGCCTTGTTCTTGTCTGCATTCTGTTCCATATGAGGATCAATCTGGTTTTCAATTTCTCACCCAGCCATTACTGTTAATTCCCTTTGGAAATTTTGAATAAATCCAGGTATTTTTACATCATGTTTACAGATCTGTCTTCTTTGAAGACAAAAGTACATTCAATCCACTGTTTAAAAATAACAGGAAAGTTTATTGTGTGTGATTGGTTCTGGGTGCAATTTTCTTGGCTGAAGTGAGGTAACTAAGTTTTTTGAGCAGATCCAGAAGTGGGATCTGTCAACAGGTAAGATATTCTTGAGTTCCAGTTTATCAAGTTGGAGCATAGCAGGTAAATCTTTAGTCCACGGCTCTCACTTTTTTTCTCTTTTTATTTTATTCTTTTTGGGAAACTTAATCAAGGTAATTGGCATTTAGCAATCAGGTTTTAGGATCTTGACAGTTCTGCAATGTGGTTTCTGTCACAGCTCTGGGAAAGCAAGACGGAGGAGGAAATGGGAGCTATCGTGTCATGTGGATGAGTAACTGGTTCAGACAGAGCTTCCTTTGTATCAAGGCTTGAAGCTGCACTGTTGTCTTATTGCAGCCTGTGGCTATTGCAATAAAAAGCAGGTGCAGAAAAGAAGTAAGGGAAATCGTATGGGTTTTTTTTTTAAATGGTTGGATTTTATGTGTTAACACATTGGTTTTTTAAATGTAGCTATAAATCTTGGAATATATTTTAATTCTTCAGATCTTAATCCAAAAAGGATGTTAGATTTTGTTTGCTATATCATTTTCTCTGTCAGCAATCTCAGCATGAAGTAGATTTTAGCGGTCACTGTTGACTCTTTGTATCACTCTTCATCACACACAGGTAAATGTTTAGCTCTTAGGTGTTTGTAGCTAAACATTTGTATGTCTTCAACCAAATAAAAATACACAATACCCAATTTAAGCACTTGCCATGTTTTAAAACAATTTGTTCTTGAAGAACACTATAAAAACTAAGTACAGAGTTGAACACAATTATGTCCACCAATTCTCCCTATTATAAATTTTGCAGCTCTTCATGCAAGTGGCTTTATGTATTTAGCTTCTTACTCAATGATTGTTTGCTGCTTGTTTCAGTTCAACTCCTTTATTTCTTTGATGGGATGAGTTCAGCATAATAGCACTGGGAATTAATTACAGGTTCAGGACTGGTGCCCCTCAGATGTCTCTGCAGTTTTTCAGGCACCAGAGAAATACAAAAGATTCTTTTGCAGAACGTGTCCTGTGCTACCATGTTGGTGCGTGTTACACCATGAATTTCTCTTTTTCAGATAGTTGTGCTAGTTGCAGTTAAGAGCCTGTAACTGCACACTGACTGATGTTTGTTTGGAAAATGTGTTTAGGAATAGCAGCCCTGGATCTTCAGGTAGAGCAATCCTAACTTCAGAGCTTTGAGCAGGCTTGGGTAGTTTTGTTGGAATAAATGACTGTTTAAACCCTGTAAATCTGTTTTAGATAGCTGCTTACGAGGGTTATTTTGTCTGTATTTCCTTGGTAACTTAATGCAGCAGGCAGTGTGGATCAAAGCAGTGGCAATAGTTCTGTTTCGTCCTCTGACATTGATAAATAATACAGCTTCCCATTGTTGGTCCTTCAAAGGATTAAAACATTTTCATATGGAAACTCTTCAGTAATGCTGATTTTAGGAAAGATGGCTCAGCTGATGTGGATTATTTTTCGGAGGTTTCCATTATAACTAGATTTGGAGATACTTACCAGGAGGTGATCACTGAGTTACCTCAAGCTGGGCAGAAAAGTCAGTGAACATTTTTGTCAAAGCCTCTGTTGTATTTTCATGTCTGTGTTTTCATCTGTGAAACAGGGGTACCCAGTGCCATTTCCTGCACCACTGGAGGGTCAGTAGCATGCTTTGAAAACACATAGCAGGTGTGTACCTATTTTTTTAATCTCTGAGAGCCAGGATGTAGGGTTTCAGTATCATTTGGCATTAGATCTGGGAAGAGAAACGAAAGAATTTCTCAAGTTCTGTGCTTTCCCCCAGTAACTTATTGATAAGCCTAAAATCAAACAAGTATCAAAAGAATCAGAATTGTCTGTGACTGTAAACTGTCTCAGCTAAGCTCATGTGAAAAAACGATGTGTCTGATTTTCATACAGCAAACTGAAAAATCTTGAGTTTACTTGCCTTCCTTGTGGAGTATTTAAAAATGTCTCATGCTGGGGTGTACAGATAAGAAAGGCACCAGCATATTTGGAGTGACTGTAGGCACAGCAGCATTGTTAACTCTCCAGTGCTGTCTGTACACTATGCATTAAAAACCTTGATTTTATTTTAAAAATGTGAGTATTTTGATGTTATGGCAACTCTGGGAAATGTGTTGAATTGCAAAAAGTTTGTCAGAGAACTTGTCTTCTTTGTCCCTGGAACTGTTTGGAAAAGAAGAGTTAATTGACTAAGCTGTTAGTAATACGTACTTTGATATTAACCCGTAAGAAAATGCTTTCCTGCTGTCATGTGGTCCTCCTCCGATACAAAACCTTTTCAAGTACCACTTGTAAAGTCTGTTTCTCCATTATGTCAGTGTTGTCTCATTTATGTGCCTAGCATTCTTGAAATAGTAGAAAGATCCCAGTCAAGGAAACAGTAAACCCCATTTACTTGTGCTTAAACATGTCTCACAGTCTTGAAAAAGTTGTTTTTGTCTCTTGGTAGGTGTGAAAATTAGAGGTATGTTGCCAATAGGTTACATCATGGTATGGAGCGAAGATCATTGATTTTAATCTCTGAATATTTTTCAGTGCTGCTTGGGAATAGCTGCTGTATATCAATTACACACTGAGAAGGCAGTTTTAAGACAACTGGTATTGCTAGAAATTTTGCCTGTCAAATTTGTCATAGTTTATTTAATTACAAGTATGAAGAAGAAACAACCTAGTAGCTTTTCACAGTCTCTCCCCCCTAGGGCAGATGGGTATTAAAGCCAATTCAGTCTGTTTCCTGATTGCTTCAGGCTACAGAAAATTGTTCCCCAGGGAAGAGAAGTAAATCAGTTATGATCTTTAGTCTCTCAGAGGGAGATTAGAGCCACCACACTAGTGAAACAGCAGTAGGCTTCCTCTGTGTAACTGATTTCACCTTTAATCCTGCCATTGATTGAATATTGCTAAGAACGCTGCCAAGCATTTTAAGGTCAAACTGATGATGAACACCCCAGGCAAAGGAAGTTATTTACACAAAAAAGTAAAGACAAGCCTTTATCTTTACTATTTCAAAAAAAGCAGTAAAACATCTACTTTTTTTAAAAAAAAAAAAATCATTCCAATTTCAGCCATCAACCTTTCCCAAGTTTTTGTAAGGCTGCTTATCGCAGTGGTATCTGTGTGTCTTCCAGGTAATATAGAATAGTGCTTTGTAGTCTTCATTGAATCTCCTTTTCTTTTCTTTTTTCTTTTTTCTTTTTTCTTTTTTCTTTTTTCTTTTTTCTTTTTTCTTTTTTTTTTCTTTTTTCTTTTTTCTTTTTTCTTTTTTCTTTTTCCTTTTCTTTTCCTTTTCTTCTTTTCCTTTTCTTTTCCTTTTCTTTTCCTTTTCTTTTCCTTTTCTTTTCCTTTTCCTTTTCCTTTTCCTTTTCCCCTTCCCCTTCCCCTTCCCCTTCCCCTTCCTCTTCTCTCTCCTTGATGTGAAACTTTTATTCCTAATCTGTTTGTCTTAATTCCCTTCTAATATTAAGTAGAGATAGAATAAAAAGTAGTGCTCAAGTTACAAGAGTAATTTTATGGCAGCAAGTAGTTTTGTAGAAAAGGAAAAACAAGATTATCTAAAACCCCCATAAATTTACACCAGCCACTGCTGAATCTCCTCTCTTTGTCATTTTGCTCTTCATATCACAGTGTGCTTTTTTCATTAAGCTTTTTTTTCCCCCTTTAATAATTAGAAGAGAATTCTGTCTCTCCTGGGTTGGAAAGCCCTGAATTTGCCTGACGGGTCACCTTTGTACAGTTGTGCAGAGTCTGTGTGTGTCAGAGCTGTTGAGAACGACGGTGTATGGTGCTGTGTAGGCCATGAAAACCACGATGTCTTGAGACAGCCGAAGGCGAGATCCGACACAAAATTACTTTATTTGTTTTATATTGCTGCTTATAAACTGTTCAGGTTGTTGAGAGTCTCGCTTTCCTTTTAATAAGGATGCACCAACCCCTGGATGGACAGGGATCATGTCTTCTGTCTTGAGTGTTTATATAAGGCACGTAGTGCTGTTTGTTTGACACCTTGCATGACACTTGATTAGGTTTGAAGACTTGAGTCTCTAAGTCTACCTGACAAAGACAAGTTTCACCTTTTTTGTTACTCTTTCAGGACTTCATATATCCCACTGTAGTGTGATTTGTTTCCAGACCTTCACACTCCCTAGTTTTCTGTCATACAAGTTTTCCTATAGAGTGAGGAATTGTATTTAGATCCTGTAATTACATGTTCCTGTCTCTGGAATGTAGGAGATCTGATCTGCTGGGTGATCTTGGGTGAACCACAGGACTACTGTTTCTCTTTCCAGGTGCTGTGTGTGCCGCTTACGTATACTGAAAGATGTTCTGGGGCACAAACCTGGAGCCAGTGCTTAAAAGGACTTCAAAACATCGGGGATTATGTATGTTAAGTACAACATATTACAGATAATATAAAACAAAGTGTGACCTAGAGAGACACACAGGATAAACACCTGGCCTGGTTGGAGAGGAATTATTGGACTGAACCGAAGTTGAGAAGACACAGTAAACAAGAGGCAAGCTTGTTTTAAAGCAGTTGTGGTATTCCTTGCTGTCAGGGACAATGCCATGCTTTCTTCCTGTGGTCACAGAATTTCTCAGGAGACCTTTGGCTGGCTTTGCTATCCCATCTGTCTGTACCTTAACGCACCTTCCTGATTTGTTGTTGTCTACCTAGGACTTACGCTGCTTGTTGCCAAATATCCTCTATCTGTATGGTGCGTCTACGTTCTTTGTTGTCCCTTAATCCCACCATTGTTACTCATCACATTGTGGGAATCCTGTCAGCTGCCTCTGTGTGAGAACATGATTGCATTAATACCAACTCAGCCAGCACTGGTATATGCTCAGCGTTGGATGTGCCTTGCTGATGGCTGTTTTGATTACGGCTTGTGCCCAAACTAGTCAGCAAGGACCCAGCAACCTTTCTAACTGTGGTCACACCATGCTGAGTCTTGGCCATGACTGCAAACTAGCAGCTGAGTCGCAGGTCTGGGCCCATTTAGGACCTACTACTCACACTTGAGTTTCTATGGGAAAATCTAGAGAGAGAGGGACCAAATGCATCACTCCAGAAGCAGTGACTGGCAGCTTTACAGAGTCTCTCCAATAGCACAACTTGAGTGGCTGCATCCCAGCCCATGGCAGCAGGTAGTGCATAGAAGTCAGTGGTTTTGCTGACCAGCACAGACCAGAACTTATCCCTGGGTTCGTGCTGCCTTTTTGTACTGCAAAGTCAAAGGGCACCCAGCAAAGCTGGGGTGAACCTTAGAGGCTCTGAGTAGCAGAAAAAGCCTTTTTCCCCCTCACACACTGGATTAGTTCAGTTTGCCAGTTCACTTCACCTAGTGAAAGACTCAGGACCCTTCCCCCTTCTCCTCCCTCCTACTGGGCTGAGATTTTACCCCAAATCCCCAGCTTGCACCCCTGGATTCTGCAAGGGACCGGAGGGTGTGGGGAGAACAGCACTTGGTGCCCTCAGTGAACAGGCAGGGTTTGCGTGGTGTCTTGCCAAGGAGATATCTTCAAAGCTTAGCATTGCACCATTTTTTTGCGGCATGTACTAAGTGAGTGGGATATGCTCTTCTTTTTACACCCTTTAATTTGTATTTTGCCGGTTTACTTCATGCTTGTTCCAGTTCCTAAGCATTTCTCTAGTTTAGCCACAAGGTGCCATCAGTAGACACTTCTACATCCAGTGGAAATAGAGGAAGCCGGGCAATAATTCTCTGCTGTTATGTAGAAGGACAGGCTAAATCGTGAAAACTGTAAGCAGGAGATAACGGCAAAACACCTGGGAGGGGCAGCTTGACCTGTGTGCTCCTTGCATGTTTTATGCTGTTACACTGAAAACTAATCAGCTCAGATTATCTTTTTTTTTCTTCAACGTGTTTTAATACAAAGTGTCCTGAATGAGAATGATACCAAGCGGTGTCTGTGAAAGCTTTGCGTCCTGTTATGTCTGCTGGTGTGAAAGAACAAATCAGAAGGTGTGTGGTCCATGCTTCTGAACATTTGCTGGAAGGAAGGAAGTGCATCATGTGGTGATAATTGTGAAAAGAAGAATGAAAATAGAAGTTATAGAAAGAGCAGATTTTCTGGAGCATCTTCCCGATTCTTTCAGTATTTCTCGCTGACCTTTTGTTTGCCCCCAGAAGATCTGGAGGAGAGATTTGACAAAGCAGGTAACAGTGAATTTACAGAATAATTATGGAAGGCATCATGCTTGAAGAACAGCAAACAGGAAAAGAGACCCAGAACACATTTGTGAGACCTGCAGCAGATCTAGGAGAGACAGGTGCTGTTTACAGAGCAGTACAAGACACTGAAGTTTTTTCGAGTGTGAGAGTCATCTACAGAGGGAGCTGTTATTTTCATACCATCTACTGTCAGCCTGGAGAAGAGAAGACTGAGATAGGAGCTCATCAATGCTTACAAATACTTAAAGGGTGGGTCCAGACTCTTTTCATTGGCTCCCAGTGACAGGACAGGGGGAAACAAGCACAAAATAGAATAGAGGAGGTTTCATCTAAACAGGAGGAAAAACATCTTTAAAGGTGACAGCATTGGAACAGACTGTCCAGAGAAGTTGTGGTGTGTCCTTCTCTGGAGACATTAAAAACCCACCCAGGACGTGTTTCTGTGCAGCCTGCTCTGGATCAACCTGCTCTGGCAAGGTTGGATTGGATGATCTCCAGAGGTGCCTTCCAACCCCCACCATTCTGTATTTCTGTAAACTCCACAAATCGGGATGTAGATTTTGGAAAAGCAGTTTATACTCTCTGGGAAAGTAGAGGACACTAAAAGATATTCCCAGCAAGCATCAGAATATTTTTTGCTGTGCATCAACATGGGTGGTAGGGGCAGATTCCCACTGACCTGGAAAGGAAGAGCCAGGATGCAAGGAGGTAACAATGTAAATGGAAGAAGTTAGGAGGATAACGATGATTTTGGAGGAACTGCACCAAGGCAGAACACCAGTGCTAGAGCAACGAGGTAAATGGGAAAGTGTGGGAGAAATGTGGGGCTCTGAGTGGAAGTGAGGCATGTCTTGCCTTCTTGGATGTGAGTAACTTCCTAATTACATTGCTGACTGCCTCTGATAAAGCATAGTTTGTTTGCTGAGTTTCCTTCTTGGCTCCTTACAAATTGACCCATTTGCTTTACTCTGTGTGTTTTTAATTTTCCTTTGCAAAATGTCTGCACTTTGGGCTCATTTGGTAAAGCAATATTAGTGTTTCAATAAGGCTGCTATCAGTCCTTATTTCACACTAAATCTTTCCTACAGGTTTTTCTTCCCCCCTCCTCCTCTCTCTATGACTAATAGATATAATTTCAACAGTTTGACTAACTGCCGTGTTATAGAAAAGGCAGTAATTTATACTGATGTAATGGCTGTGATAAAAATCATTTGTGTGCTGATTTTATAAATTAGGTAGGAAATGTGAGTGCCTCTGAAAAATGAAGTGCTACCACATGAATTCCAGTGTTGTTAATGCTTCATACCTTTCTGCTTCATTAAACCAATTTCACGGGGAGATGAGTTAGAGGAGGAAGCTGTGCTGCTTAAGAGACGCAACAATGGTTTATTGAAAGAAATGGGGATAAGATTAAATTAAGTGCTACTTGAGAAATATGAAAATACAAAAATATTCAAGCATATAGATGGTGAATTCAAAAATATGATAAGTTAGCTCTTTCATACCCAAAGAACTCTCTCATCATAATTGCATGGGCTGAATACACAGGCTACTAATTAATATTGAAGAGTTTCTTCAACCACTCTTATAAATGAGTTAGAATG
>JAOXOE010000694.1:10052270-10064786 GCA_028565055.1 Phoeniculus purpureus
AGCTGGAGAGAAATAGTCATCCTGAAAATATAGCTGGATCATGGCTTATTTGCAAAACTGCGGCGCTTTCTGGCAGTTCCAGGAGCCAAGAGCCTCCTCGTGATGGGGCTTGCAAATCTAAAAATAGTCTGCATGAACTTTGCGTTTTCTCTTAGCTGGTTGACTGCCTTCCTAGTTTTTTCAGTGACTCGTTGCAAGTACAATTAAGTGCAAGCAAGCTGGATGTGTAAAGGTAGCAAAAATATTTCCCCCAGATTAGGAGGGTTTTTTTGAAAGGTAAAATATTTTAAGTTACACATTCCCTTTCTGTGTGTCAAACTGATTTGGAAGATACACTTGGTGTGATATTCCTGACATCACAGACTCTACCCTTTATGACTAAAGTAGAATTCACTTCTGAATGCCAGTTTTGGTTTATCTTACCTCCTTAGGCAGGAGATTGTCTCTGTAACTTTCTGAAATGACAAAAATGACAAAGTGAAACAGTAATTGACATGAACAAAGTGAAACGAGAACACATTTTAAATTATGAAAGATTTAAAGCAGAGATGAGCATGAATTTCCAGGTACAGTGACTACTGTTGCAGTAAGATGCTGATGCTCTAGGACAGGTTATTAGGAGGGTGTTGTGTGACTGGCTTGAGAATTTATAATGTTAGCTCTCAGAAATCTTATTTATGACTCAGGATCTTCTCTGCTGGGTCCACAGAAGATTGTGTTCACAGTGTGAATCACAACACGTTGAGGAGTTCCAATTAAATTAACATGTCTTGTCAGAAAGGAATCTTTTTATCCATGTAGGTCTAACTGCAGATCCTGATTCCCCCTAGATGTAATAGGTTGGTTTGTTGTCCTTATCTGTGCAGCTTGGATTATAAGCATGAAGCACTTGGCTTCCTGAGCTGCTTTCTTGGTTTAGTCTGTCCAAAGCCAGGTGCCTCAGTACTTACTAGCAGGTGTAATTGTTGTACGTTAGCACACAGTATGTGTGTACCCTTTGCAAAGGGCTGCAATCTGTAAAATAAACAGATTTTAATAAAAAATTTTAATACAGAAGCGAAGACAAAATGAAGGCACTAATTTGTCCAGGGTATTTTCGGGCTGTCACAGTGTTTTCCATCTGGACAGAGGTAGGAAATGAGGCCCAGCATTGCTTTCGAGTTTGATGTTTGTCCGGTGGTGAGATCAACAGAAGGATTAGAAGAGAATAAAATTATTTTGTTGTATCTTCTTAAAGTCGAGGAAAGTGTAACGGAACGGTTTCAGTGAGCTGTGTTATGAGGTATTACAAGATAGTAACTTAAAATAAGGCTTCTAAGTCTGGATCTGAGAAAACTAATAAATGCTCAGGTTTTCTAATATTCAGAGAAGCCAGAATCTCCTGCTGATCCTAAAGAGAAGTCAGTGATTTTGACAGTTGTTTCTTTCAGTTGTATCTGGACTTAGACTCTAGACATAGGCAACTCTTGCTTTAGTTAGTGTTTCAGAATGATGGATCAAGGCTAATTTTGCTCTCAAAATGTGATAAAAGTTAAGTTCCCTGAGTAAGTGCTCCCTTAGGAATTTAAAGGCTTCCCTTAGAAAATCAGAGGCATCTCAAAACACAGGAACTGTATTGTGTGATTTCCTGACATCGCTGTACTCTGGTTTAATGTGGTGAATAGGATCTTCATGAGTAACCACATCTGTGAAAATGTCAGGTGAGAGACTTACAATCTGTGGTTAGAGAATCCTGAATAAGCCACTAGAAGAAAAAGTCTGAATGACAGCAGCCACAGAGGAAGTTTATTGCTTGCTGGAATTCCACATGGTGTTTGCATCAGAAATCTTTTTTGAACCATAAAAAGTTCAAAGTCCTCATCTTGCATTCCTTTCCCTGTGATTTCATTAGGAGTTTTGGATGGGATGAGCCAGAAAGAATCATCTTAAGTTGTGTCGCAGAATACAGAAAGAGTATTTGTTTTTCCCCATAAATACACATTAAAATATCCCCAAAATGTTTAGTTGAAGTAATTGTAGAGGTGGCAAGTAGTAATAGGACAAGATGAAGTCTTGACCAAAAAGAATATCTTCTTTCCCTGATGAAAAAGAATTTATAAGCCAAGAAAGCTCTGCTGTAGTTGCACTGAACCCTTTTTAACATTAGCCACAAACTCTAGACTCATTAAAATTCATGACCTATAGAATAATATGGCTGTCAGCTCTACTCAGTTTTCCTTCTGGAGGCACATACTGCCTTGTCAATGGGTTAATCTTCTAAGCAGCATATCCCAGGTTACATGTTTCTCCCCTTTCCTTAAATTCAAAGGAACAACTACCTCAGAAGAGAATACAAGGAGGGAATACATGCAAATATAGACAAGGATGCTCTACCTACAACAAGAGTTGTAGATCTACTAGCTAACTGTGTATGTATAAATTATTGGGCTGTCTGAAGAGCTGAGTTGTTAGAATTTCTGATGGTTCAGATGTTTTACATGCATATGTTTACAAGCCCACGGTGATAAGAATATCCCTCCATAGCAGATATTAAAACATTGCTTTAGAAGACAAGTGTCATCCAGTAATCATCCCAAAACCTTTCCAGACACAAAATCAACAGTAATCTGTTGTAAGCCTAATTCTATAAAAATAGGATTATGAAAATTCAGTATTAGTTGAGGTTGATATAAATTGATTTTTTTGCTATCTTTCTTTTATAATTACAAATAAGGTCTTTGAAATAACTTTATTCATGCCACATTGGTTTCTACAACTCTTACATGGCCTATTACAGAGCAGTTAAGAGCTAGAAGTACATGTTAATTGTTACCAGAAAGACTTCAGTGTATGTTATATGGAACATCACACACAGCATGTGATAAGTGCCATGGTTCAGAAGCTGAAGAGTATAAAGAGGGAAGCAGAGGCCACTAGAGGCTGTAGTTTAAAGCAATATCCCGCATATGATGTTAGTTTTGTATAATCTTACAGGAGTACATCATCCAACAGTTGTTGGGCTCTGTGTTCAATTAGCTTAAGACAAAATCTGAAAAACAGTGAAATCTGAAAATCACTGAAATCTGAAAAACACTGGAATCTGAAAATCACTGAAATGCAGTTTTCACACTGAGAGAGACAGTTGTCAATGTTCTGGGCGCTGTGGGTTGTGATGAGCAATCATCAGACATAAAGCCTTGCTGAGCTGTGGAACTTCATCCCTGTTACTCACCTCTTATGACTCACCTCTTTCAGGGAAAATTGTCATTTCTTGAGACCTTTGAGTACTCTGAAGGTGTTTGGTACAACAGAAGGCCAGCACAGGATTTCACAGAGTAAAGCTCTGATCCTCAAACTGTGATTCTCTGCCTCTGCAAAAATCCACTGAAATTGCAGTGTGAAGGAGTCAATAAGCAGAACTAGTGCCTGAATGCAGATGATATGCCATAAGTGAGATGATGGGAATACTGTTTTCCCTGGAGCATGAAACCGCTGCTCAGTACTATTACGTGGACTATAAGTAGAGTCTGTTGAATGCTCTGCAGCAGTGATGTGGAAGGACTCTTCTACAGGTTCACTTGGGTTGGGCAAAGTAATGCCAGGTTTTTGCCACTGGCTTCTTTATCTGGCAAATGAAGGTATTTGATTTACACAATCCCAGTCAGACCTTGGAAAAACAGTGGAGACAAGCTACAACACTCTCAAATAATAGTACCAGGATGACTTGTAGTCGTCATCTTGCTCTTCTTCTCCTAGCTGAACGAATGCTTCAATCCTGTCCTGCCTTTCCTCACTGACCAGTACAAAAAGTCTGCTGTTTGAGGCGTCCTGCCTCACTGCTGCTGCAGAAGAACATCTGACATCTTATCTTTTTTCCCTTTGCCCACTGTAAGTGAGAAGCAGGTCAGGGACCTGCATGCCTCATGTTCCCCCGGGGCTGTCTCTGCATTGCTAAGCTCCAGCACCAGTGCTCACTCACAACTGTTCCCACGCAGGAGGCTCGGCATGCCAGCACCTTTCGTTATGGCTAGTAACAGCAGTTCCTGACTTTGACTTGCATTTCCATTCTTCCAGTTTACAAAGCATGCTGCAAAGTTAAACATCAATCTGCCTTCACCTTCCAGCCCCAGTAACGTGCTACTGTGCTCCAAGTCCTGCCTTAGTAACAAGAACTCTATTACAAGAAGAACATAAATATTAGTTTTCTCGAAACATTTCCTTTTGTGCCTTTGTGGGGTGGGGGGGAAGCAGGAAGCAATACCTGCTTTTTCATTCAGAGTAAATCTTGTTTAAATCACTCATTCTGCAGAGCAGCTAAATGGGTTTTATGTTCCCCTAAAATTTCCTATTAAAACATAGGCTGACATGTCTTCTGCCACTTCAAAATTTGTTTGGAATTTATGAAAATATCTAATAGTCTTGCTTTGTTTTCACTGTGGTTACAGAAATATTTAGGTATTTTCACACGTTCTTCATAGAATGTAGTTTTATGAAAGGTAATCTATTTTGTTTTAGAGGGTAGAAATAGTGATTGCTCAGAGCTATCTCTGTGGTATAAAGAAGTTAGATTTTAACTTCAAACAGTGCAAGCATACAGAAACTCCTGTAATGTACTTACTCAGTCTTCCCCACAGCGTTCTGCACTGGTTGCAGTCTTTCCTGTCTGACTTTTAGAATATACCTGGCACAAACTAGGTGGCCAGTGAAGAAGTGAGGGTGAAAGTGTAAGGAATTAAGCATTTGATTGAGAATCTGAGCAGAGTAACTTTCTTTCTCTAGTTCGGAAGTTGTCTAAAATGAATTGCTTCCATGTCCTTGCTGTTGGGAAAGAGAAAACATAGTTTTGCTCCTTCTAACCCTGCTACCCCTCTTTAAAGTTAGTGATCTCCTTAATCTGGTTCCTGCTTATCTGCTAAGAGATAACTTATCTGCTCAGTGGTTTAGTTAGTTAAACACTTCTCTTCCAACTGGCTTACTGTGATTTATTGACTTGTTGTTCAGAGGAGATGTCTGAACTAGGTGCAATGCCAGAACATAGTCATTCGTTGCCAGAGTTTCTGCTGGATTTGTTGTTGTTAGTATACGGCAGTTTTTTACTATTCCACTTCTTTTCACATCCATCCTTGTCAAACCCGAAGAGCTGCACAGAGCAATACTCAGTGGCTGCCCACTAGGCTCTGCACATCTGATAGCACTCATGGTAGGACTGTGAGTAAATAGCATTAAGGTGAGGTGCAACCAGCCAGGCCAGAAGTGCACAGTGGCAGCTCCTGCAAGCACTCGGAAAGTAGCTAAGCTCTGATGGTAGACACCTGATAGGTGTCTGCACCTGATTGCAGTTAAGGTTCACATTTTAATGTGGCACCGTTTTAGAGTGAAGTCCAGGACCAGAAGTAGTGACTGTAGCTTGCAATAGGTTGATTTGAGCTCAGTTACAAGCAGCTGATCTCTACCCTAGCTGTACTTCATGAAGAAGTTATTATTTCCCTTACTAGCAGTTGCAGCACACTGGCTGTAGAAACAGGACTGGTTTCCACTCTCAGATGAGTTACATCACATAGATAAGATGAAGTAGTCCTGTCCCTCTGAATTCTGGTAGTAAATATTTTATCTTTCCCTTGTAGTGACAATGAAGCTAGTGTAATGTAATTCTAGTTTAATGTCATCTCATGTAGCAGCATCTGTGTTTCTGTGGGATATCTGCAGAAGCATCTTGTTGTCACACCTGAGGGCAGGTCTTCAGACGACTTCTCAGCAAAGCATTTATCAAAAGTTCACCAGTTCTTTTCATCCAAGATCAGGTATCTACAGATGCAACTGAGAAGTGACTACAGATCCTCTCTGCAGTCAGGCAGGCCCACAGGGAAGCGACTTCTTGACCTCGCCAGTGATGTGGAAACCAAAAAGAAAGGAAAACTCTTTTAGTTAAACTGTAAATACCTCTGTTATAATTTTTTTGCTGGTTTTCCTATGGTTTCTTATGGTTTTCCTATATGAGTGAGGCTGAAATCAAAAGCAACTTAAGTTGAAAATAATCAGAGGTTTGCACCAATGCTGATACACTGCACAAAGCCAGAAATTACACTACTTTTGTTAAACCCAGTGTGGTTACACTGGTATGGTCAGGGACCAAATACACCACTGTAAGGATTCACTACAGCGTTTCCTCTATGGGATGAGAAAAAGCCTGGACTGATATATAAGAGAACTGTATGTAGATGCCCATACTAAAGATCACATCGGGTTAGCTATTTAATTAGATGAAAGTCTTATGCTACTGCAACAGTTCTGTGTGGAAAAGTTCTCTGTGTTGATTTCTCCAATGCAAATGTATGAACATAGTTGGCATATATCTAGTGTCTCTTCAGATCCAGTCCAGACATCAGTACTTCAGGACTATTGTCTTTTTCCAAAGACCCTGAGAAGGTTACACAGTTTATTACAAGTGGAAAGGGCCTTCAAAGACCATTAGGTCCAACCCTCCTGCTCAAGCAGGACACAAATTACTGAAAAGCATAACCACCTAAAAAGCCTAGATCAGCTACACAAAACTGCATCCAGATGGGTCTGAAACATCTCCAGAGATGGAGAATCTGCAACCTCCCTGAGAACCCATTCCAATATTTAATAACCCTTACTGGAAAGAAGTTTTTCCTCAGATTGAGATGAAATTTTCTGTGTTCAAGCTTGCATCCATTACCCCTTGTCCTGTCCTGTCTGATGCCATTGAAAAGAGAGGATTCCTTTCTGCTTGGCACCCTGCCCTCATGTATTTATAGACAGTAATTAAATCACCTTATAGCCTTCTTATGTCCAATCTAAAAAGCCTCAATTTTCTCAATCTCTCTTCATAAAGCAGTTGTTCCAGACCTCCAGTCATCCTCGTAGCTATGCGTTGAACTCTCTCAATTATTTCTCTATTCAGAATAACTTTCCCTGATCTGCTAGACAGACTCCTCTTGATCCATCCCAACACCCTCTTGGCCTTCTTGACCACAAAGGCCCATTGCTGATCCATCTTAAGTTTGTTATCCATAAAAACTCCAAGATCCCTTTCCCCAGGGGTGTCTCTAGCTGGTCGCTACTCAGCCTGTATTGGTGCATCCCATTATTCCTTCCCAAGTGAAGGAGTCTACGTTTGTTTTTGTTAAAACTCACTAAATTCCTCTCAGCTCAACTCTCCAGCCTGGCCAAATCTCCTTGAATAGTTGAAGAGTCGCTAGGTGAATCGGCCAGTTCACCTACTTTTGTATCCTTCTGTGATGATCGGCAAACTTACTGAGTAGATGCTTTATTCTATCATCAATATCATTGATGAAGATACTGAACAGCACTGGACCCAGGACTGATCCCTGGGGGACACTGCTGTTTACAGATCTCCATCTGGACTCTGCACTGTTAATAACCACTCCCCAGGCTCTGTTGTATAGCCAGTTCTTAATCCAATTCATAGTCTGATCTGTTTGACTTTGCTTAGTTTAATATTACAATGAAACGTCACTTTTACATTTTACAGCATTAGGAAACTTGAGCCCTTCCTGACAAATACACATCTAAATTAGAGAGTTCTTCTGGATTCTTAGTGCTTCTTAGGCTCAGCCATCCCTAGCATCACAGCCAGGGACAGTTGGTACTTACCGAAAGGTAATTTGGTACTTACTCAGTAGCAACTACAAAAAAGAGGACTTTCTGGACAGCTCTTTAGTACTCTTTTTTCTGTACAGTCCAGGGACTGCACAACCGTTTCAAATGTCCTTAGAGAAAGCCAGCATCCTGCCTTTGTGCATCCATACTGGACTTGCTCTACCATGCACTGAAGCATGATCAGTGTGGAAAACCTTGTCATGAATGAAAACTATAGGGATCTGCTAAATACTCTTCTGACCTAGAAGAGTATGTAATTTATCTTGAGTTTTTCTGGTCAAAAAATATGGTTTGATATGAAAGTGACATTAGAGTCTAATATGGAAAAGGAAAGCTAAATGCAAAAGTCAATCTGCAGTCTCCCATGTGGCAAGGAATTTGTACATTGATAAGGCAAAGGAAATCCCCAAAATAAAAATGACTCATCTTGCTTATCGTTTCATAGAGTCCTAACCTATGGAAAGAAAATTCCTAACCATTTTTACAAAGGTTACTTACTAGCCAATTTAGCCTTCAGCTTGCCTGAAATGCAAACATTTAAATTTAATCCATGAAACATATACAAAGTGAAAATATTCTATGCATGGAAAAACAATTTAAAGCTAATTTTTAGGAAACTCCTTTTTATGAAGGATCTTTGAGCAGAAAAGCAAGTCTTTAGTTTCTTTACATTTTTTAAACTCACAGCCTAAAGCATATTTTCATTTCCCAACACTGCTAGAATTCAAGATGCATCTTTAATTGGCTTAATGGAGCCACAAGGCATTACATTAGACAGCTTTTTCCTAGTTCACAGGGGTCATATTGACATGTAACTCGTGGTATTTCCTTGTTTTCAAGATAAGATAAAACAAAGGGGAAGTGTTCAGTTCCAGGTGAGTGAGAGAGGGCACAAGAAATAGGAAGAAGATAAGAGTGGTTAATGCAGGTGAGAATTTATCATGTAGTGTCTCTTTGCACTCAGGCTGCAATTGCACAGAGGTCTGCCTGCTTACAGCATCTCAGACTTCCTAGTTTAAGAATGCGAGCAAATAAGAGTGTGATAGAGTGGATTAATGAACAGCTGGAGCAGTCAATATCTCCTTCCACATATCAAGGCTATAGCAGGTTTTACTAATACAGACAGCATGATCCTCGGGTAACTCTCAGTCCCCTCTAATGTCGGACTAGCAAAATAAATGTAAGTGAATGCTGCTAGTGGTTGGTTTTCAGTCCCATTCTCCTAGCAGAGTCACATAAATTCAGCAGTTGTAAAAAAACGAGTTGCCTTTTAATAACCGGGTGCAACTTCTTTTCAGCAGATAGATTTATAAACCTTCTTCTCTCTTCAGTGAAGCGTCATATGCTTTTGGTCTCTTCTACATCAGTGCACACGGCAGCCTTGACTAGCAGTGATAGTCAATAGTCCATCAGTGTCCTATCTGAGTGCACTATTGATTAACAGTGCAATGTTCATAAGATTCCTTTATCCCAGTTTCCCCCTTCCCACTGGGAACAATTGTTCTTGAGTGTTTCGCGCAGCTCCTGCAGAGGTCAAAATGTTCTGTCAGTCTTTTCCTGAGGATTTTTGCCTATCTGTGGCTGTAAGGAACAAACTAAAGTTCACTGTCCTCAGAGATGGTGCTTAGAGCAGTTTCAGGTAGCTAGCTATCTTGAATCAGTCAATGAGTGCACCCTCGATAACTCTGCAGAGTACACTAAGTTGAGTGGGAGTGTTGATCTGCCTGAGGATAGAGAGATCTGGACAGGATGGATCTATGAGTTGAGGCCAAGTATGAGGTTCAACAAGGCCAAGTGCCACGTCCTGCATTTTGGTCACCATAACCCCATGCAACATTATAGACTTGAGGAAGAGTGAGTGAAAGCTGCCTGGCAGGAAAGGTCTGGGACTTGTTATTCCACAGTTGGTCAAGAAGGTCAATGGCATCTTGACTTGTATCAGAAATAGTGTGGTCAGCAGTCTAGAGAAGAGATTGTCCCCCTGTACTCGGCACTGGTTATGCTGCACCTTGAATACTCGGTTCAGTTTTGGGTCTCTTGCTACAAGAAGGAAACTAAGGTGCTGGAGAAGAGCAATGAAGTCCTGTGAGAAGAAGCTGAGGGAACTGGGGTTTTTTAGCCTGAAGAAAATGAGGCTGAAGGGAGACCTTATCGCTGGCTACAACAATTGGAAAGGAATCACAGAATGGTTAGGGTTGAAAGGGACTTCAAAGATCATCTATTTCCAACTCCTCTGGCAGGGGGACAGGGGAGGGGAAGTTCTCACTAGACCAGATTGCTCAAAGCCCCATCCAACCTGATCTTGAATGCCTCCAGAAATGGACCATCCATAGCTTATTTGGGCAACCTCTTCCAGAGTGAGGAATTTCTTTCCTAATTTCTGATCATCTTCCCTCTTTCATTTTAAAGTCATAATCCCTCATTCCATCAGTAAAAACCCTTGCAAAAAAGTCCCTTTCCGGTTTTCTCGTAGGCACCCTTACATACTGAAAGGCCCATGTTTACATTTGGGATTGCTGTGAATCAGACACAGGACCTTGCACTTGGCCTTGTTGAACTTATGTGGTTGGCATGAGCCTACCCATCAAGCCTGTTATGGTCCCTCTGGATGACATCCCCTCCCTCCAGTGTGTCAACCACACTACAAAGGCAAGCTTGCAGAGAGTGCACTCAGGGCCACTATGTTGCTGACAAAGATGCCAAACAGCACTGGTCCTAGAACCGATCACTTGAATGTGCTCTCCACTTGGACATTGAGCCATTAACCACAACTCCAGACAATTTCTTATCCACCTAGTGGTCTATCCATCAAATCCATGTCTTTATAATTTAGAGACCAATAGTCTGCAGCAAGGTGAGTGTTGCTCTCTTCTCCCAAGTAACAAGCAAAAGGACAAGAAGAAGTGGCCTCAAGATTTGCCAGGGATATTTAGGAATAATGTCTTCACCAAAAGGGTTGTAAAGCACTAGAACCAGGGAATGGATTGTCACCATCCCTGTAGGTGTTCAAAAGACTTACAGATGTGGTGCCTAAAGACATCATTTGGTGGTGGACGTGCAGTGCTGGGGTAATGGTTGGATTCAATTATATTAAGGGTTTTATCAAAACTAAATGATTGATTCTATGAATATAAGCCTTTTTTGTTGTTGTTTTTTACATACTTAGGGTCTAATCTCCAGCTGGTGTAATGAATTTGAAGGTCAGCATGGATGACTGTGGACATCTAACTTACTTCCTGAATAACTGAAGCAGTAGGACTCTCCTATGATTTTTTGCTGCAAGGTCAGTACTTGTGCCTTAAGTAGAATATCATCATTACATTACTGTCCTTGCACAGTAAAGAAACAAAAATTGCAGCATGTCTGCACTTACTCTTCTCTTCTACCAGCTCAACTTTGGAGTGAAATCTAAACTTTGAAGTTAATGTGAATTTATGAAGTTTCAAAACCCAGCCACTGCATCTTCTGTTTGACACACAGCAGCATCAGCTGTCTGCTTTCTCATCCTTTTGGACTGTGAAAGGGCTATGCTCAGGTCGGATGGTCCTTTTTTGACAGGTCTGAAATAGATAGAGATCTTGGAGTCTTTCACTACAAAGTAGGTTTTCCTATCTTTTACTCATCCATGTGTCTCTTCTCTGGACTCCTGGGTATCTCTGAATTGCAATGCCAGACCTGTGCACAGATTTCAGGAAGAGTAGTAGCAATACCAGGCATGAAGACAATATATCCTGCAGCTCCTTGACATTCTGCTGCTTATATACCCAAAGATTACACTGCCCCCCAGTTACTTTGTTGTTCAGGAGACTAATTTTCATCCACAACCCCACAAGACTTTTTTCAGCATCAGTGGTTCCCCAGTTAGATTCTTCAGCCTGTTGTTTGACCTGCATACTTCATTTCCAGGTCTGTGCTTTTATATTTAGTCTACTGAAATGTGAATTTGCTCATTGTGCATAATTTACCAAGCCATCTGTCTTCTCTTTTATTATTCATTTAGTTTCCTGTAGTTAACGTTCTCTCGGTTTGTATTTTTCATCAGGGTAGGTTTAGACTTGGAATTAGGAAGAATTTTTTCACTGAAAGGGTGGTCAGGCACTGGAATGGGCTTCCCAGGGAGGTGGTTGACTCACCATCCCTGGATGTGTTTAAAGATCTTTTGGATGAGGTGTTGAGGGATGTGGTACTTGTAAGGTAGAGTAGATGTTTGTACTCGACGATCCCAGGGGTCTTTTCCAACCAGAGTGATTCTGTGATTCTGTAGTTGTTTTTTTTCCCCAAAGTCATTGGTAGAAATACTAAGTAACAGAGAACAGATCCTTAGGGACTGGGTTCAAAGTAGCTGTAAAACATGTTTCCTATATGTAATTACCTGTGGAAACCTATTATTTAACCAGAGTTTGATCATTTTAAGTTACATAATTTTAAGGTTTTATTGGTCTGATTTATTAATCACCCATAAAGCATCACAGACATACAAACACTTTGCATCAACTGCTGACACAAACACTTATGATTTTGGGTTAGTCTGGCAGCAGAAGTTGTAGATAAAGTGATGCCGATTAGCATGGGAAGTTTCACTTTGTCTCCTTCTCTGGAGATGTTTCAAACCCACCTGGATATGTTCCTGTGTGACTTGGTCGAGGTGATCCTGCTCTGGCAAGGGGATTTGACTAGATGATCTTTCGAGGTCCCTTCCAATCCCTAATGTACTATGATGAATGGTGTCCATGGTTTACCATGAGCTCTAAGACAAAATGTATGAGAAGCTCAACATGAGCCAGCAGTGTGCACTTGTGGCTCAGAAGGCAAACAGGATCCTGGGTTGCATCAGGAGAAGTGTGGCCAGCAGGTTGAGGGAGGTGATTCTCCCCCTCTACTCGGCTCTGGTGA
>JAOXOE010000694.1:10064886-10077924 GCA_028565055.1 Phoeniculus purpureus
ACTTGGTCTTGTTGAACCCCATCAGGTTGGCTTGTGCCCACCTCTCCAGCCTGTCCAGGTCCCTCTGGATGGCATCCGTGCCCATAGAAATTTGTTGCTTCTATGCCTAAATAAATGTTCCTGAATACCATCAATAGTCATGCAAGAGGCACTTCTCATTCAGGCATTGCTGAAATACATGGTGTTACACTCAAAGCTCACTTGAGACCTGATATGATTCCCTTGCCATAGAACAACCCGGATTATGTGAATGCAAAAGGCAGCGAACCAGAACAGCGTCTCCTTGATGTGCTGGACCACAGGTTCCCCAACCTTGCACTGCTCTCCCTAGCACTCAGGAGTTAAGTCACCTCCTGAGAGCCCAGTACCTGGGTAATACACTTGGGTCATGGCCAACAGGGAGGCAATATCAAACCTTGGAAGTGAACAGGTTCTGAGTCTGCCTAATAGGCAGAAAAGTGCTTTAACATCCAAGGTGGGCCAGAGCTGAGCAATATCTGATGTGAGTTGATTGTCTTGGACCCTTATTGGGTCTTTGAGCTCTTCTGGCTGTGTCCATCATCTCCCCAGAATTAGGACACATCACCAGTACAAAGTGTATGACAGGCTATTATCATAGTAGGAAGGGACCTCGAAAGATCATCTAGTTCAATCCCCCTGCCACAGCAGGATCACCTAGATCAAGTCACGCAGGAACATATGTAGGTGGGTTTTAAACGTCTCCAGTGAAGGAGACTCCACAACCCCCTTGGGCAGCCTGTTCCAGAGCTCTGTCATCCTCACTGGGAAGAAGTTCCTTCTCATATTTATATGGAACCTCCTATATTCCAGCTTACACCCATTGCCCTGTGTCCTATCACCTGATGACATTGAGAAGAGCCTGGCTCCATCTTCCTGACACCCACCCCTCACATATTTGTAGACATTAATGAGGTCACCTCTCACTCTCCTCTTCTCCAAGTTGAAGAGACCCAGCTCCTCAGCCTTTCCTCATAAGGGGGGGTGCTCCACTTCATTCATCATCGTCACTGCTCTATGCTGGACACCCTCCAGCAGCTCTGTGTCCTTCTTGAACTGAGGGGCCCAGAACTGGACACAGTACTCCAGATGTGGTCTCACCAGTGCACAGTAGAAGGGAAGAAGGTCCTCTCTCGATCTGCTGACCCAGTATGTTAGTAGAGCCACCCAGATGGATGCACCTGCTTTGGCACCTTCCCCTTCACTCTGCCCCAGATCATCTTCTATATTTTCATCAGATTTAATAACTTAGTAACCTGAGCTGGTTCGGTCTCACCTGTTGTGGTGATTTCTGGTGATGGGAGCATGGAGTTCATTGTTCTTCATCTTTGTCCTTGTAGCAAATTTGTCATTCCCTCACACAACTTTTGGCGTGACTCAGGCACAGCCAGCAGACTGAGAGCTCCAGCTGCCCATTTCTAACCCTTCCTGCACGCGCTACAGGAGAGCACACTTAGTCTGCGTTGTACGAGGCAGTCACACAGCTTCAGGTGCCCATCTTCTCTTCAGATGCAAGATGATATGCACAAGAAATAGGAGAGTTTCTCTCCTGCCAAACAGGGTCACACGCTGCATTTCTTGTGCTGAGGCAAACCCTGGGTGTCACGGTCCCAGCTGCACATTGCTCACAGTAAGGAACATTTGTCTTTCCTCTTCAAGAAGGTCTTCAGAGAACAGCCGCCCTCAGCGTGGAGCACATACCCAGGCAGGGGCTCCACGCACTGCCTCTTCCACAGGGATTACCATCTCCCTCTAGAAAGACCTGAATTGTTTGGAAGGAAAGTCTTAAGTAGAGCATTTAAAACAGTGAAATAAATGGGACTGCTCGAAGCGCTGCGCTGCTCAGGAGGTGTCAGGAGCTAAACTATTCCAGAAGCACTGAACCATATGCTGTCAGGAGCAATCCTGCACTGGCAGAGAGAGGATGGACGAGGCAGCCTGATAGATCCCTTCTTTCCATCCTAGTATCTATAATTTCTCTGTTAATGACTTGTAATTGTGTCCTACGTGTCAGGACGCGTTTTGATTCCTTGGTTGATCAGGCAAGGGCCAGTAAGATCATTCCATTAAATGCACAGTCCAATACCTTCCTCAGCGCCAGAACCTCCTGTCCCAAATCGGCTGGAATTGTTATCACTGCGAAGGCCCAAGGGGGAAGGGAGCGGAGCAGAGACAAACACTCATTCCCCTCATTTAAAAATGTAAAATACGTTCAGGACCGCATGTAATAGTGTTGTGAATTTTATTTCCATAAAGTACCTCCAGGGCTAATTCACGAGACATTAATCATATTCCAGATTCTCCCAGCTGTTCACTTATCTGCAGGGCTTTGAACAAAAGATTTTATGAAGGCAAAAATGGTACCAACAGGGGCTGGGCTACTCCGAGCAGAGATTTCTGTGGTCTGGCTCCCAAGCACCTGCCTGACAGGTTTCAGCCTGAGTGAGCCTTCCCGGGCTCTGAGCAGGGTTACCTCACCGTCCGTTCAGTGACGCCCTGTGGTGAAGAGGTTTGGCTAAAGGACAGGCAGTAATATATTTCCAGGTCACTTCCCTCAAATGCAATCAGATTTATTCCTGGCCAGTTCACTGGCATTGTTCAGCGGCTGAAGCCTTAATTATGCCTTTAAACCCGATTTCAAATTCAAAGCCCTGGTTCCTTCCTCCCTCCTGATTCCCTCTAGCCTCCTGGAACTGTAGTCTGGTTTGCAAACAAACTCGCAGTTTCCTTCTATCCCACCTGTCTGACGGCTCTTCTTTCCAGGAGATGCCTCCTTTCATCTCCCTGTCGCGTTGGGGCAGTGATGGCTCTCAGAGACATGGGCTGTGCTGTCTCCAGGACAAGGGAACAGTCCCCAGCCAGAGAATGCCGCAGCGCATTCAGAGCGCTGGGGTGCACCTCTGTAAAATGCTGCATGTACAAACGTGCAAGAGACCAAGTGCCTCCAAGTTGCAGCACTAGCAGCGAGGTGACCAGGCATTACAATGTGTCTTCAAAGTCATCGTCCACTAACATCACACCTCACCACCCCAACCCAACCTGCTGCCCCACCTACCTCATTCATCCTACAGGCTTCATAGAATCATTAGGGATTGGAAGGGACCTCGAAAGACCATCTAGTCCAATCCCCCTGCCACAGCAGGATCACCTAGACCAAGTCACACAGTCTCTCACCAAGTCCTTGTTCTCTCTTTGCTCCTTGCAGTTGGCCAGATTTGTGCCTCTCCATCCACAGAACATTGGGGATTGGTAGGGACCTCTTTTTTCTCCCAGGTGACTCTGGGTTAGCTGGGGAGAGCTAGCCTCGTGTTACCAGCCAGGCACTAGGTCTGCCCTCGGCCCATTCTTCCTCAAGCTCCTTTTCCGTATGCAAAGCCAGATTTGGGAGGATTGCATTGTCTAACTTCATCCTCTAAATCAGCTTGCTGGCTAATCCTGTTTTAAGTGTACTCCACATTCAAGCGGACATCATTGTGGCTGTAGAAGCCCCTCTCTTGCTTCACTTAATTACACTGGATAATGTTAAAATCAGCCTCAAACTACAGGAGTCCAGTTGTCAAAGGGAAAATGCTTTGGCAAAAGCTTTCCAAAAGCAGGTTCCTCTTCACTGTGAAGACCACAAGAACTCAAAGCTAGGAGCCACCTACATTCACCCAAAAGGGAGAAAACTAGGGATCTTTGTATGATACAGACAGTTTGCAGTCATGGTGAGCACTCAGGGAAGTGATCACTGTATTTTCTTTGAGTCACTTAACCATTTGAAAAAAAAGACAGACAATTTTAACATGAAAAATGACCCTTTACACTGAATTGTCCAGATCTTTAGATCTGTTGTTTTCCAAGGGAACCATTTCAAATTTTCTCTCTTTTTCTCACCTCAAGTTAATCAGCAAAAATTTTCCTCATCGAATCATTCAGTTTGGAAAAGACCTTTAAGATCACAGCATCAAAATACGAACCTGACTGTACCAAGCCCATCACTAAGCCATGTCCCTAAACATCTACGTGACTGTCAAACACACCCAGGAGTGGTGATTCAGGCACCTCCCGCAACGCCTCAAGCCGTGTCTTTACAAAAAGAAATCACTGGTGTCACTAAATCTTGATCTGACCAGTAAGTCATTCAAGTGTGTGTGTGAAGATAAAACGAACAAGTAACCTGAGCAAATCACAGTCAAAACGCTGACTGTCGCTGCCACGTTTTGGGTAAAACGTACGGCCAGTGCTCTGAACCTTCTGTCTGTTGACGTCCACAAAATTCATCTCCCCAAGCTCAGCACCGGCACAGGAGCATCCCCGTGGGACTGCGCGCTTGTTTCTTGCTCTGTCTGCAACTCCCTCCTCAGAGAGCTCACACAGCGCCTCTTCTCCCTTCCCTTTACCTACGCTGCCCCCTTCCCAGTGGCCTTCCTTCAGAGATGACAGTCCAATCCTGCAGCTGTTCCAGATATGCCACTCTCCGAGGAAAGAGGGACACTTCTCTATGATGAAAGCCTCTCTCCTACTAATCCCCTGGCCACTGTGCTGCAGGCCTTGTTCTTCCCCACCCTGCTGCGTCTTCGTTCAGCCTTTACCACTACACAACGGCGGTCTGCAAATATCTCATTAAAGACAGAAAACTTCAGGAGGATTCTATCCAGCGCTGTGACTGTCACACAGATAAAACGTGATCTTGCGAGCGACACGGCCACCAAAAAATTGAATCAAGAACCCTGACTCTTCTTCTCACGTTTCTTCTGCTCCCACTCCTAAATGATGATATTTTTTCTTCTAGTCTTTCTCGAGCTTCCACACTTTCCCCACACACTATATCACTGCTATTGTCTGGGTCCTTCGGAACCGTGGAAAA
This sequence comes from Phoeniculus purpureus, assembly GCA_028565055.1. Classification (NCBI taxonomy): domain Eukaryota; kingdom Metazoa; phylum Chordata; class Aves; order Bucerotiformes; family Phoeniculidae; genus Phoeniculus; species Phoeniculus purpureus. The sequence continues at coordinate 10,069,754 of JAOXOE010000694.1, forward strand.
GCCGACACCAAGCACTGGTAAACCCATGCGATAAAACCACTTAACCTTCCTGTTTTCCACTGCCCAGAATGGCTGTTCTTCCCCTCTCGCAGCCCCCAGGGAGAACCAGCCTTCCACCCAGAAAGCCGGCGGTACGTGTCACAGCTCGCGGTAATTATTTTGGAGTCTCACGGCTGCAGCTGTATAGAGCCACCGTGAGTTCTGCGAGCAGCTTGACTTGGTCGTCATAGATTGTCTGTTTGCTTAGTGCTGTGTAGTTTAGATTGATTTTGCTATTATTTTCACCTCCACGGGAAAGAAAACTGGTAAATAACTTTTTTTTCTTAAATTGTGGCAATCATTAGCCGTCAACAGACCATCAGGCAATCGAACTGCCACCAGCAGAAGTCACGCTGTAGGAAGACAAAGACCGTGAGCTCCATAGGCACTCTCAGGCAGAGCCAGTACACAGTGAACAAACCAAAAGCCAGACAGCTCTCCCGCTTCTGGCCCCATGCAACCATGGAAATCCAGTTTTCTTCTGTGAAAAGAGGCATCATGTGCCCGTTAGACTGCAGCATGCTCTTGCACTTCTGGGAGGGTGCAGCTCGGAGCTTGACCCTCGCCTGTAGAGCTCAGATGTTGCCTGGTCAAATCCTGTACCCAGGCAAGCAGAGAGCTGTCTGCAAATGGCCCACATCAGCTGTTGGTACCGCTCTGCAGACCCTCAGTAACACATCCCTGAGCACTAGTGGAGAAAACTAAACCCACTGCCAGCTCTGAGCTCCAGACCTAAGATGCACTCAAAGACAACTGTTCTGCTTCCCAAGCCACTCCTTACTTTGCACCTTCTTCTCTGATTTTTCTTGCCCCTCCCCTTCCTCACCACCTACCCAATACAACAAGCAAATCTTTAGTAGCAGCCCCCCATCTTCAGACCCTTGACTTCACACTGAATCCTCCTGCTTCACCCATCCCCTAGCCAATAATCTCAGAAGCAGAGAATAGTAGGTGTTGGAAGGGTCTTCTAGGGATAGTCTAATCTACCCTCCCTGCTAGAACAAGCTTTCCTAATCGAGGCAGGACAGGGTTGTTTCCAGGCAGCTTTTGAGTATCTCCAGAGGCGGACACTCCACAACCCCTCTAGGCATCCCAGCAATGCAGCACAACAATAACACAACACAATGCACCCCAACATTCACCTGAAAGCTTACATCAAAAATCACTTTCCCAAACTCCATGACCAGCCCAGCCCTCCTCCTGCTGAGCTTTGCTCCTTTCAGCTCCAACTCAGTACAGCAGGCCCAGGTGAACAGCAAGGTCATAGGCAGCCGTGACATATGTAAGCAAGAGTTCTTTGGAGGTGAGGCGTTCTGTAAGTGTGGGGGGTGGACAATCAAATGCCATCTCTTATTCCTCTTGATATTTAAGATTTCAAGATGTCAGGGAGAAGTATGCTTCCTGTTTGGCAACCATAGTTCAGGTAGCAATGAGGCAGGGCTGGACACTCCTCCACAAAGTATCTGCAGGTATCATACAAGAAAGTTCCTACTGCTGCTTTCTCACAGGATTAAAATTGTTTGGGGACTGGGACGTAGCTCTTCTAGCAACAGAGATTCATCTCCTTACAGTTCCTAATTCATAAGATGCCAAAGCTATTTATCTGCCATCTCCTATCCTTAAGATGCAATCCACCCTTCATTTCCCTCCAGCTGATCTGGCCAAATGGTGGCTCAGAACAGATGACATCTCTTCACTTACCAGTGCAATCTGCTATGCCAAGGGTAACACTCTTCATTTCCCATAATACTGCATGAAGTCTTTAACCAGGCCAGATACTTGAAATAAACATTTGAAGACATGTTCCCGTCCTGGGAATTCTTCAACACAAACAGATGGACTGAGTGCAGGCTGTAGATCGGTTTCGGTACAATATGATCCAACACACTACTCGAGTGATTCAAGCCAGGGATGCAGTGCACGTGCAAGGCACTGCTTGAAGAAAAATACTGTGTTTTCTTGTAGAAAGCGTGAAGATCTTATGGCAGGTTGGACTAGATGACCTCTAATGGTCTCCTCCAACCCAAACCATTTGATGATTCTGTTATAGTAACCCTCTCCCCACATACACGTCCCCTACAAACATGCTCTGCTGTCATCCATGGCCAGATGGCCACGCATCTCTCAGTGTTTCTCTAAGGAAGCATCATAGGGCAAATTTTGTTTCTACATACCCTGGGTTACAACAAATCCAGAGGAACAGATCTTTTCCAGTGAGGCCAGTGCAGGACTGACAGCACAGTGCTATCCAAGGAGAGATTTGGCAGGGAGAAGTCGCAGCAAAGATTGAAGCTTCATTTTATGTTCAGTCAGGCCTTCATATCTCCTTTTCAATCAGCTCCACATAACTGAGTACTCTTTTCCTCAATTTTTATTTGAAAACAGTTCCTGGGAGCTGAGAAGAGAAAACACAAGGTTTCTATACCCAGCAAAGCTGCCTGTACTGCATCAGCAAGCTCTGCTTGACGGCACCATCTCTCTCACCAGGCAGGCTTCGGAAGAGCTCTCGTACTGTGATGTCTAACATGCCTTGTGTTTGGATGCCAGCCTTCCACCCTTCACATTCAATTTCGTTTCACTGTCTGGGCAAGAAGAGTCTCTGCAGTAACTACAACAGTCACAGCTGTTAGGGCAGAGGTGGTGCCACATTGGCTTGGTGGCAGCCAGGTGGTCACTTTAGCCTGTTTCTTCTCTGCATAAGGGTCATATTCTGTCTGAGAGGTGACACTGACACCTTCATGTACTTCCATCCCAGACATTTCACCCTCGCTGAGTGATTCCTGGAGTGTTTTCTGAGGAGAGGTGGGACCTGCTTCACCTAAAAGCCTGCACGGCTTTCCCCATCTGAGGTAGCACCAATGTCCTTGTTGCTGCTTTTTTGTAGCACTTCTCTTGGAAAAATGGCCAGTGATGAACAGACAGTCTGATAAAGGAACAACTGCACCTATTGCACCAGAAAGGGAAATGAGAGGTGTTTTCTCCAGACCTCTCTCTACCAACAGGCTTTAGTGACCTGGACTAGCCTCCTCTGGAACCCCACTCATCCCCCAGAGCTCAAAGAAGACGACTTAAGCTATCACACACTTTCTAGCTGCTTTGCCCCACCTTGCCACAACCCTTCCTACTGCCCCATGAGCAGCCCTTTTACTGACCTTGGGAAGACGGAGGGTGTACAACCACACGATTCATGCCTTTTTCTGGAGGCAAATCGTTGTCTTGTGGGAAGCTGCAGTTCCAGGGTACAGCTCAGCTCTGGTGAAAGACGCTGGCAAACTCTACTGCTTGCAACAGCATGCTTGGAGAAATACAGAAACACCAGGCACTCTGCTGAAGGAAGCTGATGGATTCGTCAAGCACGCTTTTGCGGTTTTACAGTGTTTTTATGCAGTGCAGAACCATGAGGCTCCTCTGCGCTTGACGCAGCTTTAATGCCTTGAACTGCTTGTAACGGGAAGGTGGCGTTTCGCACGCTGGTGCCATTCCACATCACGTTGAGGCAGAGGGCTTGGAGGCAGCATATGCCAAGGTTAGGAAGAGAACTGTTGTGCCATGGTGGGACTGCACTCTGTGTGTGAGTCTTGACTTGGAAAAGCAAGAGGCGAGCTGTACTGGAGGCACTGCCAGCTTTTGGAGGATGGAAGCATGTCCCTAGGATCAACAGAGCTCCCTCGTTTTGGGTTTGCCAGATGGCTAGTTTTTCCTAGTGTCGAACCTGAACTTCTCCTGGCACAGCTTGAGGCTATTTCCTCTGTTCTATCACTCATTACTTGTGAGAAGAGATCGACACCCACTTCTCTACAGCCACCCTTCCTTTATTGTTGTAGACAGCAATAAGGTCTCTTCCCAGCCTCCTCCTCCTCTTCAGACTAAGCAGCCCCAGCTCCCTCATCCACTCCTCAAAAGGCTGATTCTCCAGACCTTTCACCAACCCTGTTACCCTTCTTTCATGCACTCTATCATCTCAATGTCTTTCTTGTCTTTCTTGTCAGGGAACAAACTAGGACTCTTCTGAACACATACAGGGTCCATACTTACCACTCAAGCAGACCCTGCGAACTACTGGGAGATCTTGCTGGCGTTCACATAGACAGGAACTGTTAACTGGGGACAGGCACTCAGGAAGATGGAATTGCTTTGTGGAGAGACTCCTCCTCCATCACATGCACATCCTTCTGGTTAGTCCCAGCCAAAGACCATCTGAGTCCTTGCTAATACTTAGTAGGAAGCGAAAGAGGTAGAGGCAGTGTGGGTGTTCTCTAGACAGCAGCAGAGGCGTTGGTGGTTGTAGGAACCACTCGTGCTCATTTCCAAGCCTAACTCTGACGCTTGGACTGAGTGCAAAGAGCCTCAGCCATCAGGTACGTTAACAAGTAGAATTTAATGGTCCTCAGCAGGCAACCTTGGCCCTGCCAGACTTCCCACAGCGCGGTGGGGAAAACCAAAGTAGTCATGTGCAAGTGCCAACCTTGAATGATGGTGACACGGGGGAAAAAGTACAATTAAGCAGGAAGGTTTTCTCTGACAGTGAGCTTGAAGAGCAGCTGGTGTTGCTCTGTTGTCCTGTCCAGGATCAGAAAGGATGAGGAGCAGGTGGGGGAGGAACAGGTCCCCAGCCCTGTTTCACACAGTCTATATGGGAATAACTCAGCTGCTGGCACTGCTGTTTTTCAGCCCTTACCTCTGCTCTGAGTGCAAGGGCATGACTGCTCCTCCTCCTCTCCTCAAGGCTCTGCTCTTTGGTTTGGAAGAGGTATCAGGGTGCAAACATGGTCGTTTCAAACCCCTCATTGGGAGCCTGAGAGGTGGATGGGGGATCTCCCTGTGGTGATCCCACTTCTGAGGCCAATTTTGTAACAGAGACTTATCATGAATTAATTATGCATCATTAGCATCCATGATCCATTCCTGTTACGGGTACATACATGTGTGGCACTGAATAATACGGGAATGAAGCCAAACAGTTAAATGGCCCTCCACCGAGAAACAGCCTTGAGAGGAGGCAATGTGCTGCAAACAGAGAGACTTCGGTGCGGGCTGCCATCAAACTGGATGGGAGAAGGAGGCAAACAGGCCACGCTGGAGACAAGCCAGGGCAGAAGGGAAGATAATGGAAGAGATGTATGAATTACAGCTGGTTGAACAGACTGTGTTTCATGAGAGTGGCTGAACCTAGTGCAGTCAGGAAACTTGAGTCAACTGCTTCAGCAAAATGAAACAAGACCCTAAAGATCATTAAAGTCAAGCCTAAGTGGTTCCTTCCACACCAAACAATTTCTTTTATCGTCTAGTCTGGTTTTTAAGGTTAAACGACACAAAACTTGTATCAGTTTTGAGATTTCAAAATATTTCAGTTTGATGTCAAAACAGAGATGTGCCAACAGGTCCTGCATGCTCTTGGCTGCTTGCAGAAGAGGATCCACGTTTGCACGCGGGTCGGATTTACCTCAAAAAAGAACATTTTCAGCAATTTGGCGCGTCTATTTTGATTATTCATTGCATGGTGGGGAGGGGAGAGGGAGGAACCGCTCAGGGGAGAAAAGCAGATCAGCCAGAATGGCTCTGGTGTGTCGTGTGTGTGAGTGTGGAACACCACAGCTGCAGAGACACAGAGGGGAAGCTCAGGTGTTCAGAATCCATCTCAGCTGATGGAGGTGATCCCAAACGTCACACTCCAAATTTCTTCTTCCAGGGATTCTCTTCTTTAATAACAAACTGATCTCAGCATCTTTGGTACTCGGCACATATCAAAGCCGTTTTCAAGATTGAAAGAAACACTTTCAGTGAAAAATAGGGACAAGTGCCAGACTTTGTAGAGATTGAAATCTACCCCATCTGTAATACTGAATTAACTTGCTCTCTTCACATGTCTGCTACTTAATATGTTCATGGATGTCTGCCTTGGAACTTTTATCAGTGCTGGAACCAGAGCCAGAAAACCTCAGGAGAGGTAAGGAGCAGTGGGACCTGCCTGTATTGTTCCCTGTAGACTGCAGCTGCCTGGCAAGATCAGATGAGTAACACACTGCAGTCTCCTACCCAGTGCAGCTTGGGAACATCTTGTCTCTGTACTGTTTTGGGCTGACTTCGATAGGCTGAGCCCAGCAGGACAGGTACATTCAGGTAAACCTTCTGGATGACTGCTTGGGTGTGTCTAGGTCACATCTCCTGGTCATTTCCTGGTTCTTTTTCTGTATTCTCAGTGAAGGGTTTGTACCACCGTAATTAGAATAATTGAACAGTTTTGGTTGGAAGAGACCATTAAGATCATGAAGTTCAACCATTAAAAAGTCACTGCAGATCGCCACAAAGTCACGTCCCTCGGAATCACGTCTACACATTTTTGAAATGCCTCTAGGGATGGTGACTCCACCACTTCCCTGGGCCGCCTGTTCCAATGTTTCATAACCCTTTCAGTAAAGAGATCCTTCCTAATATCCAGCTTAAACCTCCCGTGGTACAACTTCAGGCCATTTCCTCTTGACCTGTTGCTCATTACCTGGGAGAAGAGATGAGCCACTACCTAACCACAACCTCCTTTCAGGTAGTTGTAGAGAGTGATAAGATCTCCCCTCAACCTCCTTTTGTCCTGGCTAAACAAACCCTGTTTCCTCAGATGCTTCTCATAAGACTTGTGCTCTAGACCTTACACCAGTCTCATTAATTACCCTTCTAGTGAAATAACAATAAAAAGAGTAAGTTTTTCACAGGAGCATCCAAGATGCTGAAGATCTAGTTTTCTTAATGAACATTATTAAGCTAGCTCCAAAAAGGAAATCAACAACTGCCTTCAAGCCTGGGCTTTAAAGTGCATTTCATTAGACCTGTGCAAATGCTGTGAGGATGCCCTAATTTCCTATTGTCATTTAGTCTGAGCCCACGGGGAAAACATTATCAAAAACATCCACCTCCAAAAACGCACTTCTTAACCCAAACTGAGTGCACTCAGGCTGGCATTGTTGACTTGAAACAGCTACCAGTTCAGTCAGCCGGCACAGGCAGAACCCGAGCTACGTGGTGTTCTCCGCACAGAGAGCGACGACCCGTTCAGCTATTTGATCTGTCCCATGTCTGGGTTTTCAGCTGTTCAGAGGAAGAGGAAGTAGAGGGATAGGGCTTATCCTAGATGTTTTCCTGCTATTCAGTTTAAACAGCACTCAGTCTAACACGGGCTTCCTCTTCTGCTCCATAAGGAGAGCTGTGGTGGAGAGAAAATGGTTTGCTTTTCTCAAGGAGGGTGGAAAGGAACAGCTGAGGTCTGCATTAAGAATAACGTGTCTCAAGGGAGAGAGAGGTCCAAGGTTCAGAATGACACATCTGCTTGCTGCAAATACAGCTGGGTTTTGTCATAGTCAGGACCTGTGAGGAGTGATAAGTGGCTTTTCCCCAAGATGCAGGAGCTTTTTTGCAAATGCTGGAATTCCCAGAGCGACGAGAGCTGGATCAGCGATCCCCACTCTCTCCCCTTTCTGTTCCTCATGCTCTCCCAAACCCACATCTCTCACATGCCCTTTCTATCCAAGAGATGTTTCGTCTGCACAGAAAAACTTGCATCAGTTTTACGTAACATGGAGTTGAAGCCAACACAGACACCTGCACAAACCCTTTTCTTGGCACCCTTCATGCGAGTTTTCAGTGCCAAAAGCACCTCCTCCTGCTCCTCAGCAACATCACTGCTAGTCTCAGGGCTTCAATGCCAGCCCCAAGAAAGGGAACAGCTGCTCCATTCTCTATTCTTTGCACTCCTACCTCCCTTGGTCAGCAAGACTCAGGTACCAACTGGCCTTGGTTCCTTTCAGACTCAGGAGAAGGGTGCCAGGAGCATCCCCCATTGTCCTCTGCTGAGGGGCTAAAGCAGTGTTGCTGATGTCTCAAGGGGCTGTGCAAGCTCCCATCGCAGTTTACACAGCTTATAAGATTTGGAAGGGGCCTTCAAAGGCCATCAGGTCCAACCCCCTTGCTCAAGCAGGATGCAAATTAATGAAAAGCAAAACTACCCAAAAATCCTAACTGAAACGACACAAAGGTGCATCCAGACAGGTCTGAAACATCTTCAGAGAAGTTATCGTGGTTTGAAAATTAGTAGAATTTTCAGACTTACAGGTTTGTGCTTTTATGAAGGAAAGAAAACATCC
>JAOXOE010000694.1:10078024-10103350 GCA_028565055.1 Phoeniculus purpureus
CCCCACCCAAGGACCAGATTTAATTAACTCTGGCGAGAGCCAAACCGATCTGAGATGATTTTACACTAACTGCGTGAAGGCTGAGCTGTACGCGGCGCCCGCCCGCGCTGCTCCGCGACGGGCTGCGGCTTCTTTAGTGTTTGATGACACAAACCTACCGAGAGGAGGGGAGACAAATCCCCGGGGTGCTCTCCGTAAAGTTAATTCCGCGCAGCCGGAGCCGTAATTGACTCCCGTGTTAACCAAAAGCAGGGAGATCAAACGGGGGGAAGTTAAACAAGAAAATGGCCAGGCTGATTAAAATTTTAAAAGATAGAGAATTTCACGACAAGTGTTTGTGCTTCTGTCTCTTTGAGGAGCCTTTGTACCCACCAGCACTTACTTCGGTCTCTGATCTCTGCGCGGTATTAGAGTAACCCCGTGCTGCTACTGGAGCCGCAGATGAGGCAGGCAAACACGGGGAGATTTAGTGCCATTTGCTGACACACTTACCCAGTTTCCTTTTTGTTTTGCACCTCTCTCCATCAGCCAGAATCTCCATTTAGCCTTTTTCATGTTAATCCTTTAACAAGCCTGAGCAGAGTTTGGAGACGTGGGCTGGATCGCGGGGCAACTTTTAAGCTTCCCCTTATCCTCAACTAGCAGTGATGCTGAGCAGCATCATTTTCCTACTCCCATTGAGGCACAAGCTGTTTAACCCTTCACTTCAGCAAGACCTTTGTGTCACTCATTCTCTCCCATGAGATGCTGCTCCTGTTTATAGGGAGGGATTGGTAGCATCGTTATACCCATCATTATACCCTCACCAGACACCATTTCTTGCTCTTCCCAACAACTTCTACATAATAGAGAGGAAATAACTCCTTTGCTAGTCTAGCACCTGCCTTTTCTTCAAGTTAATGTCTAACACTGGACCTAAGGATTGGAACTCACACATGAAGCCAGATAGAGAAAACCCCCAATTTAAGGAAGTGCATCAAAACCTTAGAATCATAAAATCATTGAATCATTCAGAGTGGAAAAGACCCTCGGGATCATCGAGTCCAACCATCAGCCCTACTCTACAAGTTCACCCCTAAACCAGATCCTCCAACACTATATCTAAGTGACTTTTAAACTCATCCAGGGGTGGTGACTCAACCACCACCCTGGGCAGCCCATTCCAGTGCCTGGCCAGATCATTTTCCTTTTGATGAATTGAGGAGCTCAGACTCTTCCATGAGACCTCCTGAATCACCAGATACAATTTCCCCACATACCCTTGGGAAAAGCTCAGTCTAGCTCAGTTTGTGTTCCAGTTCACACTTCCTCAGCTGCTGTTGCATGGTATGAGGAGCCCTGTAACTAGCTCAGTGTGCCAGCTCCACCACCCTGACGTGCGTCTGCTATTCTGAGCCACTGCCTTAGGAAATAACAGGGTTCAGGTGAGTTAGGGAAGCAAGAACACGCAACTGGGAGTTATCTCCAACTCTTTCCCAAGAGAGATGGAACCACAGAAACTTCACTGCAGTGTCTGTTTTCATTTGCATCACTCCCAAGCAATTCAATACATTTTAAAACAAGGAAAGGCCGTCTGAAATTTGGGTAAACTACACACAGTCAGAAATCCCCACGTGGCAATCTCTGGGTTAAAAGCCATTCTTCATTCAGAAGAATCTGTTAGGAGCAAGCAGCAGCTACAAGGACAGGACAAGCCCTGAATTTTCTTCTACCTACAACACATCCACATCTTACACTCCTGCCACACACAGGTGCAGGTTTCCACCAGCAGCAGAACTGAACAACTTTTACAACATAAAACAATCGTGGTGGAAGCCAAAGCTGCACCACTCAAACCTTTGTGCTTGAAGAAACCTTTGCCCTGCAAGGATGGAGGTCTGCTTTGAGAGTTCCCCACTCCGGTTGTCATCTTCACATGCATTTAGGACTGGCCACGGCACCAGTAGCCTCTGCCTTGCCACCCACCCAGAGACAGATCTGCAGGGTCGTGGGAGAATGAACCCATCGTTAACTCTCAAGATCATGAGGATTTTTCATGACTAGCTAAGAGACTGGGGCAATGCTGATGGACATGTCCCCCCCACCCCCAAAAGCACAACCTGACTATCAGACCACCTCTGCCAAACCATTCCATGCTGAGTTGCATTGCCTTGGTCCAAGGTACAAGTGGGAAGGAAGTAAACGGGACACTTGACTGGAGCATCATTCACTGACCCTTTCTCAACATCATCAAGAGGCTTGGCCATTCCTAAAGCAGACTCTGGAATACACAGAGTCTGAAAACCAAACCTGGAAAGGAAACAGCGATGCTGGGTGATGCTGCAGCTCTGGAGGATCCTTTAGTTCCCTCCTCAGCAGCAGCTTCTTAAAGTGTCTGGCACCCACTGCCTTGGAATGTTCAATCTGCACCTCTGCAAAGCACCAGCTGACTGGAGAGCTGCTGCAGAACCTCAAGTCAGCTCCAAAAGTAAAATCTACTGTCATGTAAAATTTTCATCACTGGGTTAATCAAAACTGTCCATCTCTCTCTGCAGGGACACGACACAAGTCAATAAATAGGCTGAGACAGCCCAGGCAGGAGGCTGTGCAGATAGGACATGTCGGAGAACTGAAGTTCGCTGTGATCTGGATTCACGAGGGCTGACAAGAAACCATGGAGATGCCAGAGCAGAGTACAGAAAACCCTTCATCGATACCCATCCTCCAGCAGGAAAACACATGAAGGGATCATAACTCAGCGACAAAAGAGGGGCAGGCCAGGCCAGGCTCAAAGGCTGAATGTTTCACAGCATAACTTCATTAAAGCAGGAGTGGGAAGCTGTTAATCGCTTTGTAAAAGGGTCTGCTTGAAAAGGGGTCTAACGGGGGTGCCCTTATCGTTTATTTGCTCGTAGGTTGTACTGGCAAACTGCTACATCGACCTCCTGCAAACGGAGCTTGCGCCCGCCCGTATCGTGTTTGCTTCTATTTCTTTCCATCTCCCTTTCTGTGCACCTCTGCAAAGGGAAGAACTGGGAGGAAGGGTCATAAATTTAGGTCAGATCAGATGATTCAGTGAGTCTCCTGTGGGTTCAGGTCTTATTAATAATTTTAACACATTCTTCCTTGACAACAATGGTTTCAGTCACTGCTCCTCTAACGTAGAGCGTGACGTAAAGACACACCGGCTGCTACGCCAGTGGAACAAGTTTCTCGCAAGAAAGAAATTAAATTAAAAGAAGGTACATTAAAAGAACAGGGTAAATTAAATGAATAAGAGAAGTTAAAAGAAGGTAAACTAAAAGAAGGTAAATTAGAAGAAGAAGGTAAATTAGAAGAAGAAGGTAAATTAAAAGAAAATGATAAATTAAAAGAAGGCAAATCATAGAATCATTAGGGATTGGAAGGGACCTCAAAAGATCATCTAGACCAATCCCCCTGCCACAGCAGGATCACCTAGACCAAACGAAGTCACTCTTTGGAAATTAGAGCACCTAACCTAGAAGAAATGTCAAAAAACACACTTGTAAGGACAAATCCAAATGTACTTTGTGTATAGCAGCATCATGCTGGACCAAGTGTGCAGAAAGATGCTATTGAAGTAGATCACGACAGCATTTTAAGTGAAGGTATGTTAAGAGAAGTATATTTCACGCAGCTAATTATTATTGCTGTTTCCAGGGTTGCCTGTGTCAAGGTACCTGGAGGTTTTCTAGCGTTTGGGAAGTTTTATGAAAGAGGAAAGGGAATAAAGCCATCCCTGGACGTGTTTAAAGATCATTTGGATGAGGTGTTGAGGGATGTGGTTTAGGGGTGAACTTGTAAGGTAGGGTGGATGGTTGGACTCAATGATCTCAGAGGGCTTTTCCAACCAGAGTGATCCTGTGATTCAGTAAAAAGAATTCCTCCAAATTTGCAGTGGGAATGAGAAGACTTTTAGTGTCTTAAAAAGATTTAACAGTATAAAGAAATATTAAAAAAGAAAATTGACAACTGTGTGCGCCCGAACACTTGGTTACGGGTCGTGCTGATTGATACCTGCTTGTGGCATCACTGTTAGCGACGTCCTGTGAAGCACTTCCAGCCTCACGCATTGCAAAATGAGTTAAAAATGATTTTTGAAAGGCAGCTTCCAAATAAAATGAGCAAGGGGGACTCAAACCAGCCAGCTGAGGATGGGCAGAGCCAACAGTTACAAGCCGTTAACTTCGGGCAAAAGGGGTCAAAGTGTTGAAATTATACAAAAAATACAAAGACATCAAAAGCAGAGGGTGCTGTTCTGACCTGAAGTAACTTTCCAAAGCACAGTGAGTGCATTCGCTGCCATAAGGGTTGTAAATATGGGAAACTGCTGGCCTGGAGGCAATCTTTGAGAAACCAGTAGAGCTCTGCAATTAACAAACCCAGAGGCTGGTCAGTATTAACGAGGGATGCTCAGCAGCCCCGAAGTCCTGCAAACCCCACCTCTGACATACAGTTGCTCAAAACCTTGCCAGCAGCTCTGGGCAAAGAAGAATTTACATGGAGGTGCTTACTAACAAACAGCCTTACTGCTCATGTTAAAGGCACCTTGGTGGCCTCCAGGTCTGGGTGAAGCCACCACTGAACCAGCTGTGTCAGCGGGGAAGGTCTTCAAGGATGGGACCTCAAGCAGGGAGTGAAAATGTTCAGACAAATCATGAACCCGGAGACACAGAAAGCAAAGGCATGAAGCAGAAGAGCTGTTAGGGCTGCCAAAAATCATACCCTCAGGAGAAAGCCATGACCAGTTACACTAGTGCCCCTCATATTTCATCCTTAAATGTACAAATACAAGTATGTAGACAGGCTTATACAAATCCAGTGCCCTTTGGTGTGGGGATAGCACATGCTGGTGCCTGGGGCACGATGTCCCCGTCTCCCCCTGCCCGCAGCAGCTCTGCAGATAGATAACTTGCTTCTAAATCGTCCTATTTATGAACATAATGGACCAACATAATGGACCAGTAGTATCTGGGAATTGTTTATTTCAGTCAAATTATGGATGCCTGAAGCATTGTTGTTACAGTCTTCCCTGATTTATTTAATAAACTGACATGGACAGCCTGAATGAAGAAAATAACCATATACAGAGAATAACCTCCTTGTAAACGACTGAGGAGGAATCCCACAACAGATTTATGGCAAACTGCTCAGCATCCTGACACCAGCAGAGAGCAGAGGGTCCTTTTGTCTCTCACTGGTGATAGCATCATGTTTATGGGTGTGTCCAAATGAACAGTGACGCAGATCTTCTCTAGGGGGTGATTTCGACCTCCCGATTTTAGACATGAGAAAGACCAGTCTCTCATTTCTTAGCCACCACGTTGCTAGTGTAGCCCATCCCATCATTTCAGATCTAAATCTTACTTGGCTTTAAGTCCTCACGCTTGAGTCACCCATAAATGATATAGAAATGGACTCTTCTGAACAATTATAAATTCAGAAAACCAGTGTCCTCTCAAGTCAAGGGAAGCAGCAAAACCCATAGTGAGTAAAAAATTAAAGGCTGCAGCATTGTTGCGTCTCCTCATGCACAGCAGAGCCTTTGTCCGTTGATTTGCCCTAAGGAAAGGAGATAAAATACATTCCTGTCCTTTTCCAGAGAACCCTGCTGTACTCCAAGCCCAGAATGGGTTTGGTTCAGATGGGGGAAGAGAAATCTCTCTCCACGCCTCATTTCCCAAATTTATAAGGGATGCTGGAATCAGTTACTTAAGAAAGCATCTCCAGTAACTTCAGACAGACAGGATTTTATATACAAAAGTGTTTAGGAAAAGCGATTTTCCCCCTGGAAGTCAGGATTTTAATGCATACAAGGGCCTATCTGTGTAAATAAGAGTGTCTGCTCCTCATTATCTGCTCATCAGCATTTGCTATTCATTACTCATCTGTTTACAAATGCGATGCAGCCAGAAAGCAGAAATAATCCTGTATGACTTCGGTGACCAAACCCACCCCAGAAGGAACAAATAGTAAATAGATGGACAAAGCACTTCATCCTATGGGATAAAAATTTGCCTGTGAAGATGTTCTGCAAAAATTCATGGAATAAAACCCCAACATGGAACAAAAAGAACCTGTAAAGGAAAAGCAAAGGAGCCAAGTTTGTCAATTAACCTCTTTGCAAGGAGCGTTTTGTCTTGGGCTTTTACTGCTCAGAGCAGATTAAATGCAGAAAACAGTTAAAGGAAATGAGCTGGTGCACACAGCCTGCCCACCACGTCCGACACCACGTGTGTACAAGGTGTGTGTCTGGCTGTGAGACACCCTCTTCCTCACCTGTGGGTTATGTCAGATGGACAGATCCTGCTCCTGGCAGCCAAATCAGCATCACGACACAGGCACTACGTCGGCTGAGAATGAAATACTTTTTACTTTTTCATTTTTTTAAGTCTCCAGACAACAGCAAAATTGCTCTGAGGTTTCTCTATGCATCAGATCTTTTTTTCCTACTTTTTCTAACCCAGCTGTCTTCCCAGGCAGATGAAAAGAGAGTAAGGAAACGAAGGTGGAAAAGGAGATCACACCTCAACACTGTTGAGAAATATACATGTGGAAAACCGTGAAGGGTGGTCACCTCCTTTCAAAGTATTAACATTTTGCTGTATCTTTCAGTAGACTTAAGGAGTAGAGTGACTGCTCCATCGTGGACTTTAATTACTGCAGAACCACAGAACATTAGGAATTGGAAGGGACCTTGAAAGATCATCCAGTCCAATCCCCCCACCACAGCAGGATCCCCTAGAACAAGTCGCACAGAAATACGTCCAGGCAGGTTTTAAATGTCTCCAGAGAAGGAGACTCCACAACCTCCCTGGGCAGCCAGTTCCAGTGCTCTGTCAGTGCTCGCCCTGAAGAAGTTCCTTCTCTGTGATCCTACTCTGGCAAGGGGATTTGAGTAGATGATCTTTTGAGGTCCCTTCCAATCCCTAATGCTCTGTGATTCATATAGATGTGGAACCTCCTATGTTCCAGCTTACCCCCCGCCCTTGCTCCTTGTCCTGTCATTGGATGCCACCGAGCAGACCCTGGCTCCATCCTCCTGACACCTGCACTTTCCATGTTTATAAACATTAGCAAACAGGTTTACCACTACAATTTAGAAACATCTAGAAATTCTTCCTTAGCTATGGCCCCATTGCTCCAGCTCAACAAGGAGTTAACAGCCAATGGAGAGATCAAAGCAATAGCTGCATTAGCACATTTATGTGACTGTTTTGCTGTAATTATCCCTAAATTATCTGTTTTTCCAAATAATCACCGAATAATAGCTGCTTTCTTGCAGATTTCACTGCAGGTAGAACATGGAAGGACAACTGTAAGAAAAAGAACTAGATGATCTTTCGAGGTCCCTTCCGATCCCTAATGTTCTGTGAGTCTGTGAAAAAGGTTTTACAACCATGTCCCCAGCAAGATGGGCAGTAGTACATGGTGACCTGTTTCTGTAAGGATCTGATGGCCCAGGGTGGTGAAACAAACACTGGTTTAACGGTAGAAAAGAAGGGAAGAAAGAAAATGAAGACAACAAAGTTTTTGGGTCTTCCTTTGTGGTGAAGACTGGCATTCCCTATCTCCTCTGCCATCTTCACCCCAAAGATCTTCTTTTGCCTCTATAGGGCCAGCATCCCAACTGCAAACTCAACAGAACCAAACAGCAAGAGCCTCCGTGCCACGCTGCCTTCCCGGCCCGAGTTAAGAAACCAGAGAGCAACAATTCCTTTGACAATAGGACTTCCCACTTGCACAGTATTGCAAAAAAACCCATCCTCTGTCAGGGTATTCCAGCAGTTCTGAAAGGTTCAAGCAGGAATCATGACATGCATCTAAAACAAAAGAAGAATTAACAATTGACCAACAAACCAGACTGGTAGGAACCCTGACAAACAGCTTCTGGCGCAGCTTCGAGTTTGGGGCACAGGTGTGATTTTGTGCATGGAAGCAGGATTCTCTTCCTAGCTGGTTTCACCATAACCAGTCTGCCCTTCCCAAATTAACAGCTCCTACCTAAGACACCCAGAAATAATGGCACCGTGCTATTGAATGGGATGAGCTCAGTTTACAGAAACAAGGTTGAAAGGTGGGTGTCAGGAGGATGGGGCCAGGCTCTTCTCAGTGTCATCTAATGATAGGACAAGGGGCAATGGGTGTGAGCTGGAACACAGGAGGTTCCATATCAATATGAGAAGGAACTTCTTCCCAGTGAGGGCTGCCCAGGGGGGTTGTGGAGTCTCCTTCTCTGGAGACGTTTACAACCCACCTGGAGATGTTCCTTTGTGACTTGGTCTAGGTGGCCAGGGGGATTGGACTAGATGATCTTTTGCGGTCCCTTTCCATCCCTAATGTTCTGTGATTCTGTGATCCTCTGAGGAGGACCTTTGCAAATGCCTTGCTGCTGACAGGATGGTTGTCAAGGCTCTTGCTAGCTCTGCTCTCTGCTGTGCTGGAGTCACCTTGGTGGATTTCAAGTGTGCCCTGGGGCCTCAGCTCTCTATGAAAAAGAAGAGACTAACAGAACACCACGTCTAGGGTCCGATGGGCAGAAGCAGAAGGCTACTAAGGAGCATTAAGCTTCATAAAAGGTTACTTCAAGAGATGGCAGTGATTTGCCTCCATCACCACTGGCCACAGGTGCCTGTGAAGCAAAGATGAAAATGCAGGTTTTGGGCTGTGTTTGCCCACAATGGCACTTGACACTATTCTTTTTGTGATGCCAGTGCCTCAATACCCCTGAATCCTGACCCCATCACAGAGCTGGTCCCTACTAGATTCTTAAATGTGGCCCAAAATAGAGCTGGCATCAGGAGTAGAAGTAACTGGCTTGAGTTGGGGACAGTCCATAATTGCAGTGTTACCACATTCGTGACTTTCCCAGAGACCACTTGTGCAGGAAAACTTCTCCACTCTGTGCTCTCTTGCATGTCAAAAGATTTTTCACTGTTCACTCAGGTAACCCAACAGGATTTCCCTTTCCCAGGCACAAGAAGCATCATGCTGATTTGGGGCAGCTAGATGTACTAATTGCTGCCCACATCTACCCCACGAGTGCAAAACACAGGCTGCTAGTTGCTTGTATGGGAGTATATTAGACTGGTGTGGTAGCTCTTCAGCTGTCCTCCTCACAGAGTCCTCCTCCTTGAAAAGCACCCACTGGTGAGGAAAAGGCTTCTCTGAGGAACAGGGCTTTGCCCCAGTCCATACACTAAGCTACAGAAAAAGTAAGAGGCAAAACCTTGACCTATCTTGTTCAATTAAATTGCAGAGCTACTGGAGCAGAGCTTAAGTAGTAACCAGGGGAGAGGAAGGCCAGATCATTGCATCTTTTTGGAAAGATTTGCTCCCTATGCAGGGAAAAGCCCATGCTTCTCTCCCTCCCCAGATTTGGTGGAATTATCGACAGGTTTTTATTTTATATTTCCCACCTGCCTCATTCCAAATCCTTGGGCTTGCTGCACTTTCTGCACTGGAAACAGAGTCTTCAAATAAATTAGAGGAGAAAGGAGAAAGAAAGTACACTGATCCCCCAATTAGTGTGGGGCACTTAAGCAGTCAGATCTTTGCCTTTTGGTTGTAATCACTACCAGCATAAAAAGCTGAAGTGACAAACCCCACAGCTAATTCTGGCTGATTAAGTTGCTCCCATCTTAATGGTTGTGTGTGTTCCTGGTTTAATTCCTTGGCCTCTGGACACAGCCTGCTGATGAAGACAGTTCTTTATTTTACTCTCCTCCACCCGAATCGCTTTGCTTCACTGAATCCTATTCAAGTCAAGTGTGCACATCTGAGCTCTTTCCCAAGGTCTTGACCAAAGCCTTAAATCTTGTGGGGCCAGAGACACATACCCAGAGCTGAAGGCTGGTGGTGTGGAGTGAGGAGCAAGTGAAAACACAGCAGGAGTGAACACAGAGTTCACAACATTCCAGAATAACTCAGATGAGAAGAGAACTCTTCAGATCTCTGGTCTAACCCCTGACCAGAGCAGGACCACCTTTGAAGTGAGCACAGGCGTCACGTCTACCCAGTCAAATAATGAGCCTCTCCCAGTACAGAGATCCCACAGCTTATCTTGGTCTATGTTTTCATGACAAACTGCCTTCCCAACGTAACTATTTTCCTTATATCTAATGGAATTTCCTCTGTTGCAGCTCTGTCTCTCATCCTCTTACTGTGAAAATTATTTAGCACCAAATTAAATCAGAAGAGGACTACACAGACACAAGAAGTGCTCTTAGTCTTCTGTGAAAGGCAAAGTGCACAGCACAGCCTCAGGTTTGGGCACAGCAGATGCAAACCAAGCCACAGATTGAGACTTCCTGGGGATTTAGCTGCAGATCCGGCTGTGCATAGCTGTGTGCACCAGGTACAACTCTCAAGAAGCAGCCTCTCCAAAAGGGCCTCCTTTTTCTCATATTCAGCATAGATATAGCATTAGGGGGTCAGTCACAAAATCACAGAGCATTAGGGATTGGAAGGGACCTCAAAAGATCATCTAGTCCAATCGTCCCACTGCCTGCACAGCATAGTGCCACCGGTTACCCCTTTAACCACGTACATCTCTGCTTGACCCTGATGTGCTCTCCTTCCAGTTGCAGGCAGCTAGGATAAAATCAGGCTGAAGATGGAAAATGATTACTTTTTTCACTAGTTCAATCAACATCACCAAGGCTACACTGTGTGGAAGGGTTTGAAGCAGAGGATTGCATAGATACCAGAACAGTGTAGAAGGGGGATGTACGACGAGGAACCCCAGACTAGAGCTGCACACATTGGGTTGTACTGATTGCATTGCTGTCCCTGAACCAGATCCTAAAAATGCCAGGGGTCATTATGATCAGAGCAGGACCAAAGTATGGGCTTTCACTGCAAGACTGGCAATTGTTTTTGAAGGTTCTGTCTGAGAAAACAGAGACAGACACTGAGAAGAACAACTGGGAAGACTCTGTGCGATTCCTATGTAGCCCTGTAACACATTTATTAAGGAAAACACTGAGGAAGGAGACCGAAGGTGTAAATTACCCCTGGAAACTTCCTCTGAAGGACAGAATGACTGGGGCCCCAATGTTTTGTGACAGGATGTTGTTTTGGTGTAACTACATCCCTACTCAGAAGGGGCTAGTCAGGGACTACAAGTTTGCATGACCTCTCTGATCATTCCTGTTGCTTCAGTGCAGAGCCAACATGAAACATCAGGATGGTCTTTTGAGCTTAGAAGCAATGGAGTGCTCTGACTGCTGTACAGAGCTCACCAAAGGTTTTTCTTGGCTTACTGTTGCTTTGTAAATGAGTTTTTTTAAAGTGTTCTCTACATAAGAGAAGAAGCATAAGCAGATGTAAAGGCTCAGGTCTCCTCTAGCCTGCCTCTCAACCAGGACCTTTTGCTGGGGCAAAGGGGCTGGTCCATTGTGGCTCTCAGCATTGAGCAAGGGAGAAGCAGGTCATCACCACTCTAGAGGACAAAGGAATGCACAGTGTCACCTTGGCTCTGCCATTTCCAATTCTGCAGGTGCTCACACGCACTCAGGATTAGGCCTTGCAAAATCAAATATGCACTTCAAACACATCCCCTTTCTGTAGGGGGTATGGCTTGAACTCTTTGGTTAGTACAGTCTGTTCAAAAATACCAAAGCCCAAAGCATGGGCAGCACTGAATTTTCATTTCCTTCTGGAAGTAGGGCCCCACTCACACGAACACACCATCTCCTGTTAGTCAAAGCAAAGCAGCAATTCCCACAGAAGGGTGGGAGATGGAGCACGTACAGCTTCACACCGGACCAGACATTTCATACAAGAAGTTTAATTCTTTTTCTAAGCCGTGTAGGAAGAAAGTAAATGAAGAAACTAAGTGGTCTCACAAAAATGAGGCAGGAATTAAAATCCTGATCTCAACATGGGCTCAACAGTTACATTCAGGGTTTGAGTTAAATCAAGTCCCTCCTCTGCCCAAAGGAGTTTGAAGCAGGAGACCCCACGTCTCTTAGAGTGGTGAGGGCACACCAGGCTGCTCCACCTCTTCCATTTTGATGGCTTTCCAGTTTACATGAGAGACAACATGTTTGCTGTCACAGAAGACTGAGGCCATGGATGGCATCCCCAGAGCACATTCCCCAGCAGCAGGTAAAGAGTAGGTTTGACTTCGCACCCTGGAAAGGGCTGGGAACCAGTAAGAAGCAGGCAGGCTCAGTACCTCGCTGCTGTTCCACTTCCTGCATATAAGGTCTGTGCATTCAGGAAAATTTCTTCTCTATGGGAACATGATGCAGCATAAAGAAAAGTCATGCCCAAAGGAGCTTGCTGACCAAGGAGAAAAGCAAAGCTTCTCTTTCTCGCCGAGTGTCTTGGCAGAGCAAACTCCAAGACGCTCAGGAAAAGGCCACATTTACTGCCCAGATTTCTCCCTCTACATGTGAGCTGGAACCAGACCAGCAAGGCATGCAGATTTCTGCCATGCATACTATGAAGTAACCACAGCCAGAAGACAACATCCTGAGCCTTATTTCCAGACAGAGCCATTTGGTCCACAAAGAACTGAGAGGCAGCTCAGACATTGATCCCTCACCTCCCAGTTAGGCAGGAGGACAGCACTCTCCTGCAAGCATGAAGGAAAGAAACCAAACAACCTTCAGCAATCAAAGGGAGCCTGTTCCATTTGCTCCAGTCTCTCTCAGTCACCTTCCTTCCCTCTTGCTATGCAATTACAGAGATAAATAATTTAATCCAGCCTTAAAGGAGAAATACAAACTCCATTTGTAGGGTTAAATAATGGATTTTCATGCTAGCTATGTTTCTGGTGAGAGAATCCCAAATGAATTACTGAAGCTTGCCATTCATCTATCTGAATTAGCAAAACTACTTGCCCCTCGTTCCAGGGCTTGAGCAACCACCTACCAGCAGTGCCTGTAGGAGCTATGCACAGCATTTAAATACATCCATGGCTTTAAAGTTTTTCACCACTTAAAGAACAAGAAGACAGCAGACCTCAACAATTGTAACACCAAGAAACACCACGTACAAACCTGTACTTTGAAGCACTGGATGCTATGGAGGACGTTCTGCACACCTCAGGAAGTTCATTACACGCCTGGAGAACTTAGACCATGCTATGCCTTCTCCTCAAGCTCAGCGCCTCTTGTATCCCAGCAGTGGAGAGCAGGACTTTAATTAGATGTGTTTTGGCTATCTCAGGTGTTCCTTTTTAAAACTGAGGAGTTGTCTCAGCAGCCCATCTACCATATTCCGTTGAATCTTGTGCCATGATAGGTAGCAGCAAGAGCAGAGCTGCTCCATGAGTTGCAGTAGAGGCAATCAGAGTCCCACAGTACCCAAACAGAGCAGGACTAGTAATGAGATCAACTGGCAGGCTGATAATTGTGAAATAAATGTGAGAAAAAGTGAAAATGCCAATCCCAACAGCAAACAAGGACAGAGCTAAGCACAGACCCACTCTCAGCACAGCTTATACCAGGACTAGGTCCCAGGTGAGGCTGTTCAGACTAACTAAAGCCTTTTAGAGCGGGCAAGGTCCTGACACAGGATCTCAACCAGCATGGCTCAGGTGTGCAGACCTTGAGGACACCTGGTTTGCATTAGCAGGTTTGCTGCTGGCCCTCAGCACACAGCCTGCTGCAGGAGGCAGGCTTGGCACCTTTTGCAGCTCAGTGGCTACCTCAGCAGCTTCAAGCACCTGCTAAGGAAAGAGAAAAGCCAACCTTCTTCCTTTCTTCCTTTCTCCCTTTGGCTTTAATGCCAAGACCTGTGTTGAGGTCTGGTGGGAATGAAGGTGCATTGGTAAAAGGAGTGGAGAAAAGGCAGAGCGATGGGTGGCTTAATCACTACTGCCAAAATGGGGACATGTAGGGATGGATTCACAAGAAGCTTCTACACCTCAGAGACACAAAAGATAGGGAAGACAAATATTCATGAGCAAATTTGGTGTGTTTGTGTGAGTCTACCATGGTACTGAAAAATTCACAGTATGTTTAATGAAATAAAGCGACTAAACCTACCAAGGGACTCTGGTGTCTGTGACCTGATTAGCTGTCACTGGTACCAAGTTTTTCCAGCCCCAGACTTCCTCCTAATTTCTTTATTTTCTAGGTAAAACTGGTAATTATGCATGTCCTACTTTGTTTCATTCATACTCTTAGTAGCTTTTTTAATCTCTCAGTCTTCTTTCTGTTCTGTGTTTTGCCTCTGTACGACGAATTCCATCTTCTCCATTTGCCTTCTGGCTGAAGCACTTAACTAGCTGAGCTTTCCCCTTCCTAATATTTTCCCCTCCTCGTGGAAAGCCTACAGAAGTGCTGAGTGAGCAAGCCTTGTCTCTCCCAGGAAGATGCATGGAGCAGGTAGGTTTGTTCTTCAGGGACTGTGGGGTACTCCCAAGTACATTTCTGAAATGAACTTCAGACTCGGCAGCTGCTGTGGCTGCTAGTGCTTCAAGAGAGAAGAAAAAAGCTGATGGTAACAGCTGCCTCTGTGATTGATGAGCCATATAGGAACATCTTGCAAGATTCAGAGACCTGCATATGGAAGGGGATTTTCCTGTGAATGACTTTACTTAAGAAAAGGTACCAGGCACATGTTTGAGGGGAAATTGCAAAAGACTTTGTTAGGGGTGAGCAGATTCATCTTTATTTTGCTTGTCTACACATCAGTCCCCTCCCTGCAAGACAGTTGCACTTACCTCCAAGGTCGATGAAGAAGATGATTTGCACTATCCTGCTACCTCAACATGATTTTGTCTAGGAAATTTGTGTAGGGGTAAGTTGGTCAATGTGTGTGCAAATACGTAGTGCCCCTCTTCTGTTTTACACTTCTTGATGCTCAGTCTCCTTTTCTCCAAGCTCAAGAGACCCAGCTCCCTCAGCCTTTCCTCATAGGGAGGTGTTCTACCTCCTTCATCATCTTTGTTGCTCTGCGCTGGACTCTCTCCAGCAGTTCTGTGTCCTTCTTGAACTGGACACAATATTCCAGATGTGGTCTCACCAGGAATACCAGAGTAGAGGGGGAGGAGAACCTCTCTCGATCTGTTGTGAAAGGGTTCCAGATGAAAAGTTAAATTCTTCTGTGGGAGTGGTGGTGGGGGGTGTCCACATACATGTGCACTGCGAGGAAAGGGAGCTCAGGAGCTACTGGACCAGGTACAGAAACACCATTAAACAAAACGATTCGATAGTAGGTATTAATTTGCCTTTTCACTTCTCCAAAATCTTGATTTTGACTTGAGACCCATTAGCGGATTAATAAACGTTTCGTGGTGGATTTCTTTAAATTATCTTCTGATAATAGGTTCCAGCAGTCACATTTATGAGAGCTTGTCTCCATGGCAGAAACTTACTTTTTGTTTTTAAATGCAAAAGCAGCCCTGGATGTATTCCCATGAATCGGAGAACATGTTGTTGTTTTTTTTTGAAGGAGGACTTAGAGCTAGGCTCATGATTAATTCACCAAATTAAATTAAACCAGTTGGCAACTCTAATTTAAAGTTGGCTCATTTTCACCCATCTGAGTTCAAAATGGCAGAATGGATTTTGCTCAAGCTTTAGAAAAAACCCCACAAATAAACGAGTTCGCCTTTGGGAGAAGGAGCAGAGACTAGAATAGAAATGTGAAGTAGTGAGAGTGTTTGTGTATCCTCCTTGGTCATCCAATGTTAAACAGAAGAACCAATTTGACAGCGGCTCTGCCTGCAGGTGCACAGCAGGGGAGGGATGTTTTTGTCAGAAGATGATGATGCCCAGGTGGAGAACGGAGCAGCGGTTTCTGCTTCAGCAGGAGCCTGACCAGCAGTACTCAGCAGAGTGCTGACTTTCTGTGGCCCTCCTGTAAAGGACCCATCTGTACCTGCAGCACCTACCTTTAAACAAACTGTGCAGCAGCTCCCGTTGTGTTCTTCACAGCTCCGCGAGGAGGGTGCGTCTCCACATAGCAACTGAAAGATGAATCCAGTAGAAGATGTACTCATCATTCACCAACAAACCCACAGAGCAAAATAATATACAGTGTGAGGATGTGGGTGGGTGAGGATGGATCTTCTCTGTGGGACTTGGTATACATGGTGGATAGGCCATCTCGAAACATCTCTGTGTGCTCCGTCTCACGCCACCAAAGCGCTGGCTTTTTCTACACGGGGAGAGTTCTTTCCCAAGGGGCTCGTACAGCAGAACTGCAGTCATTGAACACGAAGAACACAGCCTTGTCTCTGCAATGTGAGCTGATACGGCTTCTTATTTCAATGACATGCACTTTGTAGTTGGTCTTGCATGTTTACCTGGCAGCATCTCCTAAGAGAGTGATGAGAGTGCTAAAGCTGAACTCTTCTCTTGTCACACGAGTTCAAGTACAGGGAAAAGGATGGGTAGAAATGTTCTCCGTATAGCGGATACAAGCAGAACTCAGACCCTTCCTTCACACACTGTAATGAGCCTCAGGGAGCTCTTCTAAATCCTAGTTTAGGACCTGACTTGTAAATACCCGACACAGAGGGATATTTCATGGACAGGCTACAGAGGTGAGTTTTCAGTCAGTCCTAAAACTGAGATGGCCACACGAAACCACTGTCCCTAATGGCTTATAGCAGTTACATTTCTAACAGGAACTCTGCTGAAGACTGTTCTTCCTGCTACAGACCTTGCTATCAAAATTTTGCCTCATTGCTGCAAGGCCAGGCTCCTGCACAGTGCGTAGCATCCTGCCAAAACTTCAGTGAAGCCACTAACCAAAGCTGGTGCAGACCCTGACACGGTGTCTGTCAGCAGTAGCCATTTTGACCCCAACCGCACCAGCTTCCTGGTGGTTTGCAGGGAGCAGGTTTCACAGTTTGGGTTTTTTCTGCCTAGTAGCCAAAGACCTCAAACCTACTTGTTTTGGAGGAAATAGGTCCTTAGTTTCACAGAGGAGACTTCAGCCCTTCAGCAGACATGTCCTGGGATGCTGAGTTACTTCTGGCTTCTGTTTGCCTCAGCCTGCCCACACAGACCCTGCAGTGGTGGAAAAGCTCTGTCTTCTTACACAGTGGTGGAAGAAACAGGTTGACAGAGCTGGCTACCGGCAGGGCATGGGGGCTATCCTCAGGCTGTTCGTGACTGAACAGCTCTGTTTGGGGGAAAAGCCCATGAACGGGATTCAAGGTTGAGTCCTCTGGCTGCTACCGCATTTCCCACAGGCTGGGGAGAACACGCGGAGCAGTTAATATTTAAACTGTTGACACAGTGCCCGATTTAGACAGCTGCTTCAGCGTCACCCTCGTTTGGAAAAGCGTCTGGGGGAAAACCACATGATCTAAACAGCGAGCACAGAATGCCTGGGCTCCCTGAACCACATGCTCGAGTTGCAACTGAGTTGGCTTGGCTCCTGCTCTCCAGGCAGAGAGTGACTTAGAAGAGCTTCTCAGCACAAGGTCTGTTAGACAAGACAGCTGGTTGTGAAACGTTTATTGTTCTTTTCCTCCCTTTCAAAAACCTGCATTGTTTTCAGAAACTGTTAAAAAAACCCCCTGAGATCACAATGATTTGAAGGAAATGCTTTTCAGCTGCCTTAAAATAACATCCTTCATTGTATTTAAGTTTCAATCTCCATTTTGCTCTCAGTTTCTCTTTTTCTGAATTCCCCTCCTTCTGCCTCTACCTGCCTGAAATTAGTCAATGAAAATTGTGCTGATAGAGGTTCAAAACGTAATTTATTCTTGGAAAGAAGATGCTCCAAAGGTGTATATTAACCAAAAATGGAACTGTTTGATACTTAATATTTCACATGCATCCAAGACATCAGTCTGAAGTCTCCAATACAGCTCTTTTTTTTTCCTTAGAATCCCTCTTCTTTCTCAGATTTAATGCACGACCCTTGGCAGCGCCATACACTAAACTGCCTTGCTGCCACCTTCCAGAGTGTTGAAGGCTGATCTGCTGTGGGTTTACCTGCACATAATTAGGAGGGAGTGCATTAATATGTATAACACGCTGTTATACAAACTGATCTTGGGGATTTCTTCTTTCCAACAGCAAGAGAATAAATGATTCTGAATGTGCTACCAGTGTTTCTGCAGACGTTGTGCATCACTCTGGATATTAGCGTAACGCAACCTAAATGCCCACGTCACTGAAAAGTCAGGTTAACTGAATCACTTCAGGGCTTTGGGAAAGGTGAAGCTCTGTCATTATGTGAATGTTCAAGGAGTTTACTAGCACCATTAATGGAAAAAATATCCCTGCTGCTATTAACAACAACCCTTCCAGTACCCCTTAACAGAGGCAGGCAGGTGCTGAATTTAACGGGGTGCTTGTGGTTGCAAACCCTGTAGACCCATCCTACCTGGGCTTCCAGGTCATTTGAGTGTGTCACTGGTGCTGTTTACTAAGGATATGGACTAATGCAGCAAAACTGCCGAAACTCCAACCTAAACAAAATATTCTTCAGGAAGGAATGGAGGTTAGTTATCTTGGGTGGGTGCGAATCCTGAAGTCTGTCTGTGGATGGGAAGCTGCTGTTAGCGCCTTATCCCTGACGGAGACTGGAAGAAACCACTCAAGCCTTTTCTCTGTTGCAGTATGAGACCTTGCCGTGGAAACCCAGGGGCAATAGATTAAACAGAAGAGAACAGGAAGGTAAAGGGAGATTAACAGAGCTAAAATCTCACTTTAATTTAAATGAGAGGGTAGGATGAAGAGTTTCTTCAGCTGCTAAATATAAACAGTTATTTCATTAATAAAATGAAGGCAGGAGGAGAAAGAGGCTCACAGAAGCTCTTCAGAGTGACAGGTTAGCAGGAACTGTAACTCATCATCACAACTTGGAAAGGTTTCTGTTGTGCTGCTCTTCTCTGCTAATTCTCACATTATTTGTGCATAAACATGGCAGATGCCATCCAATTGGCGAGTCTCCTTCTCTGGAGAAGTTTTAAACCCTCCTGGATGTGTTCCTGTGTGACTTGATGTAGGTGATCCTGCTCTGGCAGGGGGTTGGACTCTATGATCTTTCGGAGTCCCTTCCAATCCCTAATGTTCTGTGATTCTCTTTTAAAGCTACAAAATGACTGGCTTTAACTGTTTCTGCTGGGGGCGAAGCCTCTTTGTCTTTCATCTCTGGTTTTGGTGAGGCTGAGACCCTCAAGAGTTTAGACATCCACTACTGAGCTCATGTGTTAGGTTTTGAAAAGCTTCAGCTTTAAGCAAATATGGGATCAGTGGGAAGTCCAAGAGGAGACGGCAGCAGGGCTCCCAGGACCTCCCAAGTGCTGCAGCTGTGCCAGGAAAGGGTGGCCTCTCAGCTCAGCTGGGCTTCAGGGCTTTCAAAGACAAGAACTGTCCTAATGACTGGTGAGGAGATCTTAGAGAGGAATTGTTATACTTGAAGACATCAAGGTAATGGTTTTATATAACATACAGACTTCAGTGAAAAAAACCCCAACCCAATATCGTACAGTCAGTTTGCAGAACAGGTTGTTGGAGAGGGGAATAAGGACTGGATTTCACATGTTGCGTGCTGAATGCAGTTCCTAGCATGACTTTTTTTCCTGACTTTTCATCCTAGCACCCCAGCTGGCAGTAGGTCTCAGCTGAAAAAAGATGCCTGAGTGGCCAGCTGAAGCATGTCAAGCAGCGTGAAGGTCCCTGCTGGCCTAGCTGAGTTGGGAGAGTCAGCTTTGTTCTGTTTCAGTGGTGCAGGAATGGTCCCACCGGTTGCAAGCAGACTTCCACCATCCCACCAGTGTCCCTCTACTACTCACTTTCCCTGTATTCTTAGTCATTGGATGTATGCTTACAGCATAAACCCACGGAGGTGTGGAGCTGACCATGCTGTGAAGAATGCAGCCTGAATGGATCACAGGCACCCCAGTGCTGCTGCGGTGAGGGACTGTGGGGTAGTAACATCACTTTGCACCACGGGGAACTGTGGCTTCAAAGCTAGCTCTCTCCTTTCAGCTGTTCTCACAGCTGACCAGGGGTCCCACCTCTCTAGCAGCTTTTCCCACCGCGCTCCCACAGCCCCTTGCTGGCTGATGCTGACACACTGCAGCGCCCCAGCTCCTCCACACACTCTGCAACGACTGTTCAGCCATCCTGACTGACTTCCTCATCCAAAAACCTTCTAGATGCCCTCCAAAGACCAAACCTTTTAAAGTCTGAAAAAGAACTTAAGAACTTAAGACTCAGCCTATTTACTTGAAATACCTCAATGCCTCGTTCTAAGTGCATCAGTCGTTTCTGAAAACGGTCCCTTCTCATGCAGTTTCGGTCAGCTTGGCAAAGTGTAGAAGTGCTCGTGTGCTTGATTTGCTTGTGGAAATGGGATACAAGACCCCTTGAAAATGTAATCTCTGGTCTTTGTTCCTTAGAGTTAGGGTAAATTATTCATACTATGGTGGAAAAATAAGACTGGGGATTGTTCTAGATGTCCCCTCCACTCGGGGCAGTGTCACAGAGCCTGTGCATAACCCAGGACACACAGAACACTTTGCTTAAGCCTCATCAAAGTTCTTTGGACACACATTTCAAATGGCATCACCACATGGCTGTGTTTGAAGATAAGGGCAACTTAGAGTCCTCTGGATGGCAAGGCTGATTTGCTTCTCAGAGGCTTAAAGACAGTGCCTTGAAAACGGACACGTGTAAGAACATTCAAACCAGCAGAGAAAAGGTTGACTGTTTCTCCTTTAAAGGCTGTATTTTATAAGTCTTACTTTTGTTCTGGGTAGGAAAAAAAAAAGCAGTCCCAAAGGCCCAAGAGAGATTCCTAACCAATTAATAATTAACAGCACTCAAGTACATTTATGTCCACTTACAGCAGTTGTTAGAAAAGAAGTATTTTTTGTGTTTTAACACCTTTTTTCAAAAAAAAAAAGAAAAGAAAAAGAGAAGAAATTATTGTACACATTACATTGGTTTGGCACTGGCATGGACCATTTTAAAAACATTTGCTGTTAGTATTTATAATGGTTTGTACAAAATTGTAAACTATTTTCAAGTTTGTTCGCTTTTACTTCTGCTCATCATGACTTTTCAAAAACTGTCACTTCGGGAACGGAAATACCCCAAACTAAACCCCAAAAGAAAATCAAGGCAACTCTCTTTGTCCCTTCCCACCCTCTCCCCTGTCCTCCTGCCCACTGTCCCTAAAAGAAGATGAAGAAGACAGTTTTTGAAAGTACCCAGCAGTAATTGGTGAGCACGACCTTCCTGGGAACCCTCCTGTGCCGTGGTGTGGGCTCAGACTGACACAGGATGGCTCTGAGAGCAGAACGTGCCACCCACCAATCACATCTTCCCACCTCTAGAGTAGACAAAGATGGCTCTTTAGGTAATTTTATTTTATTTCTTTGTTGTTTTTTCCTTTTTTTTCTTTTTCCTTTTTTTTTTTACAAAAATTTCTACATCTAAATCACTTTGCTAGAAACATTATTTTTCTTTTTTTTTTTTACATTAGTTAAAGCAGAATCTGCTTTTGTGAAAAAAGACAAGGATCAAGGTCTTATTTCATGCAGAAAATGCAAATTAAAGATCATAAAAATGGGTGGTTTGTTCTGGGTTTTTTGTTGGTTTTTGATTTTTTTTTAGAACACTGTACAGGATGCGATGCAGCCACTCGGAGTATGTTAAAATGGTTCACAGCAGTCCCTTGGATAGAATACATCGACATTAATCCCCCTGTCCTGTTGTCACTGTTGTTCAGTTAGTGGTTTGTCTGGATTTCAGGCCACGTAAGATGTTTCCCAGTTAGTGAAGAGGTTGATGCTTCTTCGTCTTTGGGAGGAAGATGGGTGGGTGCAGTCTGAGAGGATGATACATTGGCATAAATGGCGTAGGGGATTTTCCTGGGAAGGATGACCTGGCCTCAAGAGGTCTAATCTTGTTTGCTGTCATACCTCTTGGCAAAAGATCCCTGGAGTGAGCACGTTGTGAGAGGGCATTTGTCCTTCAGAAGCAGGTTTCTCCTCTGGAAAGGGATGTGGTTTCACACACAGACACCATATTATGACATGCCAGGCAATGGAAAGAAAAAACACCGCAGACCAGACAATCACAGAATCATAGAACCATTAGGGATTGGAAGGGACCCCGAAAGATCCTCTAGTCCAATCCCCCTGCCACAGCAGGATCACTTCACTGGAGAAGTTATACAGTCAGAATCTTCTCTGTGACAAACGCTGAGCCTTTCTATGGGGTTGCTCACTAAGAGTCTTCCCTTGTGACCTGCCAAGCACGTTGGCCCCAACCCAACGAATCTGTCAGATCCAGGCAGGACTTTAAGCAGATGCACAGTCGTCAGGTCAGCTCCTGCGCTCACCCTTGGGGCTTTCTGGGACCGGGGCACTCTACGCGTTTAATCCCACCGTGTTTCTATGCTTTCCCATCCCTTCTTGCT
Source organism: Phoeniculus purpureus (assembly GCA_028565055.1). NCBI lineage: Eukaryota > Metazoa > Chordata > Aves > Bucerotiformes > Phoeniculidae > Phoeniculus > Phoeniculus purpureus. Next base: position 10,100,381 of record JAOXOE010000694.1, read on the forward strand.
TCAGTGCAATTCAAATGGGAGAGGATTGAGGGACCTTCCCTCCCTTGCTAACCTCTTTCTTCATCATCACCTTGCCTTGGCAGGGACTGAAGCTCAAGGATTTTGCCTGTTCGAGGACATGTTGCCTTCTCTCCTTTCTCTTTGCCTCCAGACTCATGGGGCACTAGGCTGGTGAAATCTCTGAAAGCAGCCTGGAAGTTGCACTAGAAAAAGATATCTTCCTTTTCAAAACACCCCTGGTGGGTCCCCAGATGTCCCTGCAGCAGGCCCTGTGGGACACTTTCTCTGGAGAAACAAGGTTAAGTACCACCAGTGTTAGCTCTCTCTTGCGAGGAGGTCCTCCTCTTTGGGCTGCCACATGACACGCTGCACGTGGTACGGCACAATAACCACTGCTGTAGTGAGGAGTGACCTGCTTGTCTCCAGTACTCACCAGCAAGACCCTCTGGCCTTGTTGGGAATGGTCATTGCCTCAGTGCTACGGTGGCACTGGCTCCATGGCTTTGGGCACAGCCAGGAAATGGTGATGAGAAAGAAGAGATCAGCTAAATGCACCATCCCCTACAGGCAAAAATAAAGACAACCTGCTCATGGCGTGAGTGGGGTTGAACAAGTCCACCCAGCGTGGGGTGCAGCATCTGTCAATGAAGAAGCAGTGCTGGTTCCTTTCTCTGCAGATAAGACCTGAGATCAGCCGCAGAGAAATGCTCCACGAACCTGAGACTGATGCTGAAAACAGGCCATTGCCCTTTCTCTGAGTCCCCAAAAGGCATCACCATCACGACAAAGGAAATTTTCCTTTCTTGCTGGCCTGGCTTTCCCAGGCCAGCCAAGACTTTTCCTGGTCCCCAAGCCCTCCCCATCTGGCTCTGCAGTGCAAGAGCTATCTGTGCAGCTGGGCACCACGAGCCACATTACAGCATACCCAGTGAAATACTCTGCGCTCAAAGACATGTCCAGAGGGGTGGAAAAATAAGGGAAAAGATCTTTGACTTTCCTGCCTGGACGTTCTGTCCATTGGGTGCTCAGCAAGGTCCTCAAATATGACCTGGACCCAGCATCTAATTAAGTGTGGCAATTAACCCTGGAGCTGCCCCACATCATTCTGCTGGCATAGCACTGACAGCTGGGAGGCAAACCAATACTGATCTTCTGTTTAAAACACATAATGGATGAGAAACTATCACTCAGCATTTTACTATCTCAGCATTTCTGGGGTTAAAGTCTGCCAGCATAAGTGCCAAACTCAGCCCGTGCAAACAACAGAATAGGCACCCCTGTGTCACAAATGGTTCCACTACCTCTCACCTGCTGACTTTGTCATGCACACACTCAATACTACTCTGTAAGTGCTTTCACTTCGTGGCACTGGCAAGTTCTGGCTATCTCGGGTCAGGCAGGCCACAGCGTGGTGCTGAGAACAGGAGGTTTGGAAAGTCTGTTAGCTCTAGCAGGAATGACGGCAGCATAAGCTTCTTGGAGCACGGGACTGCGTTTTGTTTTCTAGTCTGGAGCACAGTGGGGTACAGGAGGTCATGCTCACACGCGTTGTCCTTGTTTTGTCTCTGCAAAACACCTGTCCCTACTCACCTACCAGACCTACTTGGCCTGCTCATCAGCAGATACAGCCGAGTCAGGGCTGCACCACACTGATGCACTCTAGCTGGAGTGGCAGCTGCAGTACAGAAAAGCCTTACTACCAAAGAATGGCCTTTCCTGGGAGGATTGAGAGTTCCCTCTGCTCCACCTTGCATGTGAAGTTTTCTTTTCCTTTTAGCCTTGCTGCAGTAACACAAACAATACAACATTTATTAGCCCAGCTGCATAAAGAAGCCACAGGGTTGCCCCATGAAGGCAAGACTGCCCTCTCCTTTCCAAAGCACTAAACAGAAGATCAGGCAGGCAACATCTCCCATTTTTAACCTTGACATTCTTTCTGATAATGGATTGTATCACAGACGGTTACCCATATGATTCAGACCCCCTGCTATCATCATTCTTGGCATTCCCAATCACTCAAACTGGAAGCCTAATGGAAACCCAATGGCCCTCAGTTCAAATTCAATCAGTGCCCTGCACTTAGGTCCACTCATTTGTACTTCTGACGTTCTGTATTTCTGCTGAAGGATTTGTCTCTGCAAGGACAAGGGCCAAAGGAACAGACAACTAAACACAAGGTCCCCGCTTTGCACCCTTTCCCAAACCCATCCTTCATAAACAGCCGGGAACACACAGCCAAACATTCTATTGAATTGCAAAGGGTCTTAAAATGAATCTTTTCACATTGATGGTTTCTTTGCACCTCTTATGAGCAGCTGGGTGCAGCAGCAGCACCAGAAGTTTCCCAAAGGAAGCTCAGGCTTACACTGCCTTTACTCCACGCACACGACTTCATTTACGCCCGCGACAACTAATATCACCTCCACTTCTTTCACTACTGTGTCCCAAGACACAGTAAGGCATAGTGCAGGCTGCCTCTCCCGAAGAAACCACGTGCTCAAGAGATTAGAGTCTAATGCACAGCCTCCCCACTGGCCTCAGGGACAGCAAACACTGGGAAAAGAAAGAAGTTACTTACATATCATCACTTGCACCTCAATTGCCCACCTCTTCCTTACTGCACATGGAGGTGGGTCAGGGAGCCAGCCCTAAGGTCACCGTCCCAGCAGGCTGCACCTCCGTGCAGGCACAGGTTTGCCCTCCAAGCCCTGTGGGAAAAGTCTGGGAAATACATTATAGTGTCAGCCTGGAGGACAGTGCTTCTTTATTACACGTGTCACCTTTCAGCTGTTCTTTACTTCTGAAGGTACAGAACCATTTTTATTTGGTTTACATCAAGACATTAGAAATCAAACAACTTTTTTCCAAAAAAAAAAAAAGAGCAAAACCAAACAAAAACCAAATGAAAAAATAAAACTCAAGCCCCAACACTATGTACATCTTCTCCCCAGCCTCTGCTCCTTTCCCTCC
>JAOXOE010000694.1:10103450-10136180 GCA_028565055.1 Phoeniculus purpureus
CTCCCAGACCAGTGTTAGGTCCTGCTTGCAAAACACAGGTTTCACATCTCTCACCTGACCCATGCCCCACACCCAATATTCATGTCTACCATACAGACATCCCCCCCCTGCTTCTTATCTCCACGAAAGCATTTGGTCACCTGCATGGTGTTTCTTGCACAGTTGGCTCTGATCTCTGACACCAGGGTAGAGCTCAGCCATTGCCCTAGCTTGGCACAGTGGTCACTCCCCTGCACATCCCAGCCCAGTTCCTGCAACTTTGTCCACGTGCAAATGACTGTCCAAAGGGACCGAGCCCATGCTGATGACAGTGCACCATGACTCTTCCTCTATTTCCCGATTTCCTGAACTGTGTCTCCCAGAGTTCAGGGTCTCTGCCCACCAGGCACTGCTGCACTGGCTGGGTTTTCTTGCATGCTGCTTGCACCTGCACCCAGCCTGTCCATCTCACAGAATCACAGCATCACAGAACATTAGGGATTGGAAGGGACCTCGAAAGACCATCTAGTCCAATCCCCCCTACACAGGATCCCCTAGATCAAGTCGCACAGAAATCTCAGTGGAGATCCACAGTTTTCAGCGTACTAGTCCCTTCATTTTGCACATATATCTTCACTACCTGTGTATTCGCTCTGCTTTTGTGGTTATAGCTCTAACCCACCAACAAACTCTTCCTCATCCCACCCTCTCCATTAGGATTTCAGTAACCACCTTCCCTAAAGCCACTGCCCTTTCACCTGTAGCTCCAGAGGTTTCTCTTCTGTCTGATAACAGGTTAGAAATTTAAAACCCTTTCCTCCTCTCCACAAAAAAGAAAAAAAATCCAACTCCTCCCCACCTTATCTCGTCCTGCTAGAGCCTCTGGAGCAGACCTGGCCAAACAGACTGCCCAGACTGGTTCCCACATGGCTGTTTCCGGGAAGTGGCTGTCCTGTCCATTGGACAGAGGAAGTGCCAAGCTCTGGCAGGTTCCCTACTTATTTGCAAGACATAAGCTGCTGGCGTGGTGTCAGATGTGCATGCAAGAAAGCTGGATGCCAGTTAAGACCTACAGTCCTGTTTGTTTCATGCACAGTGAACTTATCCTATATACACTACGGGCTAGTTTATGCTTGAAGACATGAATATAAAGGTATACATTTTCCTTTTACCTTAGTAACCAAAGCTTTACTTTCACCCATGGAATAGCAGGGGTTTGCTATCAGGGCTTTTATTTTCCTCTTTTGCTCTTTGTCTACTGTTCTTTTCAGTTCTCAATACTCAAGGTGAAGAGGGGTAGGAGGGGGACAGGTAGGATTACAGTCCCAAGGTCCTAGTTCCTAAAGGTCCCTGAGTGACAGCACTGTACAGTATCAGAAAATGAAGCAGTATAGTTGCGTTGGCCATGTATATCCTGAGAGAGATTTCTATTTCCCCTCTTCCTTCTCTTCCACAAGCCTGCCTTAGGCTGTCATGCATGGGAAAGGCGCAAAACGTTTCCCCCTCTCCCAGCTCTCTCAGGCAGCCTGGAGCATCCCTCACATTCCTGTTACAGTCTCTGCTGAAAACCATGACCCAGCAAGCACCAGTCCTACACTGAGCTGCAAACAATCCAAGCCTTAATACAACTGCATCCTGCACCACCAGAAGCAGCTCCACTGCTACAGCACTCACACTTCTTTCTCTCCCTTTCCCCACCGTTCTCCCTTCACAAGGAGAAGGTGGACAGAAGCAGGCACACAAGCTGTAGCACAGAAACCCCCTCCACACACTTTGTACTCTCTGCGTGAGAGAGTCATGCTTTTCTTTTGCTCATGCTGGTGATGCCTTGAAACCTCTGAGCCTTGAGTATGATTTAAATGCCTTTCCCCCCCTCCACTGTCTCCTTTCTGGATCACTGAACCCCAAAACCATACATGGTTTGTTGCCCTTCTTTAGGGTGAACACAGACAGTTATGGAGGAAGAAAATGGAGGTGCCACCTCAGTTCTGGAGGAAGGCATTTCTAAAGACCTTCAGCATTCTTCCCTCACCCCTGTATGGGAACACTTCCTATTACCCATCTGACTCACAGGACACTCAGTTGTTCTCCAGCATTCTGCCCCGTCACCAGAAATTACAAGGCAGCTCCTGAACAGTGAAAAGTCCTGACTGCACACTCTTTGGCAAAGATCATTGCGTAGGACCACATAGTCCAAATGTCTGGATATACTAGACTGACTCTATGAAGTAAAACTGACCTGGTGCTACCAGATCAGAAACATTCAAAGAGAGATACTAGGATGACTCCTGATAAGAAGGAGAACCCAGCCAATACAGAATCGAGGCATTAACAAGGGAGTCTGGCTCCCGGTCCCAGCAGGTGAAGAAATCAGCTGAGCAGTGTTTTTTCCCTGGAAAACGTTTGGATTGTCACTATGACATTCTGGACTCGATCTCTGAACCCTCGCAGCCCCTCAGTGCCTGATCACCAGCTGGTGGAGGCCCTGGGTAATACCTGCAGGGCACTGGATGGGGTCAGTCAGGACCCCACTCAGAGCAGGGCTCAACACCAAAGCAGCAAAGAGCATAGGTGGGTTTTGCATCATCTGTGTGTTGATGCTCCTGCCAATCTTTGGGACCAGCTGAGAGAACTCTTAGGTGCCTAACTCTTACTACACATTTATTAGGCTTTTACTACAGCCATAAAGTACCTGGAGTTCATGAGTCATCTCCCTCAGCTTCATAATTTCTTACCACATGGTCATTTATTCTCCCACCAATCTTAACCGCCTCTTTTTTCCCGTTTTCTCATTCTGATGACCCTTTACATTGCAAGCACATACATAAAGAGTAAGCATTTAGATTTTTCACTTCATCATCAATCAGCTGGTTAGACTCCCTTAAAAACAGAACCTGTTGATGGGCACCCTCCTCTGGGAACCACAGTCATCTGACACGTGTACATCCACCTACATTATACTGCTGATGCCATAAAACATAACTTTATGACTTCCATTAAAACATTGAAAAGCCATTTCCAAAGAGAACCCCACTAGAAAGCACAACTTTTGTCACTGGCCTAACTTCCTGCGTATTGGGTGGACAAAACTATTCAGTTCAGCCCCAGCCCAATCACTCAGCTCCATTCACTCTTCAGACTCTTAATCCGATAGAGATCCGTGTAGATCACAACGAGCAATAACATTAGGAAAACCTGTTTCCAAATGTTTTGACTGCATCTCTCTTGAACGTGAAAAACCAGCAAGAGACTGTTCCGCAGGGCAGTTGGAATCTAAATCTGACTCAACAGTTGTGCTAAAACCTTGGTGAGTCCAGGGAAGCCTGGACCAAACGCGTGCATGCATGAACATGGAAGAAAGAGACTGATTGTGGGCGATGGTGAGAAGGATGGATGCTCTACTGCTATGCTTAGGGTTCTGTTAGTAGAAAATGCATAACACACATTACTGATATAAAAATAACAATACTTATTACTCTGATGAGCCCTGATCCTTATTCATCTAAGTCAAGGCAGAGCTTCCCATGACTTCAGCGTCACTAGATCAGGCATAGAGTGACTCGCTGTACAGACAGAAATTGGTGAATGAAAAGATGTGCATTAGATGTACCTGGCATCTGAGAAGCAGGAGCTTCTCTGGTCTCAGAGGATCACTCTGCTCTCCCAAGCAATGACAATCAAGGAAAAAGGAAGAGAATGCTAGGACGAAAATAAAAGGATGGTTGGACTCAAGGCAGTGTGTGTGTGTGTCTGGCATGTAAAAGTCTCCATCAAGTAAGAGCAAGGTTTTCTTCATTACTCCAGGAATGGCAGAAGGACCCTAGGGTTAAAGTTTTGCACTTGTGAATTTATAATTTTCATGGCTTTTATTAATATTATAAGGGAGATTATCTATCATCAGTGATTGCCAAAGTGGCCAATAATACAGCGATTTTCCTGAAAGTCACTGGCTCCTTTGGAAGAGGGTGACTTTGCTGTCCAAGGCCAAGTTACCCTTTCTGTACCTTTATAGCAAGTGCCTGCAGATGGAAGCTTCAGCAGACTTAGGGGCTTCCACAAGCACTGACAAACTCAGCATTTTCATTGCAACATTCACCCTGTCCAGTCTTTGAAGACTATAATCTTCCAGTGGGATGATGATCCATGGAACTCTACCGCATCCTAAGTTACCTCTGCAAGAAGGGACACAGGGTGCTCTTCTCTACTCTCTGTGTGTCCTAACAGACATAAAGCAAGGGCTGATAGGAACAGTACATTTCAGAGGGTGTCAGCCCCCAGTCTCTGAACTTCATAGGAAAGGGGATAGTAATAATTTCCATATTTTTTCAACCTGAAGCACAACAAAGCTAAATGACTTCCACCCTTTCCTGCACCTTACCACAGACCATGGCCACTCAGTGGGCTGAAGTGTGAAGTCCCTTGTTTGGCACAAGGAACAGGCAGAAGGGTGGAAGGGTTGGGTATTCAGAGTCCTCAATTGCTTTTCTCCCCAAACTCAGTAAGAAAGATGCAGGGTGGGATTGATTAGCAACAACACCTCCTTTCAGGACTGAATCAGCTTAGTCTACTAGAGAGCACATGCCAGCGGTGAACAGCAGCACCGTCCCACTGCTGATCTCCAAACCTTCTCTCTCCCCAACCAGCACACATCTGCCCAGCCTACCTCCCCAGCTCTGTCTGATGCAAGCTGGGACTTAAACCTCCAACCTCACAAAGTCGCAACGAGCAAACAAAACCCTGCTATTCCCCCGCAAACACTGTCGGTTAAATGTCTTTTGAGTTCTCTCGCTATAAAAGACATTACAAAACCCCCCTCCCCAGAAAACATGCTTGCACACATACACCCGTATCTACACACGTGCGCTCGCCCGCCGATGCACCACGCACACACATTCGTACAGGAAAAGCAGCTTGCAAACTCCTGCCGGTGGGAAAAGGCAGCTTGCAAATGTGCCTTTTGTTTTTGCTAAGTGTCCTCCTCCCGCCTTGCGTAAGCCCACGTTGCCCCTTCCCTCCCAAACAATTGCCTCCTCCTTCCCCCTTTCCCAGCTCGTCCAAAATAAATATTCCTTTTATTTGTTGGTTTGAAAGATTCTTTCAGGCTTGTAAGCAAGAGAGAGGGAGAGAGAAAAAGCAAAGAGGAACCTCGTAGCGTGAGAATGAAACCCCACCATCACGAATCCATGAAAGAAAAAACATGAAGGGGTTGAGAGGAGGGACAGAAGAAGGATTAAAAAATATAGTAATGCTGAGGAGACAAGGATGAAGTTCAGCAGCGAAATGGAAGTGAGAAGAGCGCATTAGTGAGCACAGCCAAAGACAACCTAGTGACCCCACCAGTTCTTCCCTAAATCTCCCTTCCCCCCTTTTTGAAAACTTGTCTTGGTTTGGGGTGGGGGAGCTGCAGTGGTTGGTTCTGGGTTTTTTTTTTGTTTGTTTGTTTTTTCCTGTCATTTTCTCTTTTTTTCTTTCTTTCTGGTTTTGGTGGTTTGGTTTTTTGTGGGTTTTTTTTTTCTTTTTCTTGTTTTTCTTGTTGGTTTGTTTTTTTTTTTTACAATGGTTTCAGTTCTTCGTCAGGAAACCAAAATCAAGACAAACACATCCCTCCCTGAAACAAAACCCCCTCCCTTGTACCCTTTTCTCCCTTACCCCACACACACTCTGTGGTTCTACATGTGCTGAAATAAGAGAAGAATAAGCTTAGAATAAATCTAATGAATCAAAGGAATGGATGGTAATGACAGTAAAGAATAAAACCCAAAAGACCACAACACTCCTGTGTTGTCATTGTTTGTCTGTCCCTATCTCTCTTGGAGGCTGCAGGCATCAATTTACATAGTACAACCAGTAAACAAGGTTGAAGAATCCAAAGGTGATTGGAAAAATGATTCGTGACCACTTGTCAATGGTGCTGACGTCTGCCAGGTCTGGGATTTTGAGCTTCAGCTTAGACGACCGCCGGCGGAGACGGCAGTTGGCACGGTTGCGGGCTGCAGCGTGGTGGGTCAGTGGCACATGGCGGTCCAGGGTTGGGTGGTGACCAAATCCATCCCGAGAGGCCAGCTGCTTGCGGAACTGGATTCCTGAGCCTTCAAAGGACATGACAGAGTTTCGAGAGTCGCCAACACTGCTCATCATGTCTGTGGCCAGAAGCTCGTTGTTCATCTCCAGGGTGCTGAGGAGGATGTTACCATAAGGGTCAACCTAGAACAGGGAGGGCAGAGAGAAAGGCAGCAGGTTTGTCCTATGCACACAAGGCCCTACCCTCAGAGATGATTTTTAACTGTTTCCTGTGAGGCAGATCGGGTCATTTGTGACTTATGTCCCTGCATTTGAAAATGTTGTCCCCTGATATCAGAATCACAGAACATTAGGGTTTTGGAAGGAACCTCGAAAAGATCATCTAGTGCAATCGCCCTGCTGCTGGGGTTGAAGGCACAGCCACATGTCTTGCAGCAGAATTTGAGTGGGGTACTGTGATTCTGCCAATACAGCGCAGTAGGGCCAAAATGCACGGGGAACTTCTGAGTATACCCCCCCCCACCATGTGAGAAGGTGGTCCTGCTCAACTGCCTGCAGACTCAACTGCCTTGAGGATGGTGGCAAAATTATCAAGGAGAAATAATTGCCAGTAATCATCAGAGTTCAACTCTCATGATGAGGAGAAAGGCTGCTCCACAGCTCACCCAGGACTCAGCGATCAGGGACAGCCTGAGTTCTCCTGTCACAATGAAAGAAGGGAACAAACCTGCTCTCTCACCCTCTTCTCTTCGTAACGGTGGCGCTCATTGTTTGCCTTGCTGATCCGTTCACTCTGCTTCTTTTGCTGCCGGGGGCCTCTCCCAAAGAATATGTAGTTGACAAAAGCGTACTCCAGGAGTGCCAGGAACACAAACACAAAGCAGCCCATGAGATAAACATCTATAGCCTTCACATAAGGGATCTTCGGGAGAGTCTCCCGAAGATGGGTGTTGATGGTAGTCATTGTAAGTACAGTGGTGACCCCTGTAAAGAGAGGGTAGGTGCTCTGTTACCAAGGTGGGATGGTTTCCTGAAATGCCCCTCTCAGCTTCCCCATCCCTTATCCCAGCTGAACAACTTCAGGAGACATGGAAGCAGTGTAACTGGGAAGACAGTAATTAGTCTGAGCACAGGTGCCCAGTACAAATCACTGCAGAAGACAAACCAACCACCAACAGCGGGGGAAAATGTCAAGTACCGTCAGGATGATGGGGATCAACATCTTCCGGACCTTGGTGCTTTAAGTTCTCCCTGCAACTCCTTTCCCCAGTGTATCAGGAAATACTCAGTTTCGGTCTCAGTCTCTCAGGCTCTTCTCGTCCCTTTTTCCCACTCCATAAACTCACACGGTTTCCCTGTGCACTGCTGAATGTCTCAGTGTCCTTGACATGAATCTATAATCTGTTGTGTCATTCCAAAGTTATGAATAGGAATAAGAGTTAAGAGTTTCCCTTTCATAGTGCTCTCTTGTTTTGCTTGCCTCATATGCTTCTGTCTACAGAGAATCTCAGAATCATTCCAGTTGGAAAGAACCCTTGAGATCATCAAGTCCGGCCAAGTCCACTCTACTATGTTCACCATTTTGTAGGAAATGGTGTCAAAGGCTTTATGGAAGTCTAGGTAAACAATGTTCACAGACTTCTCCTCACCCACTAGGCAGGTCAGCTTGTCACAGAAGGAGATCAGGTTCATCAAGAAGGACTTGTCTTCAGTAAATCCTTGCTGCCTGTGCCTGATCCCTTGGTTATCATCTACATGGTGTGCAAAGGCACTTCAGATGGTGTACTCCATGACCTTCCCTTCCGTCTACAGTTCCTGAGATCCTCCTTTTGAACTTCTTGTAGACAGGTGTCACATCTGCTACCTTCTAGTTCATTGGGACCTCCCTATCTAGACAGGACTTTGATTAAATAATGGACAGTGGCTTGATGAGCACATCTGCCAACTCTTTCAGTACTCTTGGTTGTAACCCATCTGGCCCCATAGCCTTGTGTCCATCTAAGTGGTGCAGCAGGTCACTGACCACTTCCTCTTTAATTATCATTCTGTTTCCCTTCCCTGTCTCCCAGCTCATGGGACCGGGTGTCCAGCGAACAACTAGCTCTACTGCTAAAGACTGAGGCACTGGAAATAAAGAGCCCAGAGGAGGTTATGGAGTCTTTTTCTTTGCAGCTTTTTAAGGCCAAGTTAGAGCTGCCAGGAATAGTTTAGGGAGAGCTGTTCCAGTTCTGATCTACAATGTTTTTCTTCTGCCTTCTCCTTTGAATACAGTTGTCAGCAGAAATTCAACAGCTGCGCGTCTCGTGTCCACCCTTCTGCTCATACTTTGACTTTGCCAGCAACGTCTGCCATGGTCTCTTTTTCTTCTCTCATTTTGGTCTCTTTTCTTCTCTCATAACTATACCCTTGTTAAAGTAACTTAACTTTTAAATTTACCATGTTCTTGTTCTCTTTCTGTCTCCCTGCTCCAGACTCCCCAGGCAAGGGCAGCCAAATAATCCACTTTATATCACTGTCTTCTCCTAGAGGTAACTTAAGCATCTAACCTCTTCTCTAAGAACCAGCTTCTACCTGTGCTCCATTGCCTCTCTGAGTCTTTTCCCACTCACCACTGCAATCCTTCCTCTTCCTCGGCTCTTCTATTTCCTTTGAACTTTCTATCATGTTGCACAGCTCCGTTCTCATATGCCAGCCACCCTCCCTTTCTCCTGTTCCTTCTTCAAAATCATCAGCAATCCACCCCCACTTCCCTTCTGTTGCTTAAAAGACCTCATTTCACTCCTCTTATAGGAAAACATTCCTATTTAGGGGAGTATGTGCTTAATAACTTGGACTTTAACTACTGTCCCACATTTGCCTTGAGATGAAGGTCTTCAGCTACAAAACCAGAGCCTAAACTACCAAGAAAATGTGGAACACCACATCCTTTATTATTTTCACCAGTTAGCCATTCACTTACAGTTTTTACCACTCTTTGGCCACCCAGCCATAGCATTTGTCGTCCAACTAGCTGGTCCTGGTGTAACTGTTGACCAAACCATGCCCAGTTTTCTTATGAAAACAAGAGTGAAGGAACTGGTGGGCTCACGGCGTGGCAGAGACTCACATCTGTGAAGCTGTGACCAGTCTATACTTTTGTTATAGACTTCAGACTTGCACACCTAGAAATTTGTGATAGAACTTTGACTGAGTCAAATAATACAGACTCAGACTTGGGAAGTGCTGATACTCTAAACAAAGCAAGTAGCTCTTCTGGATGACAATGTAAAGCTTATTCTCTGAGGAAAAAACCATCCGTCATTCAGGACAGATCTGACAGACCTCTGTGGCTTGCTTAGCTGCTTCATGAATAGACAAGGTATTTTATTTCTTATAGCTGTCCTAGCTCATCTCCCTAAAGATACCGACCTTCCCCAACATATAATGAAAATGTACATACCCAGTGCCACTCGTGCAGCAGAAGCATCATAATTGATCCAGAAGGAGACCCAGGACAGGATGGTGATGAGAATAGACGGCATGTAAGTTTGCAGGATGAAGTATCCAATGTTCCTCTTAATCCGGAAACTCAAGGATAAGCGCAGATATGAACCTGTCAATGAGATATTAAAGGAAGATGTACTTTGAAAGGAAGGAAAGGTTGTATTTATGGTGAGAGCTTAGGTTAGGGATTGAAATTTTATTTAAGAAATGTTCTCAAGAGGCAAAGAGAGAAATATGCATTTTTTTCTTTATTAGGTTTTGCAGACTCATCAGGTTTTTAGAAGGAGGCTCTTCAGAGTGTGCTCAGTTGGCTCAAAATATTAAGAAGAAAGAAAATTTTACATAAGTTATGTTATTATATCAGACATCACGGGAAAATGTCTGTTCAGTGCAGAAATTGCTACTATGGTACATGCCAATTTGATAGAGACTTACACAGCAGACTGTAACCCTATGGCTGGATGCAGCGAGAAGATTTCCCAGTGTTTCATGGGGTAGCTTTCCCTCCAAACAGCAATGAAGATCTGAATTGTAATTTTCTGATGCTCTGCTAAAAGTGGCTTAGGGTCAGACCTGGCCATTCACATGCAAATAGAGCACTGTTAGTTAATCGGTGGGTCTTTCTTCTTTGCTAAGAAAAAGCTACCTCCTGATTTTGCATCTTCCTCCTAATCTTTTACTAAACCTAATGAGGCTAGTGATGACAATAAGTACTTTTACAGTCCTTGCGCTGGAGCAGGGGAGTTTTGACAGTCACAAAGCAGGGCCTTTCTCATGGCTGTGAAACAAAGTCCACATCGTTCTTCTCACCTCCATCCCTTTGCAACAGAGCAGCCTGAAACACGGGTGTAATCACGAGTTGGTCGCTGAAGTAACAGAACAACGTTACATGTAGACTGGGAAAAAGAAGGTTGCCTATGTGCCATTTCCATAGCACCACTCTTTTTTTGAAGTCTTACCTATTAGACTGTACACTTCTTTTGAGGCATACTGCCTCTCGTTGTGGGTCTCCAGCTTACCACTGCAAAGGGATCCTGCTCCCAGCATGCCCCCAAGGCACTACTGAAGCAACATCACCGTCTGCCACTGCAGCTGATAGATGAAGGTTGAGACTTCATGGCGTTTCAAAACTTGTCCTGTTTAACAGGTGCGTGGCACGCTGTCCTGGCAGTGAACTTCATGCCAGGTCAAAGTGATGACAGCAACCAAAATCCAAACTTTTCCAACTTTCCAACTGGCAGTATCTGAACTGTCCAAGACTGTCTCCTGGTCTTTTTATTGCCCAATACAGAAGCGGTTGCATCGTTTCATAGACCACTTGCTTTTCAACCGATACATTCTGCTGGAGATGGGTAGGTTTAGACTGGATGGGAGGAGGAAGTTCTTCACTGTGAGAGTGGTGAGAGCCGGGAATGGGTTGCCCAGGGAGGTGGTTGAGGCCCCGTCCCTGGAGGTGTTTAAGGCCAGGCTGGATGAGGCTCTGGACAGCCTGATCTAGGGTGGGGTGTCCCTGCCTATGGTGGGGGGATTGGAACTGGATGATCCTGTGGTCCCTTCCAGCCCTGACTGATTCTATAGTGACTTACAGTGGAGAAGGTACTTTCATCTTAAAGCCTGTGTTGCAGGTGCTAAGAACATCTAGAAAACAATATGGATGTGTTCCTGTGTGACTTGGTCTAGGTGATCCTGCTGTGGCAGAGGGATTGGACTACATGATCTTTCGAGGTCCCTTCCAATCCCTAATGATTCTATGATTAACTACCCAAAATATAAGTATCTGAGCTATACTGTGATGTGAAATTTTTGGATAGCCATTCCTCTGGGTACTACCCATGATCAAAAAGAGGTGGGAAATATAATTATCCAAGCTGCAGAGGTAAAGAAATCTGACATCATGGCATCCATATACCACACAAGGTTCTGCACGCAAGAGTAACATTAAAAAGTCTACATGACCCATCTGAAAGAACAATATATCTGGGCTACGCAGTACTACTTGTAATTCTCTAGCAGAGATAAAAGAGTAGTATGAAGCACAAATGTTCACAGATCACAGAATCATTCAGGTTGGACAAGAACCCTGGGATCATCGCGTCCAACCAACTCTACAAGTTCACTCCTAAACCTGATCCCCCAACACTACTTCTAAGCATCTTTTAAACTCATCTAGGGATGGTGACACAATGACCATCTTGGGCAGCCAATTCCAGTGCCTGACCACTCTCTCCATCAATGATTTTTTCCTGATGTCCAATCTAAACCTACCTGTTTAGGTTTAGAAGCCCTTTCCTCTGGTTCTATCACTAATTACCTGTGAGATGAGACCAGCACCAACATCTCTACATCTTTTCAGATAGTTGTAGAGTGATGAGGACTCCCCTAAGCTTCCGCTGCCTCAGTCTAAACAGCCTCAACTCTCTCAATCTCTCCTCATAAGACTTATTCTCCAGGCCCTTCCCCAGCTTCGTTGCCCTCCTCTGCACTCGCTCCAGCCTCTTGATGCCTCCCTTGTACTGAGGTGCCCAAAACTGGACACACTACTCAAAGTTCTAGTATCAATGGTAATAAACAGCTGCTTGTTTCTTTATTTCCTTTACAATCACACCAAAACTATTCTTGTCACTTGGACTAGCATTCTCCATGCAGAAACAGTACTAGGGGATAACAGTGCTAAGGGGTAATGGTATGAATGTGTGAAAAAAAACAAGGAAACATAGTGGGATAGTTTACATACCAAGAGGGCAAGCTATTTTAGAGGAGGACCCATAATGGGCCACAGTTGCACAAGCACGGTGAGATTAAGAGAAGTGATTACTGCACTCTAGTTAGCTAAGAGACCCTATCTGGGTCTCTAGAAAGAAACTTACCAACAAACTAGAGGGAACACAAAAAGGTCCTAAGTGAATTAGAGGGCTAAAGGAAACAGCAAATGAAGAGTGGCTACAGAATTTAACTTGCTATTGAAAAACCTAATGGGCATCTTGTACTATCTAGAGGGCATTTAGAAATGCCTGGAGCAGATTTGTGTCAGAGGAACATGACGAAAGGACAAAACCAAGCAGTTGCATCATGTAACTTGTTCAAAATTTCTGCACAGACTTAAGGAAAAAACTATCGTTGCCAAGGACCAATTAAGCACATAAGCAGGTGGTACAGAGAGGCTTGGGACTCCCTTCAGGAATTTCCAAACTGGGCAAATCTGTATGAAACCCAGTCTAGCATTGAAGGCAGTCCTCAGTGTTGAGGAAGAGGTTAATCAAAGTGAACTCCAGGAATCTCGCTCAAGCAATTTTTTTTTTCAAGATTCTGAGAAAGAAATAATTCTAAGAAACTGTGAAAATAATTAAACAAAATATAAGCCAGTTGTAGCTTAACTGTACCAGTAAAGGCAAGAACATACAGACTGGTTGCATAGCTTTGCTTTTCTTACAGCACTGTTCTACCAAGCAGTTTCTTCTGAGCTGTAGAAAAGAGATGAGGACATAACATTTAATTCACTTTCTACAACAATCTACTAATGATATCAGAAATGGCTCTAACAGTGGAATGATTATGGTTCCAGAGCTGGTTTGTGACCATATCATAGTCTCAGGTGATTTGCTTCCATAAACTCTTTCTCACATGGCTGAGAAACTCATGATCTGTGCTCTGAGCAACCGATTGCGTTTTTTTTGAAAACTAATGAATTTTCCATGCAGGAATTCTCTTCCTGTGTCTTCACAGAGAGAACTTCAACCTTCCAGTAGCTAGGAGATGAAGAGAGATGTCCTTCCCTTTTCTGTAGGTAAACTTCACGTGCAACAGGAAGGACATAACATACTATTTAAGCTGATTATCTAACCATATTTTTCAGCTGAGCCTGTGTCATGAAGTCTCTCACTACACGCCATGATTTATGGCATGCACAACTTGCTGTTCACATTTCATTCTCCTCTCGTGCCACTGACCAGATTTGAACCAGATCCAACTGAAAGGATATGATAGATTACATAACTACTCAGTCTACTAGCTTTTTCCCTTTTTTCCTCTCCATTTGGAGGATCATTCTTTGGGACACCTAACACATTAAATCCCTCTCTATACTACAGAAATAAAAATATTAAGCCACAATAAAATCTCGCAGCTGTCAGGAATTGTAACTACAGATGTAATTAGCAACCCCAAATAAAACTACTAAGCCTCTCCAACACAAAAAAAATAAAAACTACTCTGCTTTGAAGAAACACCAGCAATCAAACTGAGTTTGCCTTTGCACATGGTCTGTGCAACCTTTTTTTTCCTATTTCAAGGATGATCCATCTGTGTATTGCTACAGTGCATTTTTCATAATGATCCTACAACCCAGCATGACTAGAAAACTGTATTGTCCTTGACTTTCAAAAATGACTCCATCTCAGTTCTCTAGCCATGACTAAAATAATGAGACTCCAGTTCCAAACTGACAAAGACATCCAGTGAGACACTACCTTCAAACCACAACAGGCAAAGTCTGGCTCTGTCCCCACTCCAATTTTTTTCTCCTGTTATTGGAGTTAACTCTCCTTCACTGCTGTCAAGACATGGCAGCACCCCAGCTTCTGCTGCATTCCACCTCTCCCCCATTCCTGCGCCCCAGTACAAAACTTGCTCTTTCAGTGAAAACAGGATGACATTTAAGATGGTGGAGAACTGAGTGTAACAACAAATCTAACTATGGACTGAACAAGAATGCCCCAAGGAAATAATTTGAATTAAAAATAAAGCAGCAAAAAAGTCTACTGTTACAGGTCTTAATTTAAGAATTAATATCAAATTCATTCTTCACCCTAAAAACAAAAGAGGCTTTGGAGTTTTGATTATGTGCATTAATAGCAAATGGGATTTAATTTTTGTTTTAAATAATTCTAACTCAAACAGAAATTTGGATCTCACGCATTAGAAAGACCCTGCAAATGTTTGTCATTCAAAAAAGTCTTCAGAGCCCCAAAAATTAATCCCAAGGGAGTCCAAACTCTGGTTTCAGGGAAGAGAAAGACAGCTGCTGAGTTTAGTCACAACTACATTGGGCCACAGCAAGACAACTGTGCAGTGTCAACACAAAAGGAGGACAGTCACATCCTAACTGTTAACTGGACACACTCAAAATAGCCATAGAGACTCTCTGTGATCAAGGAGACCTTTACAATTCCCATGTCACAAAGGAAAAATTGAAACACAGAACACTTCTCTTGAGATGCGTTAAGCAGAGTGTGGCCAGTAGTTTGAAGGAGATTATCCTCCTGCTCTGTGCTGCTCTGGTGAGGTCACATCTGCAATACTGCTTCCAGTTCTTGGCTCCCCAGCTCATGGACAGGGAGAGAGTGTCTCATAAAGGCAATGTGATGATCAGGGATCATCTGCTGTATGAGGAGAGGCACAAAGGCTGAAAGACCTGAGGCTGTTCAGTCTGGAGAGGAGGAGACTGAGGGGGGATGTCACCAATGCTTACAAACACCTCAAGAGCAAGTGTCAAGAGGAAGGAACTGGACTCTTTCCAGTGGTGTCCAGTGACAGGACAAAGAACAATGGTCACAAGCTGAGATGTAGGCAGTTCAGTTTAAACATAAGGAAGAACTATTTTATGGTGAGGGTAACAGAGCACTGTAACAGGCTGCCCAGAGAGGTTGTGGAGTCTCCTTGCCTAGAGACACTGAAAACCCACCTGGACATGTTTCAGGGCAATCTTCTCTAGGAGACACTACTCTAGCAGCAGAGCTGGACAATCTTCAGATGTCAGCTCCAAACCATATCATTCTGTGGTCCCTTCTTGTACCAGGGGAGAATAATTTCTAAACTTGGGCACGAACCTAATGGTCAAAACATATTCTACCCATGCAGAAAAGACGTGTAGATTTTGCACTGTTAAAGTGCACTTCAGTAAATCAGAGCTTGTCTTCAGTACACGCCTGTTTATTGATTTCAATATATGAGCCTAGCCTGAGAACTGCACTGTGATCATAAGAATTCTTGTGCATAGTAAGGAAAATGCAATCACATATTCAGTCATAGAGTGCTCCCAACCAGGAATAGGGCATTCTGGCGTGTTAACCATCTATGTCGTGTTTTAACACGGTTTCTCGGCCAGCTGGTAATATAGGCTGCCTCCACACAAAGTAGTACTTGCCTACAGACACTGGCCACCCAACATGCACTGAACTAAGAAACTATCATTTAAATCTCACTGCTTGAGCAGAATCTGGCACAGGGAACTGATCTCCCTCAGATAAAGAGCTTTACATGTTTTGTAATGTTTTTAATAGAAGCTCTTGGACAGAAAACAGGAAACAGCTGGTCAGTCAATTACACTTTTAATTAATGTTTCTTTTGATAAGCCGATACAGATTTAAGAATCCATTAAATGTGATGAAAATAAGTTGGTTAATTTTTCAGCAAATTATTTCAGGCTTTCCAGTGAGATCTACAAAGATGCTTAAACACACTGACAATTCTAATATAACAAATGCAAAGAGCATTAATAATTATGCCCTCTATATACAGAATGTTCCCTCCCATATTCTTGTAATTAAGAGTGGCACATTTTAATCACAAATTACTACTTACCTTGATTTCACATTTTATGAAGTTAACTTTCCTTTTTCACTTCTCTTATGTTTCGCACAGCTTAATTTAGTATAGTACACTTTTGTCACACTACTACTTTGCTAGAATTTATGATCAATGAATCAACAGCAAAAAAAGCTAGTTCAACCATTTTGCAAATTTAAAATACAATTGAAGGAAACAGATGAATGCAGCATAATTATATACTTTTTAAGAAAAAAAGTTTAAAAGCTGATTAGGATTCAAAATTGAAAATCAATTTATCTCATATTTACACTTTCCAGGGCTTGACTTCAGTGAACGCTCTCTCTGGCAATGGTTCAGCCCAAAATATTATTTTCAATAGACTGCACACCATTTCAGTATCTCCAAACTGAAAACATGAGTAATTTTTTTCATTTTTTTTTAAGAACACAAAAATTGAAGGAAAAAAATTAGTATCTCAATTCTATCAGCAATCAGTTTTGTAAGTAAAGGCTTAAGGAAATTGAAAGTAAAACCTGTATTACCAAAAGATGACACATTTGCATTGTGATAGGGAATAGAGTCATGAAGCTACTAAGTGAAACTTTATTTTTATCATATAAAGGACTTCCATGCACCAAACACACTGCCTTCATTTTGTTCAGTTCCTATATTTTAAAATACACAAAGGTGTTGGCATAGCATATTGAAATCTGTCTATGAAGAATGTTCCTAACAAATCCATAAGAATTCCCTTCACCCAGCTTAATATAAAAAGGTACAAGGTCTACACCCTACTCACAGTAAACTATGAGATAGCAGCATCTGAACAGACACCTCAATACACTTAACATGATTTGCATCTGAAATACTGCAGTGTATGGACTACAGCAAGGAGAACTCAGTTCCATGCTAGGTCCTCTCTCAGCAGCCAGCCTGAAATTGTACAACTACAAACACTACCATACTCCAGCAAAAGTTTTCTGGTTTTTTTAAATAAATTATGTTAAAGCAAATAAGGCTTTTTCGTTTAATTTATCACATCATGGGTCTTGTTTAAAGTACAGTCTGACCATCCATTCAAACTGACACAGACATACACAGCCAAATACAACTGTCCTGACTTTCCCAACATCTTCATTATCTGTTCCTTTTGAACTGACACAAAATCTTGGTCAACTGTAAAATGAACTCAGAAAAGAATCCTAACCAGGAAAAATTTAATCAGAAAGAACAAAGTAATTTGTGCCAGTTACTTGTCCTAGTTCACCATTAACCCATAAAAGCTTTTGTACTGACTGTACGAAAGAGTGTGTGGGATAGCAGAAATGATTGCTTAACCCACCAATACTGCTGAAAAGTTACTGATGACAGTCTATTCTGAGATTCTTTCCCATAGCATGTTAGAAATCAAACACACTATTGTTAATTAATTGCTTTTGATAATATGCTAATTAAATTTCACAGGATGATTAAACTGCCATGTGAATTTCCATGCACTTTTGTAACAACAGAAGCCTACAAATACTTGTTTGGCTGAGGCTGCAGCTTTTCCTTTAAACGCTTTTAGAGACATGTCAAATATATTTCCTCTGTCATAAACAATCCTTCGTTTTCCCTTGCAGACTCCTACAAATTTATGAACACACCAACTAGCTATGGGATCCTTCTCTTACAATTTCTGCTTTCTCCTCAGTCCTTTCCCTTCATTTTAGAGTATGACACTACTGGACATAACTCTGACATAAACACACATTACTTTGAATCTTCAATATGAGTGAGCTTGAGCGATTCTAGAGTAAACAGTAATTCTAGAAATGCCATGAGCAGTCCTTTCAGATCAGAGCTGAAGTGGTTTGCCCAATCAATCCTTACTAGGCTTTGTGTTCAAGATGATCCACCACATTTCAAAGACCCTGCACTCACACTAAGTTACAGAGCTCTGACCATCTCCCACAATACCAAAGTCACCACTTCAAATCCAGTACCTCTCTAATAGATGAGACATATTTATTCCATCTAATTAATAAATCTGTGCTATACAAGATAGCAGAAAACAATATATCTTAACCAACAGCTGTTTCCACTATTTGAAATTACAATTTTATATTTTTGAGTTAGTAGTTTCTACTTCACCTCAGCTTATAAAATTACATTATGATTTTGGGTAATAAACAGCAAACAGCTTCCAAAATACGCATTCTAAAAATAATTTAGAGCAAGCTAATCATAACTGCACTCAATTATGATAATTATGGAAGCACTTCTTTACCTAGGCAACTCAAGGGCCTTTTAGCATTCAGATTCTTACACTGGATCAAGTCTCTGGTCTGAACCTGGCTGCGTGTGAATCCCAGGTCACTCTTCTCACATCCTGATTAGATAACTAAATGCATACTACTATGTTCTCTATTTTCAGTCCTTTTCAGATTGGCTTCCCATACATTTTCTACATCCTGATGCCTCTGTAGGTGTTATATCAACCAGAATTATACATCCCCTAGCAACTGGGAAGGACGTCTTCTCATAGCCTTCACTCTGCAAACCTGTGTGAGAAATCTAGCAGAAAGGATCAGCACCCTTGGCTTGTATTGGCTACATAGCTCCCTATGCAATGTTCGATTCCTGCTCTTCAAACTCAGACATTCATTAGGTCAACCCTGTTGTAAAATACCCATGCGAGAGCAGTAAGTGTTCTACATCTAAGACGAATGATGGTTTTCTTCAGACCAGTTTAAATGCAGGTTTTCTCCACTGTGCTGATAATGCTACTTCACACAAAAACAAATCCCATATGAGCTTTGATGGAGACAGTAAACTTTATCTAAAAGTGCACTAAAAAGCTTGTCTAGGAAAAACGATGTTCCTTCAAATTCAGTCAAAAAAAGTGAAATCCAGTCATCAGTTTGGTTTTCCTCAGCGATTCTTTCTTGTATCTGTCCTTAAGCCAAAGAACATTGCCTAGACTGTTCATCCTTAAAGCATCCTTCATGAAGCAGACTTTTTTTCACAGGCAAAGCATTTACAAACCCCTGCACAGCTCACTCATATATAGAAAAGTGCTATATTACATATGTATACTTTCATCTAGATTAACTCAAAGCAGAAATCATTTAATTAAATTTCAGAGACAAATGAAGTCTTTTTTTGTCAAGGCCACGAGGAATAACAAATATGCTGTATTTGCAATATATACAGAATGCTTTATGGTGATTTAGCTTCTCCACTTTGAGATGCAAATCTATGTGCTGCCTTCTCAGATAATTAAAACAGTTTAATGCATCAGTTAATACTCTAAGTAAGAATTTTTGACAGCTACACAACTGCTCCCCATAAATTAAAATCATCTTTTTTCAGCCTTTCCCTCTTCCTACTTTCTTTTTCTGATGCATCAAGAATGAATTAATTTTTTTTTTTTGGCACAGTAAATAAAATACCACCCTCTAAACGGATCTGATGGATGGACTGTTTGGTGATTGAGCAATCGGTTGGAAGGGCATATCCAGAGAGCAAGGGTCAAGGCTAAATGTTCAGATCAAGAGATGGGACGAGCTGTGCCCCTCAGGACTTCAGTGTTGTTTACTGTCTTCATCAATGGCACAGACAGTGGGACTGAGGGCACCCTCAGCAAGAATGCCAACACCAAGCTGCACAGTGTTTAATAAAAAAGAAATGCACAGCCCAAAAGCAGTACAGGACATGGAGTAGGAGGATGTGAAGTACAAAAAAACCCAATGAAGTTGACCAGGGAAGTTATTCTTCCTTCTCAGCACCCTGGACTTCACCAGCATATGTGAAAGACGAAAAAAGGTAGAAGGGTCTAACCTGTGGTCTGACCTATGTCTTCCTCAGGATGCTATCTGGGCAGCTGTTGCTCCTCTTTCCATCCTAAGGCCCCTGTCATTCACAGCTTTGTGAAAGATTATGTAGAAGAAAAAGACAGCATCTGTTGCAAGCTGTGCCTGAAATCTTGTTGGACCTAGGAAGAAGGGCACCCGAGACAGAGGAACCACACGGCAGAGACACGAAAAAGTGGCAACAACTCAAGAAAGCTGGTAGCATGGCTGTAAAAGCAAAGGCAGAAGGTATGTAAGGGCAGACAGTTATCTTCCACCCAACAAGAAGCAAGAGAGACAGGTTCAACATCAAACAGGAATTGATTCAAGTATTTTTGCTATAAATTGTTTTTAAGTATATTCATCAGCAGAAAGATTATTTAATCCATAGGGAAAGTAAATATGCATTCATTAAAGCATGTCAAAGTTTTGACTGGCAGAGTTAATTACTATAGCAATGATTAAAAATTTAGAATTCAGAAAATACTTATGTAAATTTAGAAGCAAACCTAGGTACAAATTTCTACCCAGTTTTTTCTATTCCAGATTCCCAGAGGAAGAGCCCATGCTTAAAGCACACTCCTCACAACTGTAATTTACTGAAAGCCTCTTACCTATACGTTACATCACAAAGAGCATCTGTTAAAAGAGACAAATGCTGTAAGTCAGTCAAGCACAAAATTAAACTGTTAAAGATAGCCTGAAAAGATAAAGCTTGTTCCCTTTCAGAGTCTAGTAAATTGATGGCACATAAAAAACCTTTTCAGTTTCATTTGCTTCAAAATTAAGAAACTTAATATATTCCAGCCTTATGAAAAATAAACAAATGGCCCTTCTCTCTTTCATAACTACAAGAGCATTATTGTTCTCATAACTCTAGGAACACTGCTGTCTGCATGTGAAACATATGGACAGTTTCAGTCTTTCTCCACTCTACATCCACGTTACTTACATCACCACACTGTTTTGATTAAAACTGTCTTGATTAAAAATTTATAAATTCTGACCACCAGGAACGAGAGCAAGAAATGTGAGAAGATGTAATGATAAATTAACACATCCATGATGTCCATGATGCTACTGTTTCACAATGACAGATGTACATCCTGAGTCAGCTTTAAAGAATAAAGTGTTTCAAAAAATAAGTCATTATTTAAAAACAAATGCTTCCTATGACTTTAAAAAATATGCCAACAGACACTCGTGGGCTGTTAAAAAAATCTTAACATCTGTGTGACAGCTTTAAGAGCTTAAGTGTCCTGCTCCATTGGAACCTGTGCACTCTAGCTGCAGGTTACTGTAACGTTTTCAGATACCTGGAAAAAAGGACCACACGCAATTGATATTCTGGTTGAAAGAGCAAGTTGGCTACAGATATGTACATGCTGCTTCATATGTTAGCTCCTCCACAACAGCTAAGCAAACACATCTACCCATACAAAGGTACAGTTATAGTACCTCTCAATGAAAACAGACAAGCAAACTTCACATTTAAAACACAGAACTTGCACACTGGATGTTAGAAGTTACTATGGGCCAGCCAATGTGCAGCACAGGCTAGAGTATGGAGCTACAACAGAAAAGTACTGACATAACTGAGATAGAGGAGTAGGTGAAGAGACATAATAGATGGAATGTTGAATTAGCTAAGGAGGGTTGGCTCTGACTTGTACTTGGATGGGAGACAGCCTGGGTACACCAGGTGCTGTAGGCTTACCCTGTTCCAGCAGCAGGGGGTTGGACTGAGATGATCTTTCAAGGTCCATTCCACCCTGTAACATTCTTTGTAACTGGTTCTCTCAAAAAGGATTTTACTTTCATTCAAAACTCATGTTCAATCCAAACAGAGTTGCTAGATATGTTTGGAATTTGGGTAATTTTAAGAGGCAAACTCACCTCATGCTCTGGTCAAGTGCTTTGGCACATAAATAAGTGGCTGACTTATTACAAAGACCTGATCACTTGCTAATGATCTGTACAATCATCTGTATCAGAGTTACTAGAACATTCAACAGTTTTGCAGGTTATTTATATCTGTCCTTTAGCACCAATGTATTGAAGTACAACAACAGAGGCAACTGCTGGTTTAAGCAACTTACACTTCAGACAAGCCTGTCAGATATAATCAGTTGCTCTGCCATCAAGATCTCCAATATGTACAACCAGTTTATCAGCAAAGTGAGTGTTTGTTAGAAATGCCAGTTCTTTGAATGGTAACTGCATTATCTGAAAACTGGAAATTAAATTACTAATGTGAATGACATCAGCATAGCAATGTCATTTGGGTATTCAGGGTACTTGGATACCTTTTTAATCAGAACAATAACCCTTGTCTCAAGTTAGAGACACTTAAAATGAAATTAAGAACTGTTTCTTCGAATTACAATCACTGAACTTGGGAATTTACTACCATTCTTCACCAAGTCACCTAATGCACCAAAATTATTTTGCTTGCAGTTATCCAGGCAAAATTAGCTGTGACTAATTGGCTGCTTTCATCCCCTTGCTCCCTAGGAGCAGGACCAGCAGCACCCTGGCATGGTGGTGCCACCTCCTGGAGGACAGATGTGTAGAGTTCCAGGCTCCCATTTGCGTTTGTAATTGTGAGCTTCAGCACCCTGACCTGGCTGAGAAACTTCAACAGCTGCTATGAAAAGTCACACAGAATCGTCTCTGTTGGAAGAGATCTTTAAGATCATCAAGTCCAACCGCTAATCCAGCACTGCTAGGTCACCACCGAACCACATGAGAGAAATAAGAAAGAAACATCATAACGACCAGAGACAGCAACAGGCTGGATGAAGCTCTGAGCAACCTAATATAGTTGGAGAAGTCCCTCCTCACTGCAGGGGGTTGGACTAGATGAGCTTTAAAGGTCCACTCCAATCCAAAGCATTCTGTGATTCTATGGGTTGGACAAAGCCTGCAAAGGTCAGCTGTCACTGTAACAATCTGTGTTAATGTTTAATTCAATATATATCATTCACACCACTTTTAGCCAGTGTGTTTTACAACTCCCTGCCTGCATTTTTCTAACAACAGCTCTGCATGCCTAACAGACAGGATGCAATACATATGGTCTGCATGCCACCCCTGGACAAGTTTAAAAGTCATGTACATATGGTGCTCAAGTACATGGGTTAGTGGTGGACTTGGTAGAGGTTGATTAGTGGTTGGATGCAATGATCTGGAAGGTCTTTTCCAATCTAAACAACCATATGAAGGGCAGTAAGGTAGCCAACGGTAAAGAAGCAGACTTTACAATCAATTTGTCAAAAGAGATTTAAGGCAGCCCCGTGCTTCCATCACCTGCAATGCCATCAGAAACAACTTACCTGCAAGACTGAGGGCAATATATTGCGTGACTGCAAGAAGATTAAATCACACAAAAAGCTGTCCAACAGTTCTTTCAAGTCATTACATGATTTGATAATGCTGTTGTGGGGTTTTTCCCCCAATGTATTCAAAACAAGTAAGCTATGACATGACCAATATTCTTCAAGCAGCTTTCCATAAAGCTGAGTTGCCCAGGCCATGAATTGGATTATTAGCTGTGCAAAAAGCCTCTTTAGTCAGTAAACACCTGTTCAGTGATGCATTTGAGGGTTTTATTTACAGAAAATAGCTCACATGCTGGTTTCGTACTTTACTTGCTTTTTTCTTGCAGCAAATTCAACTGCTTTAGCTTCCATTTATACAAAACATTCTCGAAATGCTGGTCACAGCTTGCTTTTCACTTAAAATCCATGAGAATATTATGGACTACACAAACCATGAAAACACTAGTTTCTGTGATTGCCAACCCTTTAGATACTTTTCACTCATCTGTTCAGCAATTTAACCTGCACACTATTTACGGTTGCTGCAACCATTTGGTGGTTTGTGTTTGCCATTACAAGCCTTCCCATCCTCACTCACCTATCAACCTCATGAGCTGAGCTACTTAAACATATGCATGTAATTGCTCCACATTAAAAAAATAAAAATCCTCAACGTTAACTACATGAAATCATTCTCCGGTCTGAGCAACCACCAGCCAAACATAAAGATCCACAAAACTTAAAGCATTTTATATTCATTCACAAGACTTTGCTGATCTCCTTCTGCTCTTTGATAGACAGCATAAATCCGTAACATTACATTAGATTACAGCAATTCTCCATGGACAGCACATGTAGTAAGTACAGATAACTCCCATAACCTTTACGAGTTAACTTAGAAAGATGGTCATACATCCTGTTTCAAAGTACCAAAGCATGGCTGTATCATACTACAGCATCCCACACACCAAAACAAAAAAGAAAAACCGGACAAAGGTGTCTCCTGTTGTTGTTTTCTGATGAACTGCATTTGGGACAGGATGACACAAACCAACAAAGCAGCAAACAAGTATTACCAGCATCTGTGACACAGTTAATGCTTTGGACTGGTAAGAGTTCCCAACAGGGCTGAAATGAGGAGAATAACCTGTGGAGCAACGCAGGTTTCTGACAGACAGAAGGCAAAAACGTGTTCTTGGTTTTCTAAAGAAGAAAACCAAAAGTGTTCAATAGTTTCCTGCAGCCAGGCCAGCACTTGTGAACAGATGTTGCTCACTTTCAAGATCAGAACAGCACCTACCAGAACAGATTGTTCCAACCCAGTTTCTGCAACCTACTTTTAACTGACACTTTGCTTTTCAAGGCAGGCTCTCCACCAAAATTGACTTGTAGTTCAGTGTCCTTGAATAGCACTTTCTAGCTACGCATTTATATGTATGTCTGTCACAACACTGCCAAAAGGAGTATTGTCTTACCACCTGAAACAGCAACGTGCTAGATACGAAAGAACATAAAACCTGGCCTCACATTCAATACATTTGCTTCTATTAATTTTAAATTACCAAAGGGAAAAGTTTGTAACTTGTAACACAAATCTACAAAATTAAACTGTTTTTTAAAGCTTAGTCAGGTTGTCAAACACCAGTGTTTCATCAGAACTGTTAAACAAAATCTTTACAAAAGGATGGGTTTATCTTTATTTGTATTACCAGTGAAATACCTATTGCTCAAGGCTAGGCCTCCTACTACTACACAATTTAACTAAACTAGCTTTGTACTACCTGGATTAAAACTCCATTGTACAAACAAATCATACAAACAGCTAAGTAATCTTACTACAGAAGCACTCAGTTTTGCTTGCTGCTCCTTACATTCATAGCCATGCCTAACTTAGACACACAGAACTTCAAAACCAGGACCACTCTCTGCTTATCTAGATTAAATATATTTACTTTTTTTCAATAAACATCAGCAGACTCCTTTTGCTAAAGGGGGCACATGCCAAAATATCTTAGTCAACCAGTGTCAGGTTCTAATACACAACTATATTCGGTCTAATACAACTGTGTATTAGACCGAATTATCCCTTCACAATAATCCCTTACTCAGACAATCTCCGTGCAATTTTTACATGAGATAGGCAAGCAACGAGCAAAAGACTCTTCATCATGCCAAGCTGTATGTCTTCTGAGACTACTTTTCCTTCACATCTTTATAAATTCAGTGGGTTTCCACTGTATTATAAAAAGACAAAGGACAAGGAGCTTTCCTGAAAGACGAGAGACCTAATCCCCTTGGTTTTAGTCAGATCTTCAAAATACTACAGAAATTAAACCTTTCCCAGCTAATGATTCTCACCAGGAGCAAAGAATGAAATTACTTGGAGATGGACAACACCCAAAACTGAAATTACTGCCTGTATAAACAACAACTATATAGAAACCGGAGCCTAGTTAAAAGACCAAGAAAGGAGAATAGTTGAACCACTTAAACTAATATTAAATACTTCAGGGCCCTCTAGTGGTTAAATCTTTGATAAAAGAAAGAGCCATTATTGCTTTGGAAATAAAACTCCTGAAGCATGTAAAGTACTATGTTTTATTTTTACCACTGCCATGTAATCAAGGATATTTAGGCTGAAGAGCTGCCTAATAAGTTACCAGGAAGGGGAAAAACCCACAAAGTAGTATCTGTTCACAAAAGCGCTAATAGGTGGTACTTTTGGTTCTTAAAAGAAGCCAAAAATGTACATCTGCTGCCAACTGGAAAGACATCTTCGCTCCTTATCTAGTATTTTACCTTCCCAAGTATTAACAACCCATGTTACTCATTGGTATTGCTTGCTTAGTACCTCTAATTAGAGTTGACTTTCTCAGCTCCTAATGGCTTTATACCCTGTAAAAGCCTAGCATGACAAGAGCACACTTCAAGACCAGCTTAAGCATCACACCACCAACTGAATGGTGAAGGATACACCACTTTCATAAGCCATGTTTCTCTTAAGACACCTAATACTAAAGGAGATGTTTTCAGTTCCTTCTCTTAGTCTTGCCTCTAATAGACACATGGACTTAAAAGCTTGATAGCTGAACATAGCAACACTTACGCAAGTGATGTGCCACAAAATCAGCTTTTCTGGATGAGATTATTGCCTGTCCACCACTTCATGTCTGGCCTTGGTTTTGGTTTTTTCATTATAAGAGCACAAAGGACTACACTGCCAGGTGGGGAAAGGAATGCCTGCAGCTGATTAAGCAGCCAGATCAGTCCACTGCAACATTAGAGGAAGATACAAGATGATGACTTGGGCAGAGTTTAAGTGAGATACTCAAGGCATAAAACTGATTGCCACATGGCTACTAACCATGCAATTGTGATGCATTTGCCTACCTCTACAGTATTGATGTGGTATTTGTATCTTCCCACAATAAAGAAATTAATTTTCCTGCAGCTGTCTTTAGGTCTCATTTTGTTAACACATAAAACAAAAATATTTTGACTAGTTCATTCAAAACAACACTAAGCTCTCAGGCTAGTTGTATACAGTCCAGAACTGCATGGTGTAAATAAAAGTGAAAAAATTGTGTTTTCTCATAAAAATTGGATCAGCAAGACTTCCTAAATTCACCAAACACATTCAAATGACTGTTTATCCTTCATACACCATCCTACAGATTATGGCCTATACATTAGTAAAACTGATGCGGAGGACATATACCAAATTTGTTCTTGAAATGCACAAAGAAAAAATCAAAATCTAAACAGATAATCAGCCGCACAACTTTCAAGTCTGTAATCAAGTTCAGGATAATGTGAAAGAATGAAATACGCATTGCAAATGTTTTCATTACCTGTCTACACTAGTAGGAGAAGTTTCGTGCCATTTAGAGACCTTTTGACTACAGCCACTCAAACGTAAACCTTCTGACTCCAAACATACATGCATGAGCTCCGAAATAAATCCAACGGATCACATATTTAGAAGTGTGGGATCAAGACAGTCCAAAGTACAACAGAAAATGTTTAGGTACCTTTCCCAGGCCTGAGACAGAAGGCAGAAATTTCAGTCTAAATACAATTTACGAACAAGTGCCCAGAACCCAGCACGATTTGCGGAGTTTTCAACTACAGCCATTCTGAAACAGGCATGGTTGATCTCAGTGATCTGGGAGGTACTGTCCAAGCATGAATATTCTGAGATTCAGACCTTATATGAATGTTTGCTTCTGGATCTAAACCCTATCAATAGCTATGCTGTAATTAAAAACAGTTTAAAATAACTCCACCAAACAAAAAATTCCCCATAGAACATACCTCATGGAGGTTATACTGCCGATGAGTTTCTCAGATTGATCTGACAAGCTGGATGGAAGTATTATTTCAACTGGCTGCAGGCGCAAAACCCGACTCTCTAATTCTAAGCGAGATGCAGAGTCCTGAAAACTGTCAAAAATTACTTCCCCTGTAGTTGGTTGGACAGCCTGTCAAAATAAATAAATAAATAAATAAATAGGTATACTGAGTATTAGATTTTCAGGAAGTGTTTTAGTGACTCAAACTGTTAAGCCAGAAAGAAAATCTATGGTGTATAGCACAAAATTATATAGCACCTACTCACGTAGTGGAA
The DNA here is from genome assembly GCA_028565055.1 of Phoeniculus purpureus. Lineage (NCBI taxonomy): Eukaryota > Metazoa > Chordata > Aves > Bucerotiformes > Phoeniculidae > Phoeniculus > Phoeniculus purpureus. Next base: position 10,131,260 of record JAOXOE010000694.1, read on the forward strand.
ATGGCAGATCAAAGAATGTAACTGTGTTTTCCAAATCAATGGCATGCTAATAATTCCAGAAGACAACCACAATTGTGCCTTGGTAAATGACAACAATACCTTAAAAATGTAAACGTGTTCTGTGTTATCATCACTGCTCAGCTTCCATTACTAGAAAAATCAATATAACTCCAAGTTCACATAAGGCACATGCAAATCCAGCCTGAAAACTGTAATCCTAGCTCATGCTTTAGTTGTTGTCTCCCAGCTGCAGTGTTACATTCAAATACAAGCACAATCAAGATACTTCTAAATACATGAATTATCAGCAGGCTGGGCTTCAGCTATTACTATGGTTTGCCAGTTACATAATTGTGGGTTTGACCTTCACCATAAAAGAGAATACAAATCTGAAGTATAAATAGTGAAAAATTTTGTAGAGGAAAAAAAGTGCTCAAGAGCTTTAAAACATCAATCCTAAAAATGTTTCAACTTCAAAGCTAGTAAAGCATCTAAAATAAGGATTTCCCTCAATTTGGTTAAAATAAAGCTATGCTTTCAAGTGATATGGGGGAAACAGTATCAGGAATACTCAACAGCCAATCCCTGTGCTTTTCAAATATAAGGCCATGACAACTCACAGATTGTATATTATTTAGAAGTGCAACTTTTACAAGAAACAAAACAAAAAAAAAATCATAAACCACCCACCCAACCCAAGAACAAACCCCCAAGGTATAAGAACCCACCTCTCCAAAAACCCCAACAGAACAGCCCTGCAAAATAGCCTAACCCCTAAAATACTGATTCCCCCACAAAATAAACTTACCATAATGCCTATAACAATATCACCTTTCTTTCTGGCCTTCAGATTTTCTCCATTTTCACAGATACAGAGGAGGTAGTTGTCAGGGACATCTGTTGTTACCTCTTCCACATCTACAGAATCATCTAGCTTCACCAAAGGGTTCACATGTAACACGTTAAAAAAAATTCAATAGATTTTGGTGGATAATTCACAGGACCTTTCAGATGTAAATCCCCCTCAACCTGATTTTGTGCTGTCACTTCCAGACCAAAGATCTCTGACTTTTGTTAGTTTGACCCTTACAATGATTTTGCTGAATTTCAGATAACTGCCAGGTTGAGGATTGAAGTCAGCCACTGTCCTCACAGGACAGGCAGCTACACCATGCACAGTTTTCATTACCTCATGCAAAGGCTGTCTTTGACGACAACATTCAAGCAAGAGCAGCTATGTCAAACTAGCAGCTGATTCTGCACATGGGCGGCTCCATCTTGTCAGTTTGACTTAGTATCAACAAACCACATATGCCTAAGACAAAAAAACTAAATGCACTAGGTATACAGCAACTGAAAAGCAAGAAATATCCTGAGTTAAACAAAACCCCACATCTTTCCAGGAGCATTAAGAAAATTACTCATTAAAAGCTGTTTCCACTCTCATTTTTGCATTTTCTCTGTTATAACAGTCAGGAGTTAATGACTTAGCTATATTTTTAACAATACATCGACATCACCTTCCTGTCGCTTTAAGCAAATTTTGACACTGAATAGTCAATTTTTCTTTCTTCACACATTCCTGAATGACTAATATTATGTATTCTCAACCTGGGGAAACACTCAGCTCAAGACAAGACTCACAGAACACTGTAGACTTGGGAACTCCACACCCTGGCTTCAGAAAGCAGCTACAGTAAACACATGTTCTGTTGTTTCACAATAAACCAAAGTCCTGAACGTATTATTTATAAAACCAGCATGGTGTTTTGCCACAACATAAAATTAAAGGACATTCATTTCCCACTGCCATTCTTGGGTCACCCACTACCTGACGACACATTTTCCATCTAGATGGTAATATTAGAATCACAGGCTCTCATACTCCCAAGGTAAGAGTGTGCAACCAAATCTCTTTGTAAAGGATATCTTCTCCAATAAGTGTAGACTTTGTGTAGAGAGCAGTCAGCTTCCGGCTGAAGAGAGAGCTTTTATTTTCTCCAGCAGCCTTCAGAGCTGCAGTTTCCATCTGTTTTATTACTCCAACCTACAGGCACACAGACAAGAAACAAAGTTAGCTCTCTGACAACAAATGATTTTTTTATTTTATAAATTTGGAGATCCTTTAAGATGTGATGACAGCAAGTACATCATTAAAGCTGAGCAGGAAGGGCAGAGGCTAGCATCAATCCTACTAATGAGACTGTAAGACTCCAGTTTCGCTTACGCTCCATCCTCTTCTATCTGCCCTCTCAACTTCAGCCACTGTGCTTCCCGTCCTACTTTGAAACAATTTAGGTAATTCATCACTTGCCACAGAATGGGTGTTGCAATCAATTTAAATTTAACAACTGCCTTTGTCATTCACAAAGGAAAAAATAAAGAGGAGTTATTAACAGAAAGACACAAAATTACATGGACCAAAAATAAGAAAGAAAAGAAGTATTGGATGTGGTAGGAAAAAGAAGGATAGGAGGAAGAATAAAAGATAGAGCACATATACAAATGTATCTTTAACAATTAAAAGTAAAAACTTTACTAAAAACTGGAAGAAATATTCTAGGAAACATAAGGATTCTTTCTGCAAGGGAGAGGCATCTGGAATCTACAGAAATTCCATGGACAGAGAACACAGAAATGGAAACAAAAGGAAGTTAACCATTTTAATAGCAAAAAACGGTCACTGTGAGTTTCCCATTTCTTGGTTGAAATAAGACTCTGGTACAATGAATGCAACTTATTTAAGTCTAATCTGTGTTTAACATAATTTAATAAAATCCAGGGATAACCTTATATCCTTTTGCAACGAGCCGCCGCACATGAACAAACAGCCTGTGAGTGGGTATACTGGCTGTCATAAAGTTATGATCCTGATGACAATAAATGTTTAGTTCTTTAGCTGCAATCTGCAAAGTACAAGAAGAAGAGTCAGTCAATAGTCCAAAAGGCAATACAGGAGCTTATCTCCACAACAGCACTGACACACCAACTACAATTAAAACTCAAAAGTAGTTAAAAGGAAAATTAGCGTCAAAAGATAAAACATTCCGGGAAAAAGCACAGAGGGCTATGCCACTCCACTTTTCTGTCCTATCACATCATCCAAACAGGGGCTTCAGTAGCACTGCCTCTACATGCAGATCACTGTGCTGCACAATGTGGTCAACCACCTGTACCACACACACAGATCTGGCAATAGACATCAACAAAGGGTCAAACAATTTCTTCAATGCTAAAAAAACACAGCGAGAATGGAGCTATTTTAATTGTGATTGTAAAGATGTTACTAAGCTAGCTAATCTATTAAAACATGAAAAATCAGTATCAAAGAGCAGAGGAAACTAAATACTTCACAGAAAAACAGTAACAGCACTTGTTAAAATGTGACATTATAATGATTACATGATTCATATTTCTCTTTTGCCCCTTGGCAAAAAGTTAGGTGTGACTAAGTGGGAAAAATGGTCTTAATTAAGAAGGAACTGCAGTCAAACACTGAACTGTGTACCTGGATAGCAGACTTCTATTTCTGGACTGCAAGTGCACCAGCAAACGAGTAGACAAATTACACAGTAGAAACTTGATCAGAAAAATGGATTAAGCAAAAGTTTCTCACTGGTTTCATGTGTGAAAATAGCACAGATGAAAGTTTAAATTGGTAGCAGTGACTTTGGGACAGACCATGATGAAAAACCTGACTGTGAACATTAAAATTGTTTGCTGCAAAGTACCTTCCAGTTCCTACAGATCTGGCATGTGTGCATGGAGCATTTGAACATGCATCCAAGACGCTCTCTGCTCCCCAGACTATAGCAGTTATATTCCTCTACTTCTACACCTCTCGCTCAGCCGTCCTCCAAACTGAAATACTCCTAATAGTGTCTTGGGTCATGACACAGAATTCATTTCTCATGGCAACACAGAATCATTCAGGTTGGAAAAGACCCTTGAGATCATCCCGTCCAACCAATAACCCTACTCCATCAAGTTCACCACTAGACTAGATCTCTAAGCACCACATCTAAATGATCTTTAAACACATCCAGTGATGGTGACTCAACCACCTCCCTAGGCAGCCTGTTCCAGTGCCTGACTACTCTTTCAGTAAAAAACTAATGTCCAATCTAAACCTCCCCTGGTCATCTACAAAAGAGTTTCAGCCTTAAGTTCTCAACATGCGGGACAGCAAGCGCTACTGTATAATTACAAAATAATGAAGACTATCTTTGGTAAAAGTGTATTTGTGATTCTATCTTCCATCTGAACATGCAGAGACTTTTAATCTTGAAGTACTAAAATAACCCATGAAACATATCCCACTCAAAAACCTTCCTTATGGAAGTTGCCACAGGCCAAGCACAACACTAATACACTGAAGCATCTTTCTGGGCAAAAATTACCTCTGCATCATCTCCAAAAAAGCGGTACTTGTATCCACATTCCACACACAAAACAGCGTCTTTATACTGCTTCTTCATTTCTATGAATTGAAGCTCTAGTGGAGTGTAAATGGTTTTGGTTCTCTTATTAAGGTTTATATCTAAAGTATTTTGAATGTTTTCATGAGACTTAAAACGTGCAGAAAACTGACTAAGGTCACAGCACAATTCCTCCTGTAAATGAAAGATGGAAAAGTATAGTTAGGAATCATCAAACAAATTGATTGCCTCTGCAGACCTTGTCTCATACTGGCCACATGGCTTGCTGTAACTAGCCACAAGTACTATAGCAAAACTATTAAAGTAGGATATAACAGAATACAGTTTCCCTGAAATTAAAAGGAATTTATCATCATAGTATCATAGTATCATAGTATTACCAGGGTTGGAAGGGACCTAATAGACCATCAAGTCCAACCCCCACCACACAGCTCAATGCTAGACCATGGCACCAAGTGCCATGTCCAATCCTGCCTTGAACT
>JAOXOE010000694.1:10136280-10161575 GCA_028565055.1 Phoeniculus purpureus
AGGTCAGTCCCCAACCTATACTGGTACCTGGGGTTGTTCTTGCCCAGATGCCAGACTCTACACTTACCCTTGTTATAATTCATTAAATTTCTCCCTGCCCAGCTCTCCAGCCTGTCCAGGGATGGACTCAGACTGCTGCCTGGAAAACGATAAGGAGGAAGGCTAAGAGGTGCTGCCAGGGTAAGCAGGTTCAGGGCATGCAGGCTGTGCTGACACAGTGGGAATCAGCTGTTTGTGGATAGTCCTTGACCTCTATTTTTGCTAATAAACAGGTCAGACTTATAGGAGATGTGGCACAAGCAGTAATTCGAGCCAGAACCTGATGATGCTTCCCTCTGCTCTAGAAATAATCTTGCAACACTCCATCATGCTCCCTTACCCTGTTTTAGGTAATGTTCTTTCACAGATGACATGGTTTGAGCTGGGCCAGGGTATGGGAACAGGGTTAGGACCTGAAATGGCACCTGTAAGAAGTTTTGAGAAAAAAGCTGAAACAATGCTCCCCAGCTCTGGGCAGAACCCATCTGCAAATGAACAGATTTGGGTGGGAAAATGTGTTTCACGGGGTCTTGGGGCTTATTTTTCATTTATTAAGTGGGATTGGTTTTGTCAGGAGTTCCCATGTTCATTTGTTGAAGCCCCAGCTCAGTGGAAGAAGGAAGGAGATTTCTTGGTCAGTGCTCATCTCAGACATGATGACTGGTGGCAGTGAACAGAGGTGGTCCATAGCCCAGGGAGCCTGAGGAAGCTGTCATAGAAAAGAGACAGCAGTGGCAGACACCTAGGTTCTTGAAGGTCAGCCATAGTTGGTGGGGCCATAGCCCACTGGACCTCTCCTCCATGATGGACAGAGACAAGACTGAGGCACTGTCTGTAGGGAAGTTGGGTGGTAACCAGTTACCGTTTGAAAGGACTGATTAGGTTTTCTCCAGAAGGAAGGGTACAGAGCTGAGACTCTTTAAGAGTTTGTTAACTCTTACTCTTCATTGTTTGTTTTGGTGGGTCATTGAGGGTAACCTGTTCTCTTTCATGTTGGGTATTGGGTGATGTACTGGGGAAATGTGGGCTTGTTGTTAAAATTGAATTTATTTCCCCAGTCCCCACTTTGTTGCCTATTTATTTTAAGTGATGACTTAGCCCTTCCTGTTGTTTTCAGCTCGTTAGAAATTTTGCTAATTAGGAGGAATCTGCCCCTGCCTGACCAGCACGGCCAACCAGTGACATATAAGATTATTCTGAATTTCCGTATTATTAAACTTCTTCCAGTGTTTCCAGCTAAGTCCCTTATTCCAACCCTAGGAGACAAAAATGTGGAAGAGGATCTGTCCTTATCCTCAGCTGAAGAGCTGAGCTTCTAACTGAATTCTAATTTCACCCATCTAATGAATTCTTTTCCCATGTCTTTGTGCTAGGGAGCTGTCTCATAAGCAGAGCTCCATGGTGCAAGCAGTACAAGGCTGCAGGACTAGCTCCAAGGGGCTGGCTAGCTGGACATGAGCCAAGCTCTTTGCACCCAAGCTGGAAAAGGTGATATTTCTGTTAGCTAACCTGTGGATGGAGCAGGCAGAGCTACTGGAGACAGAGTATAGCCTGAAATATCTCTCAGATTTCCAGAAAAACCTCTCCCAGGGAGGGAAAGGGAGGAAAAACTGTAGAATTCTTCCCCTGTTGCCTGTGACATGGGATAAGAAAATTGCTCAGTGTTCTCTGTACACAAAAACTTATCAGCCTTGCCCATTCAGGGCATCTTCTTTGCTGAAAGCAGCAGCCATGGAGTGAACAAGGGCATGGTAGCAAACAGCAGGCTTTGAATGAGAGAAGAGCAGGAGAAACTTCCTGTCAGTTGAAGAATCCAATAACCCCATGCTGGGACCTGGGAAATGTAATAAGGATGGGGCCATGTCCTGCCAAAGAGACAGGTTGGAGAGGGGAGCTATGAAACCCCCAAGATGCTTGACATAACCTCTGTTAACCTGTGTTGCTTCCCTGTGTAAGGTGAGCTAGAAACGGTGCTTTAGCTACTGTCTTGTTCAGGAGCAAGGTCTGGTCCACAAGTGGGTCAGCAGTAGCTTGCTGCAATTCGAAGGCTGACGTCCCCTAGGGGCCACTACCTTGCAGGGAGTGGCTGACTGATGGGAACTTACCTTGTGAAAGGCAAAAATTAGCTGCTGTCAAAGCAGAGGTGTCCAGCTTTTCTCAGTTCAAAGCTGCAAATTTGGAGTTGAAGCATGGCAATCCTTTCCTTGCTTTAGACACTGAACAGGTATTTACACTGATGAGGGGAGCAGGGGTCTGCTTTCCCAGGGGTTTTCTCACTGGGCTCAGAGCCTCACTATACCTTGGCACCTTAGCATGCACTCAAATTGCCTCATCTGTAAAACACACCTCACTGCAGTGACTGTCTCAGCCAGGAATAAAAAAACCACCCCAAAACGCACATGCACACGTTCCCCCCCTCCACCACCACTACCACCTTCGCAGGAGGAGATCCCTCATTCTCTCTGCACAGGATTTAGTCTCCGTCATCAAATTCTCCCAGTTTTTCAGTTTCTCAGTTTACATTGCCTGGGCTCCTCGCCAGCCAGGCATTGCATCTCATTTGCTGTCCACCCGGCTTCGCGCCTGCTTCCCAGCATCCCAGCCCACCCGCTCCCCTTGCCAGCTCAGGGCTCCCCAAAGCACCTGTTTTGCTGGGATCCAGTGTTTGTCCCTAATTACAAAGAAATCGAGTAGCTTCAGGTTTTCCCTGAAGGATGGTTTAGAGCTGTTTTTCACAAGCTATTTCAAATGAGCGTACGAGGATTTCAGAATTGGCTCAGTAGTTTCTATTTTTAGGTCTGGGAAAAAGCGAAATAGTGATGACATCAGCATTTGACAAATGTCAGCTTGTTTCACCACCAAATGGAAGCTACAAATGGTCTAGAAAAGGAAGTAAAAATGTCAGGCTGCAGTGTATAACCTGTGCATGTGCTCATGTAAAGCTTATTGGATATTGTGGCAGGGGTGGACTGGAGGTTCTCCGGAGGACCAAGGAAAGCCTTGGATGATTCTCTATGCTACTCGCACATCAGCAGTAGTAGTAAAGCAGCTTGAGACAGTGAGGGAAACATCGCCATAAGTGAACAATTCTTTACATAAAATTAGGGATGGAACACTCGCTGAAATGCCTTTTTGTAAATGAAAAATTTCTCTCTAATTTTTTGTTTAAAAATTGATGAATGCAATGCAATTTATGACAAAAAGCCATTAGGAGGGAAAATATATTGAGTCTGGCCAGTGCTATCCAGCTTTTCCTCACTATTTTATCTGCCCCCCTCCACTACCCGACAGCTGCTTTGTCTTTGTGGGTAGCTCTTTCAAGCCTCCATATGGCACTTTCCACATCATTTTAGCACTTTGTTGTTTCGTGCCACAGGTAACTGGCTCTTTGGTGCTTCACAGGCACTTTAAATCCCTGCACGGTGTTTGGGGAACAGGTGAGTTCAGGCACCATCAGCCAGGTTACACCTCCTAAACACCCCATCACCTCTGCCAGTTGGCATCCTCCCATCTCCTTCATGTTTACAGAGCTAAGGGTGTCCTCTGGGCTAGGTCTGGGCTGCAGGCTCCTCTTTGGCATTCTGGGATTTATGCCATCTGCTAACTAGACAGGAAAGGGGTAGGGAACACCCTGACTCCAGCCTGCAAGCCACCCAGCATTGCTACCCGTCCCAACCTGCTGCTGGTTCTGCATTCCTTTTGTTGGAGACCTGGCAACCAGATTTAATCCAAGCCCAGTGGAAATTAATTTTGGAGTAAGCTTTTGTATTGAGCACTTTGCTAAGATGGAGCTACCCTGCAGCTGCTGCACTCCCTTTGTCCATTAATTTGCTAGTCCTACCAAAACCAAGCACATGCTTTTCTGCAACACAACTTTCCTAATGCAGTGGAGGAGTAAAGAGCTTCATTTTCTCATGCAAACAAGTTAGCCAAAGCCTGATTTTGTTTTCGCTGAAGTCAGAACAGAACACAGAACACCTGCCATGTGAGCTATAATAACTCGGACCTTCAGGTCTGATCCACTGCTTGAGCCTGATCCTGCCAGTTGCTTGAATACGTGTTGAAGGCTGGGGCCTGCCAGGGTGTCATCCTCCCCAGCCTCTGACATCAGAGACTGCTGGAAAGAAAAATGACTGTTGTGCCACAAATAGCATGATTGAGTCACTTTGCTACTGGATCAGCTCAAAGGAGGGGAAAGTGAGTGGCAAGAAGGTAGCAGGAAGAGCAGCAGAGCTGTGGCGTCTTGCTCAGGGAAAGGCAGGCAAACAAAAGAGAAGGAGCAGAAATTGCCTCCCTTGGTCTTCTTCCATCAGGACAACTCCATTTTATGAATCCTCTCAGAAATGTGAGAGAAGACAAGAACAGGCTTCAAAATACATAGAGCACCTGCACTGCTCTTCTGCTCACAGGACAAGTGTGGGTGCATTTTTACAAAGATAAAGGGAACACCAGTGAATGTCCAGTGACTGTTTTGACCCTTGCTCACACCTGCTGGGCATGTGGTCATGTATTTTTGAAAAGAATCGCAGTTACTTGCACCTGCAAAACTGGACCTAGTACTTCTCTTGTCAGCAAACTTGCAGGTGCAGGAGTCAGTACAGAAAAGAGCCCTGGAGAAATTGCCCGTTCCACTAAGAACTAAACTAGAGGACTCCAAGCACTCAGGGCACCTGGCTTAAACCCCTGAGCCCCCCAGTGCTTTCAGGATAGTAAAAGCCAGACACCCTGACAGAAGGTCCAGCTTGGGAACATGAGCTGCAGTGGTTCAGTGCTTTTTGTTTTTGCAATTGCCATTTTCTCTAGTGGTAAGAGAGCAGCTTCCAGTAAAACCATGCAAAAGTTAAAACAACACCGGCAGCTCTTCCTATGGCCCTGGAAGTAACAGCGGCAAACAGCTGTCACTTCTTGTGGCCTGGATGCTGTTTGCCTCATCTCACCTGCATTTAGACAGGTCATGGGAGGGAGCAGAGCTCCCTTCTCCATGTTCAGCCCTGTGGGAGAGGAAGAGAAATGACGACAGAACAGCACAGGAGGTGTTTGCACAGTGTCCCAGCTCCAGCCAGCTCAAGTGCAAACCCTTCAAGGACTTCCATTCCCTGTCACCTGTGCTGCAGGGTTCATACTGCTCATTATTTGAGCTGGCTAAATGGAAGCTGATAAACTATGCTGGCATTTCTTCTTTTGCTGTGCAGGCATGTGCAAAGATTTCCCACTGACCTAGGGGAGGCAGCTTGACACTCAGATGGGCTCACCCAGCAGCAAAAAGCAGCCTAACAGCGCTTTTTGCCCCCTCCTTCCCAACAGGCTGTATTTATGCTCCTGCCTACCCCAAGTCACACAATCACAGAACCACAGAATGTTAGGAGTTTGAAAGGACCTCTAGTCCAACCCTCTTGCTAGAATAGGATCACCTAGGGTAGGTCATAGAGGAAAAGGCCAAATCATCTTCTTGTCTGGTCTTCACTCTTGTTTTAACACAGTGAGGAAATTAGAGGTAGTCAGCTGTGGGAAGGCTGCAGTCTTTCTGGTGGGCCAGTAAAGCTGGCTCAAGGCTTCCTGATGGTATCAGCCAAACAACATCACTGACCCAAGAAAGAGAGATGGTTGTACCTGTCCTGGGAAAGTAGAGACTTAACTGGGACACAAAATTGGGCTTCTCGCACCTTTTGCTGGCTCTGGGCTGAGTGCAAGAGGCATCTGCTTATTGTAGGGCAAAAGTGGTGCATACATCTCCCCACATACTCCAACCAGTCCCTCAGTACCAGCAGTGACTGCTGCTCTTCTGGCTTCTCAGGGCTTTGCCATAGGAAAAGCACAGGCACAACCACTTTGCTGTGTGGGCAGGATGATGCCCTGGGCAGCCTTCTGTTTTTCTATGCCTACACTCAGCCCTACCCTCCCCTAAACAGCCCTGCTACTTAAAGAGGAGGGAAAAAAAAATATCATAACAAGTCAGACTTCCACAAAACATGAAGCAGCAGAGCTGCTGATACTGTAGATAGGAAGGACGGGGGTACATTCTTTGAAGGAGAAAGGTCTTTCATCCCCTTTTCTGCACTGGGACATAAACCTAGAGCTGCTGTTGCTATCAGTTGTGAACATGGAAGCAGGTCTAAAAAGTCAGCTGTGAATTCTGGTGGTTGGAAAGGGGGAAAAAACCAACCAAAAAACCCCCCAAAATCTAGGAGAAAATCTCACAGCAGACAGATACACAGTTGGAAAAATCATTGCCTACATTTCAGCTACAGCATCCAAACCCTGCACTGTTACCTGTAGCCGCAAGCTCCCCTTTTATCCCTCTGCCCCCTTCATTTAACTTTCTTCCCTTCCCTTGTATCTCTGCATTTCCAGATATTACAGTAAGACCAACATTTGCCACCTCCACTGCACAAAAGCAGAGCACTCTTAAAAGCTGCGGACTTGCATACTTTAATTTATTCCAGACATCACAAAATCTTCCTCACTGAGGACCATTCCCCTAACACACATCAACTTTCAAGCTTCAATCTTCAGAACTGCTCTGGTAAAAAGATGCTTTTTAACTGTGTAAAAACATGTCTCCTATCTCAGACACAAAAATAACTAAAGCGATTTGGCTCAAACGCTACAGAAATTCAGCTTTAGATACAAGAGCAACAAAGTCTCGTCTCCACAGGCCAAACTTGCAGAAAATCATAAGGAAACATTTCAAAAGGAAGCGTTATGCAACAGAATGAGTGACCTGAAACACTCAGAGCAGACTCTTCCCATCTCCAATATTTGTCTATAGCAGCACAGGAAACTTTGGACACCTGAAGGAAACAGAATCACAGACCAACCGTTTCCAACTTGGATGAAGACCTCATACTTAAAACTGCCCAACAGCTGAGTATCTTTAGGGTCCTTGCCTTCTCAAAATGTCGTTGGAAACAAGGGAAGTTTAGATGAGGTGTCATTGTCTACTGCAACCAACAAAGATGCCCATTAGACTTACCTCAGGCCATACAGAACAGTCCCATCAGGATGGAGCCGAATCATGCGATTCTTCACTGTCACCCCATGCAGAAAAGACTTTTTGTCGTTCAGAAAGTAGGTATCAGGCAGCCACAACTGGTCAGCCACCCGGTTGTCCAGGGTCAGATTGAGAGGAAGGTCATTATATGCCAGCCGTTTGTCCCGCCAGCTCTGCTGGAAGTACATGGTGATGGTGTAGTCCTGGGAGAGAAACATGCAAATGTCAGTCTGGCTCCAGAGTACGGACCTATCTTCTATCCCTTCACTACTGCTACTGCAAAGACCTTTTGGAGGGTCTCCAAATTCCTTGGCACCGAAATGTTTTTGTCCTCCACCCGTTGTGGGGACTGTGCTCTGGGAAAAGGGTAACAAGCCCGAGCTTTGTAGGGGACAGGATGACATCACTTGACTCAAATCAAACCAAACTGCATCCCACTCATGTTATCCCAGCCTGGTTAGAGTCTGACTGCAAAACTGGGAGTAGTCAGGACTATGATAGCACTACAGGATGTCAGCCAACAGTGAGTGACATTGTTCCAAAGACTTCAAGTACTGAACTCTCAGTTAAGTACCGTACAGGTGTCTGAACACAATGGAGCCATGCTCAGCCACTGCTTGCTACTATGCAGCTGGTAAAAGTCAATTTTACTTCGAGTAGAAATTCAGAAGTTGCCTAAGCACATGTGGAGAATCTCATCTGCAGTCCAAGGTTTCAGTCAGCCCAGGCCAGTCATGACAATCTTTCCTTGCTATATGAGCTCTGTTGGGAGTTCATTGCTGCCCTCAAGAAGGGGCATGTGTAGAGGAAATCTGTCACCAGTGGAGCATGATTTATTGGTAAAGGGGCAGTTCCTTAAGCATCTCCAGCTAACACAATGCCATTCACATCTCCTGCTCCTCTCAATAGCAAAAAGTTGACACTTAAAACTGTTGCTATGACAAGGATTCTACAGAGGACAGGGAGATCTGTTTGGTGGCCCAGAGCTGTAGCTGTGCAGAAACCACACTCATTGCTGGACAGTAACAGCACATCCAGGGGAGGCAGCAGCTTAGCTTGTTCAGAGACACAGCACTGTGGCACCATAGTAGAACACTTGTTTTTGTCAGGTAAACAAACTGTACAGGAAGGGGTCTTGTATGCACCAATGACAGACAACATTATCACAACAGGTCTTAAAAAAACCAGGAGTCAAGATTTTTGGGGGTAGACCAGTTAGAATGAAAATAACAGGGTGTTTTTATGAAGTGGGGACAGGTCTTGCTGATAGTGGCCTTTCAGAAGTCAGTGTTTTTTCACATGTCCTTAAATAGCACTTTTGCAAATGCATGCAAGTGATCTAGAGCAGGTGGGACAGAGATGCATTGTCTCTTCCCAGGCAGATACCCAGAGTGTCACAGGAATTCTCTTGAGCACACAGATGTGTGTGACAGCATTTCTGGTCTGCAAATACCACCTCTGTGCAAGGGGCATGTGGGCTCCTCGCTCATGCACTAACATCTGGACTGAGCACAGAGGCGTCTTGTCTGTCCATCTTCTCCCACTGACTTCAGTGGAAGCCAGGTTTGATTAACACCTCTGAAAGCGAGCTCAAATAATCACACATTTTGGCTACACTGGATCTCTGGTGTCTAACTGTGATTCAGAAATGTAGAGCCACAAGCGTACCCAAAAGGTCACAGAGTAAATCTGTGGTGTAGACTGGATACAAGAGCTGTATCTGTCACTGTCTGTATGATACTGCAAAGAACAGAACCACAGTGACAGCTTTCTGGCCAAGAAACTGTTTTGCTTTGCTTTTTTAAAGGACTGCTAAACTCCTGCTTTAGAAGCCTCACGGTCCATCTCTCTGGGGCACAAATATTTTCTTTTTGGTAAAGACTCTGCAAAGAAAAATGTTCTTTGTGGTGTGTCTGGAACTGCACTGCAGTGAGAGCACAGAGGAGCAGAGCACCTGAGTTCCCGGAGCCCCTTACCCTTCTTGGTAACTGTCTTCTCCCGGTGGGAAACACCACTACAGAGGCATCATTTCCATTTGTCCCCTTTGAGAATTCCACTCGCACATCTTGGCAAGCTGCTTCGCTGACCTGCATTTCCCTGAACCCTGACAGAGCCCTGCAACACCTCACCCTTAACCAGGTCACCCTGCTGTCACTGCAGCTCCTGCCGGTCTTCAAACAGTAGAAGACAAGAAGTGGCACTGATCTCCAGAAAGCAAAACTGGCAAGTTGCTTTCAAAGCGAACAGTCATTGGCACCTAAACAGCTTCTAAACATATCTTCTGTATTTCAAGGATTGATAGAATGGTGCACAAATAAAAGCTTACACCCTAGCCATCAGGCTGATGATGTTCTTCAGGTGCAAAAACCTTTCTGGAGAAGGTCAGCCAGCCCAATCTTGGGCTGAGCTCTGTTCTCAAATCTTCCTGGGCTTCTTGGCACAATAGATTTATAGGGGCAGCATTATGGAAGTCTGGAGCACTTGATGCTCATGGTTCATCTACTGCCTGCGGTTCCCCTCAGCCCCTGTGTCTGCTGATTCCTGTGCTCCACTTCTTGTTCTTCTGCTTTCTCCTTCTCATTGTTGCACAGGGGGCAGGTTTTCTGGGCAGAAGAAAAAGAGTAGGAGAAGTGTCCACCCCGCAGAGATAGACTGTACCACTGACATACTGATGGGCACAGCGCTGAGATATGGGGCAGAGGGATGCTCTGCCTGCAGGCCCCTGGGATAGGGCAGGGCACAGACTGAGGAAATGGAGATAGAACAGGGATGACCCACTACAGAAAGTGAGAGCAACCAGTACCCAAGAGGAAAAGCAGTGAGCTTGCCTTCCCCTTTATACCTCACAGCCTGATCAGCCAATTATGAAGTACTCATGCGACACCCTACCATCACCACTTGGACAGGTTCCAGAGCCGATGAGATCTTCATGACAGGCTTCCTTTCAGAGGCCTATCAAGTAGTGACCAAGGGTGACATTGTTCTGCACAAGCAGAATTGCTAGATGGAGCCAATGCATGCAGTGGTTCATAAGTTTGGGAAGTAATAATTCTGATTTTCACAGTACCACAGAACATTAGGGATAGGAAGGGACCTCGAAAGATCATCTAGTCCAATCCCCCTGCCAGAGCAGAACCACCTAGACCAAGTTGCAGAGGAAAGTATCCAGGTGGGTTTTAAATATCTCCAGAGAAGGAGACTCCACAACCCCTCCTGGGCATCCCATTCCTCCAAGTCTTGAACAATTATCCTTTTGTTGTAGGGTTTGACCTGTCTTTGGGCTAACACAAGGCTTTTACAAACCTCCCAGTAATAAGTGGCGTATATAACAGATATATCACAAGCTGGGGTGCCCAGCATCACCACAGAGAGAAAGTTAGCCCGTTTACCAGGTCAATGAAGACCCTCAAAACCAAACACTTCAATATCCATGCACCCTCAGAGCTCTTCCTTCCAGCATACCACTGAAGAACTTCAGTGGTATAGCACTGCTTGGTTCCCAGCACGCAGCTTTCTTCATTGCTGCTACTGGGGGAGCAAGTGAGTGCTGCAGGAAAACATGACTTTCTCCTTGTCTGAAAATTAACAGCCTAAACCCTTTCCACACTGCACCAGTGCATCTCCAGTAGCAACAAAAAATGCTTCCAAATTTCCTTCTATGGATTCCACTGGGTCTTTCTGGAGGAACATAAAAATGCTGAGGCAGAGCCAGCGTCAGGCTAAGGGCAGTCATTGCTGAGGCAAGGATGGGAGAGCTTTATGGATTGCTTCTGGCTTGTCCTGTCAAATACAGCTACTGCTCCAGGAAGAAAAAGCAGGACCCAGGATGGAGAGTGTAGCATGTGCCAGGCCACCCTGTGCTACCATCTTCTTTCTCTGGTGGTTACTGAGGGAGAAGAGGAGAGCACTCCTCATCAGAATCTTCATGCAGGCTGCACCACAAAGATCTTTGGAAATTCTTCAGTGTGAACATAGATTCCGGTTTTTAAAAAAATAAAGGCTGGAATAAGGGAAAGGAGGTTCTGAAAGGCAGACTAAATCAGGAGCTATGTTCTTCCACCTGGTCCTCTATTTCCAGCCCCAAGAAAAGCAAACTTTCTGAAGACATCTGAAAACTTCCTCTTGCTAGGCTTTGCTACTGTACCTTACCTGGCCATGTCAGACTGTACCTATCCTGACCAGCATCTCTGCAGGGACTGAATTGCTGTAGTCAACACCACAGACAGAGAGAAAGCCTGTGTTGGACCTCTATGAGTCCTGCGGTGTTTCAGTGAGCTACAATCCATGTTGCACTTGTTCCAAGAGAGTTAGTTTGTTGACTTCTAAACAAACTGTTCTTCTTTCCTTCATCTCTGCTAGCCCAGTGATGGCCAGATCCCTTGATTTGTCCCAAAAGTCCAGTACCCAGTAACCCTCAGGCTGCACAGCTCCAACACTGCTTCCAGCCCTTTTATTTACTGCAGAACTCTTGTGCTGCCCTCCCTGCTCTGCAAGCAACCTCGTGGCCCAGCTGCGTGTATGACCGCACTCAGCACCCCAGCTCCTCTTCAGCCCCTCACAAAGCTGACACCTGAGCCTGCTGGAAAGCTGCTCAGCATGACTGTCCCAGTGGGACATCCTCACACACACTTCCACATGCCTCCATTCTGTCTGCTTTGCTGAGCAGCTCCTTACGAACCATCGGTCCCAGCCCCTCTCACCTCTCCCACTTCCAGGTTTCACAAAGGCTTTGCTCTGCCTCTTCTCTTTGCTTTATGAAGCACAGAACTGTGGTGAGAGCAACACAAGGAGCCAGCAGACACTCATGTTAGCGTGGTACCTCTTTGTGAGAAGGGAGGACATCTCACTTAGAGGCCCACAAAAGCCCCAGAGAAGGAAGAGGAGTTTATCTAGGAGCTTTACATGCTGAAATGATGGTGCATCTTATCAGCAGCTAAGGATGGGGTTGCTAGTGTCCATCTCCAGCAAAAGGAGGACTCTAAGAATTACAGCCTTCCCTGAAACTGAGCAGAGACCCCAAACCAAAGGTGGTGTAAGGGGACTGAACAGTGAAAGGCTGAAATATCAACACGAGAGGGGCCTGGATGGAGGAAGGTATTTCCTGCAGAACCCTAGAGGCAACAAATTCAGTCAAGCGTGCACAGGGATTCCCCAGTTTCTCAGAGGACAGGGTGGATAAGTCTAATGGAACAGCAGCTGAGGCACAGCAAGAGGGGAAATAAGCTGGCACCATTACTATGAATTCAAGAATGAAATTCTACTGGCTCATATTCCAAACATATTTATCAGCGTTTACCACATTAGCCCCCCTCCACCCCAATACTCACCCTCCCTTAGAAAGCAAATCTGGATCAGCCTGGACCCTTGCCCACTTGTGTTGGTTCTGTGCAGTCTGAGAGCAGAAATGACCCCACTGCCATAGTAGAGCAAAGCTGCCTCTTGGAAGAGAAGTGTCACAGAAGAAGGATGTCAGAACTGAGCCTAATAGAAACAAATGCACTTGTGCAGAAGAGGCCAAGTCAGAGAGAGGACATGTGGGTCCAGGAAAGGGGACTAATAAAAGAGCACAGGCTGGTTGCCACTGAAAGCACTGACAAACCAGAGGGTAGAAAGAAACCGGAGCACTTAGGGGTATCAGATGCTATCTGAAGAAAGTACAATGCAGGTGAAGACACAGACGTGTGGCTAGTTGCTTGTGGACGAGTCATGCTCACTGAGCAGCATGTATGGTTAAACAAACTTGTGTCCCTTGTTCCCAGACCAAGGGACACAACAATTCAGTTCAGGGTGGGAACCCAAACTTCTCCGTCTATAGATCAAAGAACAGAAGGGGTAAAGCAGGACCAGTTCAGGCACCTCAGTAACACGGGAGTACTCTACAGTAGAGAGCAGCTTCAGGCGTGATCTGAAAAACCAACTGAGGCGCTCCTTCTTTGCATGCAGTGACAGCATAAGTGTCCCTAGGCTCAAGGACTTCTTTTATTGCTCACTGCAGTGAGAGAAGGGTCCACAGTTAAGGTTCCTCTCTTTCTCAGAAAGGGCTGCCCCTCTGCACAGTCTCAGGTCAGCCTGCAGGACATGAATCTGGTGTGTCCCCTAAGGATTCTTACCAGTGCGCTTGTGCTGGCTTTTGAGACTCCGTTGTATTGTATCAGACCACAGCCTTTCCATGTTAGTATCCTGCCTTCAGTAGCAGTAAAGACAATAGTAGGAAAGAATATAAGCAAAACAGAGTCTCAGGTGTGATACTTAAGTCTCCAGTTATTTGAAGCATAAGGACCTCCTGAGCCAGAGCTGGTACCTTTCTAATTAAAGATACTCAATTTTTCTTCTGAGGGTTCGTCTTATCTCTCAGAATACTCAGCCTTTGACATCTGCAATCTTGTACTGAATGTCATCATTTAGGTCTTCACTGGATTTACATCATTTTGAACCAAGTACAAGTCATCCTTACTCTCTTCTGATTCCCTGTAATGCTTGCATTAAGTCAGTAAATAATAACCCTGTGCTGCTCCAGCGTAGTGTCCCATCCCTTTGAGATACTTCAGGGTTGCTGAGCAGAACACATAACTACATGCACTCCCAAAAGCGGTAGAAAGGCTCCAACAGAGGCAAGAAGGGGTGAGAACTTCTGCCCAGATTAACTGCAGAACAGAGCCATATGACAGTGTCTGATGTTCTGCAATGGGTTGTTGCACAAGGATGGACTGAAGGCAAGGTAATGGAAATAACTTTTCACAAAGCCTGCAGAACTTGCTGTTACAAAAACATGATGTCAGGAGCTTAACACTACTTTGGAAGGTTTAGGCATTAATGTGGAAAATACAGTCCGAGACATAAAAGGGAGGGACTAACAGGAAAGAATAGCCCAAGGGTGCAAAGCCTCCTGCTGCAAGCCAGAAGCTCCAGCTTCCAACAGAAAGTCACCAGAAGCATCCCTCTGAGGCAGGCAGATTCATAAACCTTCTGCACACTCCTGGGAGAGACAGATCATTGGCAGGTTGTGTCAGATCATTTTCCTTTGTGTCTGTGACCTACAGAGTCCCCAGTAGTAAACTTGTCCTGAGGCAGAAGTGTGCATGCTCTCTGGGAGTTATACTAGACTCAGAAGCCAGGACTAGAAATGGAAGGTATAGCTCATGTGAAAGGGTCAAATTTTTGCTCAGAATGCAGTATTTCTGGC
The DNA here is from genome assembly GCA_028565055.1 of Phoeniculus purpureus. Taxonomy (NCBI): domain Eukaryota; kingdom Metazoa; phylum Chordata; class Aves; order Bucerotiformes; family Phoeniculidae; genus Phoeniculus; species Phoeniculus purpureus. Next base: position 10,150,494 of record JAOXOE010000694.1, read on the forward strand.
AACATGAATGTCTCCTTGTACATGGTCCATTTTTGTGGATGACAAATGACTCAGACACATTTTGGAGGGGCTCAGCAGGTGAAGGTGACTATTCAAGGCTAATAGGGGAAACTGTGTTTCACCAAGCACTTCTAAGGTACTGGAAGCTATAACTTTCCTGCAGGGAAGAGTGCACCCTGCTCTACTCCTGCTGCCTGGCTTTGGGCATGAGGGATGGAAGAGGCTTTGCAACTTTCCTCTTAGCACTAGCTGCACCACTTGAATGTTTTTCCACCCATTTCCCCTCCACTTTGACTTTGATAGAACAACTCCTTTTGGAGAAGTGACCAAATAAAAGTCCTTTGACATATAAGCAAATGACATATGGTCTCCTTGTCCAAGATCACAAAGAACATTAGGAAAGCCAAGATGCTCCAGAAAAAGGGAGAAAAATGGAACATCTGACTTAGAAAAGCCAAGCTGCCACTGCCAGAGACTAATGAACAGTTTGCTGGCTTCTACTTCTTTGATGATTAAACACCATCTCCTGTTCCCGTCATTCTTGGGAAAGAAATTAAAGGACAAAGTCCTCGAGTATGTTTCATTTTAAGGAGGGGGTAGGGGAAATAAGAAGAATTCTTTATAAGGGGAGGAGACAGGATGTGCCGGCAATCAGCTGCAAAGAATTGGAGCAGTGTGGAATGTACAGAAGAATGCATGAAGGACAGAGAGACCGCCACAGTGCTTCCTTAGCAATCTTAAGAAAACTACGTTGCTCTAATGAGGGATTGTCCATTTGCACACAGGTAAATCAGTAGGTCCCAGGCTTAATGAGCACCAGTTTATCTGACATCAGTAATACCTGGTAACTGTCTTTCCAGCGCTCAGGCAGCACAAAGTCCATTCAGTGTCTCACTTTTGCTTAAGGCAGAAGGCAGCAGCCCTTGTACTTACTGTGCTTCTCATGAGGAAATAATTCTGACAAAATTCTGCTGCTTTTAATTTTTCTTGTTGTCAAGCCATTGCATCTGGTGGGATTTTGGTAATTGAGGAGAGGCTGCTGGCATGGAAAACCTCCTCATGAAATCTCTCCCAGCCCCACATTGGACCCACCTCTGACCAACGCTGAGGCAACCAGCAGCTCTGTAATAAACATATTTTAGGGAGAAAAACATTTACATAATGAGGGGTTTTGGAAGCCTTTTGGTCTAGGGACTTTTTTTTGGTCGCTCCCGTTTTGTTTTTATTTTCGTTGGGGATTGGGGGAGAAGACTGGTAAGAGAAAGAGAAACATGCAGACACCCAGGTCAGTGAGGAAGGAGTGGGACACACACCAGAGCAGACATTCCCCTTTGCCTCCTGTTGAGAGGACAGGCTGAGCCCTTGGAACCCTCAGACACAGGTGGAGAAGAGTCTCTACAGGCTGTGGAGGAGTCCACACTGAAGCAGGGATGGGTCTCTCTGAGGGGGACCTGTGCTGGAGCAGTTCAGCTGCTGAGCAAACTGCAGCCTCTGACAGATACCCACGGTGGTTGGAGATGTTCATGGAGGACTGTGGAAGGGATACCATGTCACCACAGGAAGGAGTGCAAGAAGCATTCCCTCTGAGGAGTAAGGAGTTGTGGAACCAACAGTGAATAGACAGGGACTGGCCAAAATCCCCATATCCAATTCCCTACCCTGTACTGCTTGGGAGGAAGGTGGTAGCAGAGCTGAGCCTGGGAAGAGGGAGCAGAGAGGGGAAGGTGTATTTAAAAACAAACTCTATCTCTCAGTTCTATCAGTGGTGAATTGGTGGTGGGTTTTGTTTTTCAAATTAGATTGATCTTGTTTTCAGCAAGACAGGTCTGTCTTTTGCTTATGACCACAATTGGTCAGTGAACTTTATCTCAATCCTTTTGTTGTACCTTCTCCTGTCCCAGGGGTGGGAGTGGGTAGGACTAAGCAAACAGCTACACGGTGTTTGGTACTCAGTTGGGTTTAAACCACAGTGAACCATTGCTATACATGAAAGTGATGAGTATTTTAGGCACTGCCCCGTCCCTACACTTCAGCTCAGCAAGTGAGAAAATCACAATCTCTTTCCACTTCCCCTGTTTTTGAATAACCAGATGTCAGCATCAGCACTGATTTGAGGACTGGGAAGAGCACCTTCCACCTGCAGATTCTCTGCCAATAATGCAGGGCTTCCAAGATATGCTGTATCCCCTTCTGTGCTGCCAGACTTTGTGCTCTTGAACTAATTTTTCTCTAGGACCTGAGAAATACTTTGTATAGAGTTGTTCCCGTCACTAATCTGATCTACTTTTGTAGTAATTTGCATGTGTTTAATTGCTGAATGCATGTCTAGAAACTGGGACAGGTATCATCTCTATTCTCAACAACTAGGGGTGTGCGAGTAAAGTGTCACTTTGTTGCCCTATTTCTCTCCTTCCGTGCCCTATTCCTGCAGCACCTGGATTGGTGCTGCTCCTTCAGGTGTAAGATAGAGGACATATCTAGCTGGATCCTGAGAAAAAAGGGACATTTATCTGCCCAAGCCAAGGCTTTTAAGCCTGTATATCAAAGCCCTATCTGAGCAGGAGGCATTACCATATGTCACCTGCTTAACAGCCACAGTCATGCTGGAAGCAGAGGTCAAGAGGAGAAAGAACTGACAGGCACAGGGATGAATATCACCTGCCTTATGAGAACATGCAAAACAGCAACCTTGCTCAGTGCTACAGGCAGCAATCCCAAAATCACCACCTGCAGCATGACATCTTCTTCAGGCAAGCTCTTGGAAAACAATGCCAGGGAGTTTCTATTCTTAGACCATAAAATCTGTAAGATACTGCATACCATTTCTGCTAGTCTGGTCTCCTCATGCAGTTCCTCACGAGCTAGTAGCTGAGCAATACCCAGAGCCCATTCTACCCTCAAAAGCAGGATTGTTTGACCTTCCCATTTCTGCATTACCAGCTAGCTTTCACTCCAAACCTCATTATAACTTGAGAAATTGAGCTTCCCAGAGAGGAACCACTGATTTTTGGTTCCAGTACCTTCCCATCCCAAACCAGCTCAGAAGGGCATGTTTTGTCCAGGCGGCCAACTAAGGGCAGAGAAGCAAGGCCATACATTAAGTTCAGAAAAAGATGACACATTAATTTGACCAGTTTTTAGGCAGAAAACTAAAGGGATGGTTCTCATATTATCTTTTCATCCTGCATGGACTGTGAACTTGTAAGGACCCACTGTAGTACCGGAAGAGATAAAAATAAGTAAGATGTTCGCTTAAACGAGGAGGAAGCTCAGACAGTAGGTTTTCAATTGAATAATTTCTTCCAAGAAGATGGCAAATTAGAGGCTTGAAATAGTGCAGGGAGGGCAGCAAGCTGACCCCCTTCTTTGAGACGCACAATGTATGCTTTCAAGAGTTAAGTCTGTCCAGGAATGACATGGGTCCTGGACAGTGCAAGTACTACGGGTTTTCCCCACTTCTGGAGATCGTGAAAGGCTGCTTGCTGACATCTATGACATTCTAGTGCATCAGATGTCTCCAAGTATCTTCTCACCAAGCCTGCCCAAATCCCTTCGCTCTCTTACCACATTTGCTTAAGGCAAAATCTTAGCCCCTTTTGTTGATTCCCTTGACCTCCCTCTAGGTATGTGCAAGGTCACCCATTACTACAGTGCAAGACACACAAGCAGCAATGCTCTGCCTCTCTGGAGTCTCAGGGAAGTTTTACAATCGTGCATTGCAGAGCTGGGAAAGGGAGTCCAAGGACACGCTTATGTTACAACAAGATTTCTGGTTTTAAGTACTTGGTAGTTTAAAACAGATTAATGCTCCCATAGGCTTCTGCTGAAACACAAGAGAAAAACATGGTGCTTTCAGAAAGTCCACCCTTGCCTTCTGTTGTTTGCCTGCACTAGTACAACATGCTACACAACTGCAAGCCATGAGACAGTGCTGGAGCCTGTGTCCTGCCTCTTGTTCTCCTCCCTGTCACCTATGTCCTCCCAACTCATCTTTTCTTACTTTGCCGGCACCACCCTCACTACCTTACAGCATGTTTGCCAGTCCTCCTGCGTACACATATGGGCATAGCTAATATGCAGTCATTAAAGCTCCAAAATGTTTTTAATAATCACTTTGTATTTAATTAAACATGCAACAACTAGCCTATTAGAGTAAATTAAATTTGAGTGCAGCATTTGAACAGCGACTAGTGAAGATATCAGTTTCCAAAGCCAGCCGAAGGCTGGGGGAAGAAACTGAATTATGCCAAGGGACAGGTGATGGGGAAAGACTAGCAACGCTCCCTAAACGTTTTGAAAGGGGTTTCGTGGCCTTTGCACGTATCCTCATAGAATTTAAACTTTGTCGTGATTTTCTTAGCTCTTGCTTGTGGAGAGATGCTTGCTTCAAGGGGTTAAAACCCAATAGGAGCAACTTGGTCACTGAAAAATGCAATTCCTCCAAAAACTTCCCCAGAATTCTTCGTCTCCCTGTACCTGTTTTATGTTTAAATGAAACATCCTCTTCATCTCCATAGAATCATAAGGTTGGAAAACACCTTCAAGACCATCAAGCCCTACCATTAATCTACTCTAATAAGCCCACCGTGAAACCATGTCCTCAGGCTCCAGATCTATATGAATTTAAAACACGTCAGAGATGGCGATTCAGCCCCCTCCCTGGGCAGACTTGTTCCATTGCCTGAGGACTCTTTCAATGAAGATTTTTTCCTAATGTCTAATCTAAACTTTCCCTGGTGAAACTTGAAGTCATTTCCTCTTCTCCTATCACTTGTTACTTGGGAGACCAACACCAACATCTCCACAACCTCCTTTCAGGTAGTTGTAGACAGCATTAAGGTCTCCCCTCAGCCTCTGTTTCTTCAGAGTAAGAAACCCCAGGTGCCTCAGCTGCTCCTCATAAGGCTAGTTCTCCAGACACTTTGCCAATATTATTGCCCTTCTTTGAGCTGGATACTGCACCCTAAGCTCTCTCATGTATTGAGGTGCCTTTGCCAAGAGTTTTACTGAACACCTCTTCTAGCAAAGCATAAGTTCTGTAGCACTCCACATAGACACTGGCTAATAGAGATCGCAAGGATAAAAAAGGCTGGAAAAATGTAGAATTAAAGCAGTTAAGGGGCTTAGTAGACCACTGGAGCTAGGTACTATAGATAACACCTTTGTTTATCAATTTCCACTCACTCAGTGCTAATTCTGTAGGAGACTCTGGACATGCTCACCTATGACTAATTTTCCTTTGCCTGTAAAACAAGACAGTGATTCTAACTTGCTTCCATGCTGTGGTTTGGGATCCCCACATCTCTAGGCAAGTGCTCAGTGTGGAATGAGCAGAAATTACTTATGCTCCCTAGGGAAAGATAATAAATAGAGCTTCTAATTCCCTGTGGCAGTCAAGACCACCAATGCAGCTTGTGACTGCATAGGCAGAAAATCATGTTATGAATGAAGCAATATTACTACTTCACATGGCAGAGCTAAGTGCTATATTTACAGCTCTAAGAGCTGAAACCATGAGACTCTCTGCAACGGTATCAAGGCACACAGTGCTCTAAAGATACTCTTTTAACTTAGACAAGGGAGATTTGGTATTCCAGGGTCTGAAAACTGCCACAAAGACATCATTTCCCAGGAGGTAGTCGAGGGAAAACAGATCTTTCAAATTATGTAAGACAACTTCATGGAACCATCACCTCAACTAGGCTGGCAAAGGTTGGCTGGACCAAAGGGCCAGAATGATGTTGATTTCCAATAGAAAGTTTTGTCATGCGGAAGAGATAACTGGGAGTAAGCGGAGAAGACAGTGAAGTGCAGAAAGGCAGAACGTATTTTTAGCAGTTAGGGTTCAGTTAGGTCAAGGATGGCAGCTCTGTGGGTTGAAAACCAAGGCCTACTTTTCAACAAGCCCGAGCAAACTGCAAACTGTATGCAAACTACTGCACTTGGAAACCCTACGACACGCGCACACAGACCCAGTTCTGTATCTGGGGTGACTGCTTCTACACACAAGGGTTCTGCAGAGCCATATCTGCCTCCCGTTATAAAATCAGTAAGATTGGGTTACTGTTGGTGAACAGGGCTAGCAATCAGCTGTCTCAAATGTGATGAGAATGGAGCACTGTCCATTCATGCTAGGACAAACAAAAAGTATGGGGATATCAGCTATCTATTCTAGGAAACAATTTCTCCTGTCTACAGTACTGACCAAACTCTGTATCATCATTGATCTTGTTTAGCTCTGTCTCCATGCATAGGTTAGTCTGCCCTTGGTTATTCCAGGAAAGAGCCAAGACAACCAGTCCAAGCTGACACCAACAGCAGTGCCTGCAATATGGCCCATACCATCATTTCTCCACTTTAGCAACCCAAGCCTTGCCTGCAGGATCATAAACCTGATGGACAGGTCCAGTGTAGTTAGCTGACAGTAGCATCCAAAATGCAGCTGCATGAAACACTCCTGCTGCTGCTGCAAAAGTCAGGCTTGCTATGGGATGCCCAAAGAAAAAGGAGATTTCAGCAGCCTGTGAAGGTCTACAAGGAAGCAGACTTTGACTTCATGGCAAACTGAATAGCGGTGAACAAGCTGCAGTGTCTGTCCATGCTGAGTGAGTGCTCTCTGCAGTACCAGGACCCACAGTCCTGAAGCCAAGGAGCTCTATTTGCAGAGCTGGCTGAAAGTTATTGGCAAGGAGCCCATGTGAGCTCGGTAAATAAAGTATCCAGATAATAAAAATACCCAAAGGCACTGTTTAATTTTTCTCAGGGTTCTGATGCAACCAGTAATACTGAGAGGGAACAGAAATCTTGCAGAAAGGAACAGAAGCACAGGGCAAAGCCGTCCTTCCAGAAGAGTGGGACACAAGGCACCAAGTAAGTCTGATGGCTCACGGTCTGTACAGATAAACACCTGCCACTCATTTACGGGGGAACAGCTGAAAACAAAGAGGGTTTCTGTTCCGAAACTAGATGGGATTCAGAAAAACTAGGCTCAGACAAGAGCTTGTGTATTACAAAACCTCAAATCCCCTCAAACCTTAGCTGTACAGTCTTGATGGACAAAACACATGAATACTTCATTTATCCATGTCCCAGGAATGCATCAAAGGGATAAATAAGGAGGCATAAGTCACAGGCACTCTTCCACTGTAGTCACACTGAAGTTAAGGATAATACTGTGGTAGCAAGTTGCTGCAATGGGAGAGGAAGATGAGATCCAACATACAGGCAGTGAGTATGTTTTTACTTTTCTTCCCTCGTCACTAAAGCCTCAGACGGGAATTAAGTGCACCTTTCAAAGAAAGGTCAAAGGATGTATCAGAGGGCATACTCTAGCTGACCCACCTTCAGATGAACCTCTGCACAGATAGCAGGAGGCCAGCTGTGCATATCTTGCAAGAAGTGACATAGAAGGGAGAAGTAGATCTTTCCTTTTAATCCCTCCTCTGCCATTTTTCTGTCTGGCGCTGTCCTGAGAATCCATTTGTGTCAGAGCAGGAAGGCTATGTCACCCTACATGCACGCATACCCTTCTTCAGCAAAATGATTCCTTTTGTCTGACTAGAAGACCTTTCTGGATCTTCAAACAGCTCAGCGGGTCTTCTTCCTTATACCATCCCTTTTCCTTGAATGTTCATTTTCTCTGTAGCCTAGCAACTCTGCACAGACTCAGAATATTAACAACTCCTGTCCCCACACATGATCTTCTCTAGAGGCCTGAAAAATGTGATGGCAGAAAGGCTGAGGGGGGCAGAAGCAAGCACGAGATATGTAGGGAACATGCAGTGAGCTTCTACCAGCATTCAGAAACAGCAAAGCTATTCAGCTGTCATTCTGCCACCTTCACTTAACATGTACATAACATATAGAGCTATATATAGCCCCATTTATTTACATATTCAAATAGCAACACAACACGCACGCACTTGTGTTTGGATCTGGGATCTATATTGAGGTACTGGCACTCTTGCGCACATACACCCTCCTTTGCTAGATGCTTTAAACGTATATGTGACAGGATGGCAGAAGGTCAGGTTCTCGAGATCTAATTTGATTTTCAATCAAACCAAATGAAGCTTTCACTTGTGGGAAGATACTTTAGCATCTGCAGTAATCTTCTCCAAGGCTGCAGCACTGCTATTGAGGCAGGTGACAATTTGGAACATTGCTTTCATATACAGACAGCTTTTTCCTATATATATGTATGCATGTATCATATAAAAATATACATAATGGCTGTGGGAGTTCTGACTGTGTAAAGACTTGAATAAAAACTTAAGCAGGAAAAAGACATTTTTATCCTGGGCAAAGTTTTCTGCAGTAGCAATTCTAACTACTACAGGAATGCTGGGGTGCAAGCTGAAGTGGTTCATACCACCACCATACAACGATGACATGTTCAGATCTAAAGATAACTTGGCTGATACAGGAACAGATGGAGCACTGCAATATGTAGCAGTGTTCAGCTGAAAGCACACTGCAAACTCTATAGACACGGACTCACATTCTCTCCAACACGAGCCCTCTCTTGCTGTGGGGTGGAGTCACCTACAAAATGGAGTGAACTTCACATCTTCTATGAGACCTCAGAGTAGTTCCCATTAGGAAAATCACCTACTGAGCAAAACATGTGAACTCTGCTTCTCAGTACTGGAGCAGGGTTGACTCAGGCCTCCTGAGGCTTGAACTTGTGATACTGGAGGACTTGCAAAGTGACTCCTTAGGGATAATAGCATTATGTCAAGCAAGCATTGCCACCACATTTTATTCATGCTGCAAACTCAAGGTCTAAGCTAGGAATAAGCCAATCTATCCGACAGCTTTCCCCTAATCAAGAATTTCCAGCTATGTAGACAAAGATCTTTGTACAAACCCTCCCAATTAAGGTATCATGTGAATGCTACAAAATCTATAGGAACAAACAAGTATATAGAACAGAAAGCCTCAGGGACAGAGTCATTGTCTAGTCCAAAAGTTCGGTCTCAGCAGGTTCCCAATATTGACCATCTTGTTTCAGCAAGGTTCCCAAAGTTCACCATCTACTGATCTAGGTACATGGCAATATCATGCAATTCAGCCAGCAAAAATACTTCATTCAAGGACATTAATATTCAAAACATCAGACCCATTCAGCACAAGAATGGGATACTTCCTAACAGTGGAGTGTAAAAGCTGTCCCCTCTCACATGAGAGCACCTCCTGGCAGCACAATGTCAGTGACCTGCAAGACTGCTGCTTTACCAGGTTGCTTTCTGCTACACATACACTAAGTCCTTGAGACCTCAGTCTCAGAGAATCATTAACTTTGGAAAGGACCCCTAAGATCATCAAGTCCAACCTGCAACCCAACACTTCCATGACCACTGGACCACGTTCCAAAGTGCCACATCCACTCACCTTTTGAACACTTCCAGGGGCGGTGACTCCACCACTGCCCTGGGTAGCCTGTTCCAACGTTTAACTACTCTTCCACTAAATAAATTTTTTCTACTTTTCTTAGAAATAACTGATGGCAGGACAAGAGGAAATGGCCACAAGTTGCATCAGGAGAAGTTCAGATGGAAGAGGCAAACACCAGCCTCCCTACAACTTCCTTTCAGAAGGAATTCCCAGTACTTTGTGCAGATCCTAGCTTTCAGCTGGCCATGGCATTTGAAAAGGCTGCATGGTGATCTTTGGGTTGTTACTTAGCAACTTGGCTGTAGATGTGGTGAATTCACTAGGCTATCTCTGCAGTCAAGCAACACTCACGTCAAGTGCATAGGGAGGATTTTGTCATGTGAACGGGACAATCTGTGAAATATTATGGCGGACAGGTAAGATTTTTTTCCTGTCTGCAAGTGGCCATAAAAGCAGTAAATATTGACATGAATCACACTGACCTACTTTCTAGTATTTAAGCCAGGATGATTCCTTTGCAACTAATTTCAGAACCAATGAATGTTGAGTCCTTCAGGCCTCTTAACAAGTTTGCTTTATTCTTAACTATTTGTACAGGTACCCTACCTTTTTGTGGAAGGAAAGCCCCTGTCTTTAAGGCAGAAAAGGGAACACTGCTCATTTAAAACTTGAATATCCGCTCCCTGCTGCCATCACATTGCAGAGTGCCCCTGAGGTCAGATGCTTTACTTGTCCTCATATGCTACCTTAGCCCAGGGGATCTTTCAGCACAGTCAGTAGGATTTCTGTTAAAGAAAAGCATAATGTGGCAGAAGCAGATACCCACTTCTGATTCTTGACTCTTTAAACTGTATCAGAGCTGGTGACATTCACCAGTGTCTCAGCAGTGGCAGGATGTTCCCACTGCAATGACAGACAAAGTAACCTCAAATCTAGCAATGGTTGCTGAGACCCTGACCTCCTCTTTGTTGCAAGGCTATTTCTAGGAGCTCAGTATATTTCTGCTCTTACCATCTATTTAGATGAGCCACAGACCAGGCCATGTTACCGCCTGCCTGCAGAGAAGCTTGTTCAAAGCTGCTAGGTCTGGAGTGCTTTGATGGTGACTTTCCATCCCTCTACAACCATATTTTACTTCTCCAGACCCTTCTCGCAGAAGGAAAAAAGCAGCAGTATGCTGTTACTTTCTTTCAGCTAGCCCAGTGATTGTGTGTTTATGTAGGTTACATCCGACTGCTAGACAAACAGTAAGATGAGAAGACAACTCGGGGGCTATGCACAACTGCTGGCAGTGTGCACAGGACACAGCCATTGTGCAGGACATTCCTTTGCATTCCCTGCTAACTTTTCCCCTCAAGAAAATGCTGTTTTGCAGGGACAGAACAGCCACCATTTGATTTCCCAAGTGAACAGCCATACAGTGGCAGAGGAAGGCTCAGGCACTTGCCAGCTCTAAAGAAACCTTCCGTCTTAGCTGCATGTTTACAATTCCTTAGTTTAAAATCACAGCACACAGAAACTGCCAGAATGTGGGGAAAAAAGCCTCTAATCCCAACCTGTCCACACCAGCAGGGCATGTCTCACCCTAAGTTGGAGTTGTACCTTTCTTACAGGATCACTCTGGTTGGAAAAGACCCCTGGGATCATCGAGTCCAACCATCTACCCTACCTTACAAGTTCACCCCT
>JAOXOE010000694.1:10161675-10182407 GCA_028565055.1 Phoeniculus purpureus
TGAAGTGATCCTGCTGTGGCAGGGGGATTGGACTAGATGATCTTTCGGGGTCCCTTCCAGTCCCTAATGATTCTATGACTGAAACGACTTGTAAGAGGGCAAAATGAAATGCAGTGGAAGCCATTCCTGCTGCTCTTATTTCAATATGCTGATGCTTCAGCTGTGCATCAGCTGGAACATAGTGTGTTCTTCCTGTTGCTTGCATCATACATCTCTGAGAGACAATGAGAATTTTTACCTTGTGTGAGAAGACAGAACAATTTCACCTTTAAAAAACTCAAAACGAGCCCCACATTCGTGCTGGTTTCACCTGCTGCAGCATTTACAAGGGAAAAAGAAAAACCCAACCAGCTACACCTCCTGTTCATAGAAAAATCCATAAAGCAATATTGCATCTCAGCAATTTTCTGACTCCTGCAGTCCCTCCTAGCTGCTTCCTAAAAGTGCTGTGAGTGCAAAAATAACCAACGAAGCCTTAAGACTTCTTAAGACGGTAGCTTGTAGCATAGATCTAACGTACAAGTCTGGCTGAGTTGTGTTTTATTAATATCTTGAGCTGGGGGCATAGTCCATTCTCCACTCAGAGATGCTGTTGATCAGTGTAAAGTGCTGCTCTGAATAGTTTGTGTGTCGCTGACAGGGGTTTCCCTACCTACACAGACAAATATCAAATCACACCAGGCATGTTACCAGGCACGAAAGACAATGAGAGAAATCTTTCCTGTCTACCCTGGACTCTAAATCTTTTTTCAAAAGGGGCAAAAGCTGTGGAATTGGTAGAATATTCAGAATTATTATTGTGTATTTTCAAGAGCAGTATAGTTATTTTTTAATTGAAAAGTTTTTGTATGAAGAGTTCTGTGCACGACTGTGTCTTTCCGATCCAAAATAACAATCTCTAGGAGAAAGCTTTCACTCCAACTAAAAAGGCTGCTGTATCACACAGGTGCAAAAACAATTTCTCCATACACCACTGTGGCTGTATTAAAGGGGAATTAAGCTGCCAAATACCTATTAGGCCAGTTTAAATTAATAGACTATAACCTGTACCTTAGGGAGCTATTTTAGATACACTGCAGTGTAACCAGAGCCATATAGTCATGATTAAATGGGTTTTGACTGTTTAAAGACCTAAACAAGTTTGATCTGATTTCTACTGACTCAGATTTCCCAGACTTCCCACATTATTTAAAGAAGTCTGCATTGAGCACATTTCCCTGATGCTCGTTGTTCGTTTGGCTTCATTTCCAAAGCAAACAGGAATTTGATTGCATTTTAGACTCAAGATGTGATCATTCGGGAAAATACACAGGATAGGATGGACATGTTACCTACGTGAGACTCTAAGTATCCAGTATTTAATTCAAAGAGATTAAAGCCAGTGAGATACAAAAGATAGTCTCTTCTTTATAAGCAAGTTTAGTGTGAGACCAATAAAGTCTTTGCCTGGAATTGCAGTGGGGTAGGAGCTACTAGCCAAAGCAATGACTAGATCAGGTTAAAGTGGTCAATATCTTGATGTTGTAAGCATGAGAATCTGCTTTTTGTGGTTCAATATGAGACAGAGTTCTTCAGAATCATTAATGTTGTTGAAGAACACAGTCTGTAGGAAGAGTTTGGTTTGAAAATGTCACCGATGGCTTTTGTTTGTCACAGCAGTACTTGGCAGTTAATTAAAAGCTGTTCTTCCTAAATTAACTGCTCAATGAACGCGTAGCATTGAGGGGCTTTTGTCTTGGTTTTCTTGTGTTTGAGATAATGGTGATGTGAATACCTGACTTTCTTGTGTATAATTGCTGTCCAGGAAAGTGGCTGAATCATTATCCCTGGATGCATTTAAAAGTCATGTAGACCTGAATCACAGAATCACTCTGGTTGGAAAAGACCCCTGGGATCATTGAGTCTACCCTACCTTACAAGTTCACCCCTAAACCAGATCCCTCAACACCTCATCCAAACAATCCTTAAACACATCCAGGGATGGCAACTCAACCACCTCATGAGCAGCCTGTTCCAGTGCTTGAACATCCTTTCTGTTAAAAAATTCTTCCTAATATCTAGTCTAAACCTCCCCTGCTGTAACTTGAACCTATTCCCTCTTGTTCTATCACTAATTGCTTGTGAGAAGAGACCAGGAACAACCTCTCCACAACGTCCCTTCGTGTAGCTGTAGAGAGTGATGAGGTCTCCTCTCAGCCTCCTCCTCTTCAAACTGAAGAGCCCCAGCTCTTTCAGTCTTTCCTCATAAGATTTCTCCTCCAGGCCTTCACCAGCTTAGTTGCCCTCCTCTGCACCTGCTCCAGCACCTCCACATCTCTCTTGCATTGAGGTGTCCAAAACCGGACACAATACTCAAGATGTGGCCTCACCAGTGCTGAGTACAGGGGGTGATAACCTCCCTACTCCTGCTGGCCACACTGATAGGATCTGGCTCTTAACCAGCACCAAGACACTGCAGCATTCTTTGCTATCTTGAACCCTACCATCCCAGGAGTAATCCAACAAGACTACAGTCCCTGAAGTACCATTACAGCACATGATCACTACTCAGTCTTCAATATTCAGCAGTCCTAACTACTGTAACTTGAGTAACCTGAATACGTCTATGTCTATGGGACCTGATGAGATGCATCCCACAGTCCTGAATGAATTGGCTGATGTAGTTGCCAAACCATTCCTTACAATATTTGAAAAATCCTGGCAGTCAGGTGAAGTTTGTGGTGACTGGAAAATGGGAAACATTGCACCCATACTTAAAGAATAGAAAGGAGGACCCTGGAATATCTTCATCAGTGACATACACAGCAGGATTGAATGTACCATCAGTAGGTTTGCAGGTGACACCAAGTTTACTGGTGCTGTTGACACACCCCATAGATAGGAGGACCTGGATAAGCTGGAGAAATGGGCCCGTGTGAACACCACAAGATTCAATAAATCCAAGTGAAAGATTCTGCACCTGGGTTAGGGCAGTCATAGATATCAATACAGGCTGGGGGATTAAGGGATTGAGAGGAGTCCCATGGAAAAAGACTTGGAGATAGTGGTATTAGAAAAGTTAGACATGATCCAACGACGTATGCTTGCAGTCTAGAAAGCAAACCATATCCTGGGCTGCACAGCCAGCAGGTCAAGGGAGCTGGGTCTGCTGCAATACTACTCAACTCTAGTGATGGTGAGACCCCACCTAAAGTACCATGTCCAGCTCTGGAGTCATCAGCACAGAGAAGACATGGATTTGTTGGAGCAGGTCCAGAGAAAGGGCATGAAAATAATCAGAGGAACAGAATCCCTCTAAGGACAGTCTGAAAGAGCTAGGGTTGTTCAGTCTGGAGAAGGATCTTGTGAGATCTTGTTGCAGATTTCACTACTTAAAAGAGACTTATAAGACATCCTGGGGATAGACTTAGCAAGATGTATTGCAACAGGACCAAGGGTGATGACTTTAAACTAGAAATAGGTAGATTGAGACTTGATATAAGGAAGAAATCTTTTACAATGAGGGGGTGAAACACTGGCACAGGTTACTCAAAGTGGCATTCTATGAATCCATAGAGCCCAGCCATCCACACTGCTTTCTTTCAGCAGCTATGCCCAGCAATGTCAAGAAGTGTCAAGCACGTGTCATTACTATGCACAGATGACATCGAAATTGAGGCTCAGTGCATATTCCAGTGCAAAGCATGGTCAGGACAAACTCCACTACAAGGGCTGTTTCAAACATGCCTAATGGACAGAAAACTTCATATAGTGACAAGACGGATGCTCCACTGATGATGGCATAGCAGGTTGTAGTGTGAACTGCCCTGGTCAAGAACACCCTTACACACAAGCTGGTCCACTTGCTTTTGGGTTAAAGGCCATTTTAAAACACTCACAAGTCATCAGTGTCTTGGGACATGCTTTACATCATCCTACTTGAACAAGGAAAACGTCTTTGCCAAACAGACAGCTTGTTTCTCAAGCCAGATTCATTCTGGAAGCTGGGAAATAACAGACATGGTGCTTCCTTCCATAAGCCCCAGGAGATGCAGTGCAGTGTGCCAGCGTGAGTGCAGTCACTCCAGCAAGCCTGCAGAGTGGCAATAGGTGATACAGGAGTAGGGAGCAGGAGGCAGTGAAGCCCCTTTCCTGCACAAACCTCAGGCCTATCTGTACAGCAGACCGTCCCCCAGCAAAATGTATTGCCAATCACACAGCTATTGTTCCTTTAACACATATATTCCTGAAAGTATTGGAAGCCTCATTTCCTACACTAGCCCTCTACAACAATCCTCTTGCAACTTTTCAACTTGTCACAGGGTTTATAAAACTTTAAAGCTAGTGCTATAACAAACTGAAACAGTGTTATTGCAGATGTAGGAGAGCATCTTGGGATGAATAAATTATAGGAGCCATAAAGAAATCACAGCTATAACGGCTGAATGCTCCAAGCTGTCTATGGTGTGCAGATACACAGGAGGGAGCAGGTTTAGGACTGCACAGATCATAGGGCAGGAAAATTGAAGTATTATGAAGGGTAACCATTTCTTATTTCAAATGCATACAAAACCTCTGATTGTTTTCCTTATTGAAATGATTCGTTAATGCTTGAAGAGAGTCTGAACTGTCTGCTAATAGAAAAATATCCCCCAAAGATTACCTAGAGAGAGAGAGAGAGAATGAAAGCTACACTTGGAAGTATCAGCCTCTAGTCCCACATTGCAGCAAGTACTTCGAAGAGTCCTCAGCTTGAAAGATTTCCAGCTCCCTCTGAAGCCATCAGTACTGGATACCATCATAACTGGAGGCACCGGTACAGACTGATTGAATGAGACCATGAAGTGAATAGTGACTGGGCAGCAATCAGGCCATGTTGAAGCACAGAAACCTGAATGCTGCTCTAGCTGCAGAGTGGCTTGAGCAGCATGCTGCTAACACTTTTCATTCTTCTGGGTCAGAAGGTTTGCTAGGACTCCTCAGTAACTTGGGCACCAAGTCTGCTCAGGTCTGAACGTAGCACTACCCTAGTAGCACTATCACCAACGAGCTTCTCTAAATACCTGCATACTGTTCCATGCTCATTGCAATTCAAGCACCTGTAGTAAAACAGCATTTACCAGATTGCTTATCATAGAATCACAGAACATTAGGGGTGGAAAGGGACCTCGAAAGATCATCTAGTCCAATCCCCCTGCCACAGCAGGATCACCTAGACCAAGTCACACAGGAACACATCCAGGCGGGTTTTAAATGCCACCAGAGAAGGAGACTCCACAAGCCTCCTGGGGAGACCGTTCCAGTGCTCTGTCACCCTCACTGTGAAGAAGTTATCCAGACCATTTCCTTTAATAGAACTGGGAGGTACTGTCCTTCCATTCTTTGCAGATCATCCAAGCTACCAAACTTCATTATGAAGATATTTCTCCTTTCCTGCCTTTAAATCTTCAACTTACAAATTCATACAGGATATGAAAAGATTCCAGCTGGGCCTTTCATCTTCATGGATCAGCACTTCCCAGAGGGTCTACCATTCAAATGTGCCCTCCCCAATACCTATTTGGCCTGGCCCCTGGCATCCTTTTCCAAGCATTTCAATTGATGTCACTGATCTTGGCTCAGCAAATAATCCTTCTAATCACTGACAAGAACAGAGACTGCAGCTCAGTGTTGCTTAGCAGGGCTAAGAGAAGTACACAGTAATAAAGCATTCCTCCACCCAGTGAGCTTGAAAATATGGCTGACCACACACAGGCAGCAGCTGTGATGAATGAGAAAGTGATATTTTTAAAAAATGAGGAGTGTAGGTTTTGTCCTTCATCACTGAGAGATCACTACAAAGCCAGCACTATGCCTTTGAACATCCTGCATCCTGGCATGACTCCATCTTCTGAGCTGTACCATGGCGCTGTGTCTGGCCATGGCCCTCAAGGAAATTGAGATGCACCTGTTTTGTACAGCAAGGCACCAGGCACACACATGTGCAGGCACTTGCAAAGTGTTCTGTATTTCAATGTGATCTGGGATGTTCCAGCATAAACACATAACTTCATTGCCTTTGTAGAGAGCCTTGTGTCATGCAGGATTGACATGTTACCACATCATTTTAGGAATACAGTTCCCAATGGAGGAAAGGCAAGGAGAGTGTATTAGAACATGGATGGAGCTGAATTCCACCAAGGCACCACATGCAGATGTACTCCCAGGAAAAACAACTTTTTGCATGAAGCAAAGGCTAGTTATTGACAGCACATGTTCCCCACCATCACAGAGCGAGCAGATACCGTGAATTCTAGTGACTGTCCCCAGTCTGCTCAATGCCAACACCAGAGCCATTGTTCCCAAAGGGATATCTGAGGATCAATTAATTATCCTACAAGGGGCAGTAAGTAATAGCTTCTATTGTTCCACAAGGAGTGTTATTTGGTTGCCATGACAACTCAGCTTCACTTGTGTGCTTTAATTTATGCACCGCACAGTCCCTTTCCCAATCATACATGATGCCAAATAATGCCTTGTTTTTCTTGGCAGTGTCCATGTCCAGAGCAGGAGTACAACACAGACCTTTCCTCAGGGCATCTGTCATATACAATAGTGATGCACATAAAATCCCCTCAACCTGGAAGCTTACATCACATAGCTCTTCTCCCTACATGTTTGATCTTTAAGATGATCTCTTAACCCCTTTTTGAAGCTGTCTCACCATGGTGTATCTTCACTAGCTCTTGATCTTGAGTAGGTTTTCACGTACAACCACTTTGTCCTCCCAGTCGATCCCTCCCACCGTCCCCAACGTATGTAGGAAGGATGATCAGGACATTATGCTTGTGAAGTCAAACAGAGAGCCAGCAGAGATAATCAGAAGCCTAGAAGTGACATTCACAGTATCAACAGGAGCATGACATGTGCCCAGCCTAATGACAGCCATGGCAAAACACTCAATGTCCATCAGTACTGCAGCCCAAATGCTGGGCAGTATATGTGGATGAATATCTCCTATGCACCCCAAAGAGACATTACTGCTGTTTCTCCCCAGTCCCAAGCAGACACATCAGCTTCTCCCTCACATGTGCTGCAGAGGGAGAACGTTGTGTTAACATGGCAAGGGTTGAAAAGTGTTGTCAAGAGAATGGCTTGTCTCACACACAGCATGCCTGGCCACAGCTACTCACAAACAGGGGTGTATGACAAAACATTTGAACAGCCATGGGCATATCTTCAACAGAAGGTTCATTCTGAACCAGCCTCCACAGTGCTCAGCTATCTTCTCAGGTCTACAGAAGAAGATGAAGGCAGTGGCTATAGGTAAGCTGAGACTAAACCCATTGTTCCTTCCCAGTTATGCTTGTGCAAGTGGTGAGCTTAATCTACTGGTCCCCAAATACTTCATGCTGGCAAGGAAGGTAACAGCTGGCTCACCACGTACGAAAATTCAGGTCCACATTGAAACAGGAGCATAAGATGACTCAAAGCTGAGCTCTGCCCTGACAGGCAGGATGGACAGAACTAGATCAAGCCATCTAGCTCTTCTAAGTTGAGCCTAACCTCAAGCACAGCTACGCAGTTCGGTGAGGATATAGGGTCTGTACCTGAATGTCCAACTGTAAACCCTGTCCAGCGTCACCACTACTAGACTGAGATGTAAAATGCTGTGCAGAGCATTACAGTAATGGTCTGCTAAAGAAACTTTCATATGAGAATCTGAAGCTCCACAGTTGGCCCTTCATCCTGGATCATATAAACATTTACATTCAGGATGCTCAAGCAGTTTGGAGATGAAAACAACTAGTTAGATTGTCTCACCTCCCCTCCTCCCTACCATGCAACAGCAAAATAGCTGGTAGGCCAGAGAAACAGGGCAGGAGAGTCCAAAAACAGATAAATAGGACAGGAGCATTGGGAGAGCAAGGTTTAAATTGTCTCAAACAGCAAGAGCTATAAACTGGCCTAGGATTCTCCTGCATGGGTCAGGAACCAAGGAACAGGACAGCTGCTGTCAAGAGGTCACCAACAACCTTCCATTCCACACCTTAGAGAGGAGTTTGGAGGAAAATCCTCTGGGCAGGAGGGATGAAGGCAAGATTAGGCAATGATCAGCACAATCCATATCCTCTTCTGGGTGCTAAGAGTTTCAGAGAGACAGATAACATAGACCTGGTTTTGTACCCAAACCATGATGGGAAGAATTAACAAATTTTACCCCAAACTATTGCTATTTGAACAAATAAATTTATTATTCTCAGTGGTATGTGCAGCTCCAGCCTATCAATACCATCTAACACCAGTTTTCCATTAGATACCTCCATTTCCAGTACAGATCTCCAGAGAACCACCGAATTACCACCAGCAAATGTAAAAAGCCACTGACTATTTTTCAGCTGGGCAGGCACAGGTTGACTGCCTGATACCGCCTTCGTGCCAAACAAGAAACACCATTCACATCTACTCTTTTAAGGCGTAAGCGTTAATGGTGCAGAGAGGTGGACGTGTAACCAGCACACGAGGGTAAAGAATGCGAATCTACTCTGGATAAGATGCCACTAGCTCCAGAGATGCCTGCAGAAGTCCTCTGTACCCACATTCACAGGTAGCATCGGGGGTAAGTCAGAGTGCTGGTATAGACATTTACTAACCCTACTAGAATTTACCCCACGTTAACAAGTGAAGTGCCCTTTCAGTATGTCCAACCACACCACAATTTACCGCCAGCATAGGTAGGGCTGTGCCACAGAGGTCCCACAAGCCAGTCCTGCCTGCAGATGTTGTTTCTGTGAGTTCAGGATTGTTTCAGCCTGAAGGCTGGACTGTGGAGACAACTGACAGGCAGTCCCGGTGACACAGGCCACCCTAGGGGTGGCAGGAGCAAGGCTCGGACTAAAATCAATATGCTGCAAAAGAAATTCAGGGGAAACTCCTCATTTCCATTTAAGTGCTTTACTTTCTTTTCCACTGTGCCGCGGGTGGAGAAAGCATCTTCGAATTCCTTATGCTTTAGTGAGAAAGAATTGTATATTACACCAGAGTTCAACATCTCCCCTCAAAACTCTGCATCCAAAGAGGAGGACAAAAACAGCCTTCAGTAGCAAACAAATAAATGTCACTCTTCCTCCAACAATTTCCCAGATGCAGGCAAGATCTGCAGTAGGAGGTGAAGGAAGCAAGGCTGTGACTACACTGCTTTTCAGATGTGCACCCTGAGATGTCGGGTGGCTGCAAGGAGCCATTGCCTGGGAAGCAGATCTCCAACAGAAAACAGAACGGCAGTTTCGGAAGCTCTTTAAATTTTCTTCCCACACTTACCATGTTGACTTCAGAGATCTGGTCAATGCTGGAGATGTGAATGCTCATTCCCACTGTGACAGGGTTACCTGAAACACAAATGGACGGGATTAGGACTATATTCAAGCCCATCTCACTTCTCTGCTATTAATGAAATGTGTAGAAATACGCAGATATGATCTGGAGCAGCCACACATTCCCCAAGTATCAAGGATTTCCAAGTCACCTGTGTTCAAATGATTGGAGAAGAGTAGATTCCTCTAACTCACAGCCTTACAGACTCACCCCCTAGGAGTAGTGCAGTCTGAGCTTGACTCCTGAAAGTTAATTACCCCTTGGCTGTGCAGTTATCTTTGGTTATTCTACATAAAGCCTTCAGAGACCATCAGTAGGCTCCCAGTGACCTTGACTAAGGTGTTACTGATTGACCATACAAAGAACATAGCAATAAAGCCCATACAACACATGGGCAGGAAAGATACTCCATCTTACTCCTCCATCACTCTGTCAGCTCTGAGTGCTCAGTCAGGAAACCCTAAGTGAATTTTAATACCCAAGATACCGGACAAGTACAGAAACAGATCTATGACGTGAGAAAGCAGCATTTGTACAGTGGCTTTTCAGAGCAGAGTAAGACTTGGATTAGAGAACATCTTCTAAAATGTTCTCTAATGAGAAAACATTCTCATTTTACCATGGGCACCAGGGCACAAGTCACCCCACACCCTCTTGCCCGCAGCTATGGAGCTGTAGTAGGTATCTGTGCACAGCTCTGCTGGGAAACACAGATATTCCCTTTCCTAGTGACCAAGCCACCCTCAACTTGCAATAAATGCCACTGTCTTGGCATGCAAGAGGAGCTTGTGAAGAAACACCACCTAAGGGCAGTCACAGCCAGACCTACTGCTCTCTCTTGTTCAAGTATAGCAAGAGCTGTGTTACAGCTTCCCACAAGTTTGTAGAGCCAGGGCAGAAACCAGACATTTCAGCCAATCTGCGGGCACCCCACCTACATCCAGACTTATCTCCAGTTCTACCCAAGCTCCTCTGACTAACAGATCTCAGTCAGACAACGGGACAGCCCTTTCAGTGGCATTTAAGTCACATTAGATAATTTGCAGATACACACATCCACTACCAAAGCCAGGAAAATCACCCTGCTGTGTGAGATGCAGTTCCTGAGTGCTACCCATGTGCTGTCATCTCAACAGCCCCAAAGCCAGAGTACAAGCACAATCCCAACATAAGGAAATCCCCTCTCTTCCTGCACATGCAAGGTGGAAAATGATTCCTTGTAGTTCAGCACCAGAAAGGAAATGGCAAGCAGTTACGCCACTCGAGGTATTGACTCTTACATGGACTCACTAGTAGATCTGAGTGCTGAAACCTGTACAGATAATAATGAAAGGGCTTAGGAAGTAATTAGGAGATTGAGGGAGAGGGGAGAACCACACAACTGGAAATAAAGTGATTTTTTAATTATGTGTTACCAGAAGTAAAGAAGCGGCGGCGTCAGGGCTCTGCTGCAACTGCCTGTGCTGTTATCCAAGACCCTCTACTGCAAATTAAGGAGCATTATCCTTTGACTGAACACGAACAAACCAAAACCACAAGATCAACAACTGCGACTAGGCTCTGCTATGTAAATCTCCTTAAAGAGGCAGTGCTCTCCTCCAACACTCCTGGCTCACTGTCAGGGGTTATGGCTCAGGAGACCATGAAAAGCTTCTGAAAATCCCTACACAGGCACATTCCTAGCCACATCTGCACTGTACTGCACATTAACCTTTCACAAGGAAACCAGGAGGGGAAATAGCTGGAGGGGGAAAATAACCAGAGAGAGATCATTTTCCTGAAGATGATGAAGGGAGTAGAACAGCTCCCTTATGAGGAAAGGCTGAGGTAGCTGGGTCTCTTTAGCTTGGAGAAGAAGAGATTGAGGTCTCATTAATGTCTATAAATATGTGAAGGGTGGGTGTCAGGAGGATGGAGCCAGGCTCTTCTCAATGGCATCTAATGATAGGACAAGGGGCAATGGGTGTAAGTTGGAACACAGGAAGTTCCACATCAATATCAGAAGGAACTTCTTCACAGTGAGGGTGACACAGCACTGAAACAGGCTGCCCAGGGGAGTTGTGGAGTCTCCTTCTCTGGAGACATTTAAAACCTGCCTAGATATGTTCCTGTGCAACTTTATCTAAGCAATCCTGCTCTGGCAGTGGGATTGGATTAGATGATCTTTTGAGGTCCCTTCCAATCCCTAATGTTCTGTGATTCTCCTTGGCACCAGAGGCTGACAGTTGCACAGGAAAACTTCTAAGGAAGTCTCATTTTGGTAATTTGCCTTTTTCTGAAATCAGGGCCTTGTGGTAGAAGCCATAGAAGCAGGAGGAAGTCACCACTACCCTGAGGATACCATGCTTTAAAATAGGTTCTTACACACTAAGATCTTATTTACAAGAAAGATGGGGCCATGCATGAGGCTGCAGCAGAGCTGGGGAGAAGCCAGCTCCCAACTCCTGAGTTTTTCTGCCACACAGTGATTTTGTTCTTCAGAAGATGTCCTACTCCCTGCTTTGCTTCCAGTCTGTCAACACTTGTGCTTGTGTCACTGTGGTTATGTGACCACTCCTTCCTCAGTACAAAAAGTGGTTCTTTCCCCCTGCAACTGTGTAGGAGACCCACTGAAACCAGAAAGTGGAGAGCACTGGTGTGGTGATACACAAATACTTGTCAAATACAGAAGTTATCCAATCTAATCTATCTGTCTAGACATTTGTGCTGTGTTCATCACCATGGTATCTGAGTGCCTGCGGTCATACAGTGACTCAGTGTCAGAGCCATGGATAAGATCCAGACCTCCCAACTCTCATCTCTAAGGCCAACACTGGAATGGATGGAGTTCAGCCGTGCTCTCCATCCCAGCTGCCGTGCACAGTCAGCAATGTTCCTTATGGCCCTGTGGGCACTACCAAGGACTCTTAACGCCACCTACCACAGTAAGTGGGAGGCTCCACTGCTTATTGGCAACCCCTAGGAGGTCCACCCATCAACCCACAAGCCATTCAAACACTCCAAAGACACAGGAATGCAAAGTCCTGCCTTCACTGGACCTACTCTTAACCGCAGGGAAGTCATTTCACCTTGTCCATCCCAGTTGCAAAGACTGGTTCCGTTTCCTCAGGATAGGAATGTAAAACCACGTACTCAGCCAAGAAAAAAATGATGCCCTACCTCCTACTGCTGCCCAATGGAAAACTAGAGCGGCTGGTGTGCAATATTCAGGCTGTAAGTAGTACACAAAGCAAACAAAGGACATCAATTCTGCCAGTGCTACTAGCTTCAGGGGAGGCAGATACAAAAGTAGGGTATTTAAAATATGGCATAACGTCACCTGAATGTGCTCAGAAAGGCAGAACTCCGCATTTGTGAATCCGAGGGAAGGCCAATTAAGCAAACATGATATTAAAAGTCCCCGCTTTTATCTGAGTCTTGCCAACCGACACAAAAGCTAGACCTTCTCCCCTTAAAGAAACAGATTCTACCCAGAAAAGATCTGTAGGCAAGATCACAAGCGAGGGAGTGTGAGAAATTCTTCCACTTTTACCAGTGAACAGCAACCTCACACATCCCGGTTTCCCACCACCACGGGAGGAATCACCAATATTTTGTCCTGCAAGTAGTTTGATACCTGTGAAAAAATGTGGTCAGGAAGTTGGGAGGGAAGAAGACAGAAGAGTTATAATAAAACCTGTCCTTTTTCTGCAAGTGATACTTGTCAAATATAAAACCGGTCAAGGTAGAGAACAAGTTGTGCTAATCTGCAATATTTACCCAGCAACCAGTTATTACTTTCACGTTTATTTTAGAATGTTTAAAAGCCCCAAAACCTACACTCGCGTTGCTACAGAAGTAATCCTTAAGGGTTGTGTTGACAAGCCTGTGTCTGCCTGCAGAACAGAGAGGATCAGGACCTCTCTCCCAGATCTCAGACTGCTACCTCAGCTGCAGAGAGCAGTGAAGACAATAGCGCAAAATTCAGCGTACTAGGTCTCCAGACTGTGGGTGCTTACTTGGACAACTGCCCTGTACTAAGGTCCAAGCTACCTCTTTCCTCACTCCTACCCAAGAAATCTAGACTAGACCAAGTGTGGGTTTCCCTGTCATCAGATCTGCAACTGCATTATGGACACAGCCAAAAAGACTCAAAGCCAGTGGACAGATAAACAGAGCTTACTTTAACAGCCACTGAAGCCACATCTTTTTATGAACTGCAACCAATATGTTTCTGACCACGTGAACTTAACAGGGCAGGCAGAGACAAAGCCTGCTAAGGGACAGGCATCAGCCTCAGACCTACATTTTAGCCGAAACTACAGAAACAACGACACTAATGAGGGTCTTGGGGCAGGGTCACACAGCCCATATCTTTCATGGGAGCAGAGCAGAGTTTAAACCACCAGTGTCAGAAATTCTAGTGAACCCACGGGCAATCTCTGCCTGTATTTCCCTGCATTTAAGATTTTTCCTAAATACACAAACCAAGACTCTGCAGTGTAAGTTTAGTTTCGTCCCATCATTTTCCCCAATGATAAAAAATAAATCACAGAGTCACAGAGCACTAGGGATTGGAAGGGACCTCAAAAGATCATCCAGTCCAATCCCCCACCACATCAGAATCACCCGGATGCATTCCTGCGTGACTTGGTCTAGGTAATTCTGCTGTGGCAGGGGGATTGAACTAGATGATCTTTCGAAGTCCTTTCCAATCCCTAATGATTCTTTGATTCTATGAGTCTATGATCAAGGAACATATCCAGGTGGGTTTTAAACGTCTCCAGAGAAGGACACTCCACAACCCCCTTGAGCAGCCTGTTCCAGTGCTCTGTCACCCCCACTGTGAAAAAGTTCATTCTCTTACTTATGGGAACCTCATCAATCACTCTGAAAACCAGCTTTTATGTACTAAGAACCTGTGATATCGCTCTCCCTCCCCCACCAATGCTGTCTTGTGTAGATTAAATGAACCTGATTTCTTCAACCTCTCCTCAGAGGTCATGTTTTCTAAAACTCTGACAATTATTGCTGCTCTCCTCTGGCCTTTTGCCAATATGTCTACATCTCTATTTTAAAGCATCATATCCAGAAATGAGAACTGAAGCAAAGATGACGTGTCACTGGTACAGAGAATAGAAAAAGCAAACTCCCATGCACAGCGTTCTTGCAAAACCACAGAAGCCTCTCCAAATCCAGTGCACCCATCCTGGGAGCTGCTTACTTGGTGTAGGAGGTTAGAGATGTTAAAGGGGTAGCCTAGCTCTTGACATTAGAGTAATCACAAATGCAGGAAGATTTTTCAAGACAGCTCTGTGCATGAGCTCCAGCATTCCCTGCTCACACCCTGCCTGTGGCATCACCAGCCTCTGAAATCCCTGCTGCAGCAGCAGCAGAGCTGCTTTAAGGTCTTCTGCTGAGTAAACAAAGCCAACCAGGGAAAACTAGAAGCTTCAGCCACGAAGCCTGCATATCAAAGTGGTGTGTGCCTTACCTTGCAGTGGGAAATACCCATAAACATAAGACTTCATTCACACAATACTTCATCCCCAGCTTTCCAGAAGCTGAAGGGCAACAGTGACTCTAGAGCCCAGAAGCAGCAAGTCCCAGACAAGGTCACCCTGCACAGGTTCACAGAACTCTTTCTGCAAATGCAAGGTAATACAGGTAGGCATGAAGAGGGCAGGGTTTGCTGCTCTATGTAGCCTACAGGACTGCGGTGCCTTACCCGCATCTTCACAAGAAAGGATCCATAGTTAGGATATTCTCAGGTTTGCCAAAGGCATGACCAGCACAGAGACTGTAATTTCATTGCTAGGACTTTTTCTTTCAGTCTTTTCTCCACTTCTCTGAATAATAGAGAATTATTCAGTATCTACTTGCTGTTTCTGCGAAGATTCTTTGCCCAAGCTGCTGCCTCTGCTTTGTTCACAGCACTGAACACCAGGCCACCCTGGCCTTATGTTTACAGCTTAAAACCATAACCCACTTCACTGCTACATACAGTGATGAGTTGGTTATACAAGGGCTGACAGACATGGTTTGTTTAGGAGGCAGGAACTTCAGGTGAACAGACATGCAGAAGACAGCACTTCAGCATGAGGCTTGTTGCTAGCTGAGGAGCTGCTGCCTGGATGCAAGCATACAATTTCTTCTTAAGAAATCTTTCTCTGCCCCATCCAAAGCAGATACCTTTGAATAATTTTCAGCTGATGGACTAATTAGTCATGGGGCACAGTTTTTTAAACCCAACAAGAAGATAACTCTGTTATCAGTCTACTGTCAGGACACACAAGATCACTGTGGATGAGTTTGTACCTACTCTCCAGGGCAAGGAGAGTGGAAGTGTTCCTGGATTTTCATCTTATATAGGGGCTGTAAGAAGAGCTCACAAATTACTCTCTTCATAATAGCTGTGCTCAGAGATCTCAAGACTGAGGCTCTGCTATAGCAGTTAATAGGAGAATGTAAAAAAGATGCCACCCCAGCAAGCTACACTAGCCAAATCACAAAGAAGTTTCCCAACATTGACTTTCCTGGGTTTTTTTAGCTTGGGTACAGCATCAAGCACACACTCAGTAAATGTCAACATTGCTTGAGGAGCAAGAAAATTTGACCACGTATGATGAAAACAGAAGTGTTTTGGGAATCGCTTTCACCCAGCATCTCTGATTTGCGGTGACATCTAGAAGTATCAAGTTCAGGCTCTCTTAAGAACCTACTTAAACTTTTCCAACAAAATCTAGGTTTAAACACCCATTAAAAACTCTGCAACCCTTTTTCCATTAATTTTGTTAGTCTTGTTTCAATGCTCTAACCCCCACCTGTGGCTGATGCTGTGCAATAATCTCTCCAGGCTCAGCACAGCAACCAGGAACATCAAACACATTTACAGGCTGATAAGCTCTCCCCCTACTCTTAGCAGGTCACTCCATAAGATCTATTGGATTTAAAAGAGTAAGGCATACCATGACATTGTGCTTTTGGCCATCATTATGCGTCACCAGAGAGATAGATGGTCTCATAGCAAGTCAGTGAGTACAACACTGCCTTCTTTTCTGGGGGTGGAACAGAGAGCATGAAGACTTGCTGCTGCTGAGGAAAATAACTTGGAGCTTCATGTACTTTGGAGCTGAAAGACAAAGCCCTAGTCTCCAGAATATCTGGGCTGTCGATTCCTGCTGCCCTCGCATGGAATCATTGTTCTGCAGAAGCAAGAGGGGTATCTAGCAGAGATAGTTCTCATGGAGACTGCAGCTAGCATCCAGGTAGGCTTGGCATAAAGGAGTTTCTTCTGCCCGACAGATTCCCATCATTTTGCTATACTTTTGGAAGTGCTTGGCATTTTTTAAGCCTCTGAGTCCGTGCACAGGACAAGATTGTGCCTAACCTTGCTAGACTTTCCATCCACCCTCATTAGATCAGACATTGCCCTGTGCAAAGAGGCTAAGAAGGATTTCCAGCCCATATCATTCTGCTCTTCCGGCAGTCCAGCTTTTCACCTCATCCAGTCAGATGACTGAGACTGCAGTATTTGTTTTAAAAAAGGGGAATACTAGGGACTTTCCAAGAATAAGCTCTCAACAAGATGGTATCATCAAGGACAGCACACACTTGATGGAATATCTAAGGAAGCGTGTAAATGCAGCATAGCTCTTCAGCAGAGATTTTACATATCTAAACACTGGACAAATCAAGGGCTTCAGTAAGAGACAGTCTTTCCTCCAAGCAAGCAATGAGGCAAATTCTTCAGCGAGGAGCCAAGAGACACAGCACTTGTGGAGCAGGCAGAACTGACCACTCAAATACTTCTAGCCTGTGATGCTTTTTGCAACACACGTATTTCCAGCGTGTTGATAAGTGAAGCTGTCCCTGTAGATCTGAATATGGAACATTTTCTTAAGCAAGTTGTATCTGCTTCTGAGCCAGCGCCAAGGGATCCTTGTGGGGAAACAATGCTTTCCCAACGCAGACATAGCACTCGCTCTGTGAGTGTTCTAGGGAAGGCAGAGAGCTGAGGAGCACAATCTGTGAGGCACAGTGGATTACCTAATTATCTCATGGGTATTTTTAATGGATTAGTAGGTATTAGAGTGGGATATTGTGAATATCCCATGGAAATTTGGAAGTGAGAGAGAACAATCAACTGGCTAAAAAAACTGTGTAAAGGTTGTCCCAGAGGTATTGAAGGATTTCAGAGGAAGCTAAATCAAGGTTGATTTTAAAAGATGTTGGTAGACAGCTACCCAAGCTGAATAAAAACAAGGTCTCAAACATACAGGCTTAAAAATGGAACAGAAGACTAGATACCAACCTTTATGGTGTCTGCACTACAGGTGGAGCCAGTTCAGCAAAGCACCTGGACACACACAGGACATCCAACAGTAAGAAAAATCACCAACCACTCATAAAACCATCTGCTCTTTGGACACCCTCGGTCAATATTCAGGAGACAAATTTTTAAAGCTGTTTCATTCTCAGCATTGAAGATAGTCTTCCAAACCTTTGCATGTGTATCTCTCCTGCCTGGGAGATGTACACTTGGTGGGTTACAGCAAAGTGAGGGGAAAGTAAATTCCAAGGTTTGTCAGGCTGTGTATTTGCTCTCATTTGCAGACAGAGACAACTGCATCACATTACCAGACCTGATAATTGTCAACCTGGCATCACCAGTGGGTCCCAAGCAACCAATCCTAAGAGTAACTTTACCAAGAACACCAGCTCCAGGCTACTATCAATCCTTTGAGGTAGCAATACCCAGCTCAGACCACAGCCTGTTTGCATTGCAGGCCTGCCCCAGCCATCACCTTCTTTGCTGGAGCAGAGTGGCTACAGAAGGTAGATCTGATCATAAGGAGATGAAGGCAATGACCTGACCTCCTGGTGCACTGTGCTGCTAAAGCAAGGGTTGGTTCACCCACTCTCTCCTTTAAGGGACAATCCTCTCTGTGTCCTCCAGAGCACCCACATGGACCAGCTCCATGGTTTTGCAGTCTGCAGAGCCCACCCTTTGTGTTTTGCTTTACAGCCATTTCTGCAGAGCCTCGCAGTATGCAACTCTGCATTTCCCTGTGGTTACACTGAGCTAACCATGGGAAAAGCAGAGACACTGTGCATCCCAGATGCTGTCAGCTCTTACTCTACACCAAGAGTAGTAGCAGGAGGGCAACAGGGCTGCCTAAGCAAGCATATATTGTAGACTGACAACAAATCAACACAAGCTAGGTATTTTTTCCCCAGCAGCAATGTGAAGCATCAGACCCACGCTGAGCAGCCACCCCCACATTTCTCCACCTGAGAAGAACACCCTCCTACCTCTGTCAGGATCCTGTCAGGCAAGCACATCCACCGCTCTCTCCCATGGGCTCTGTCAGTGCAGCCAAAGGGCACAGCTTTGCCCACTGGCCAGGGAAGCTTTGGGGCACTAAGGAGCATTCCAGTCCTTTTGCTTTCACCCAGGCCTTCCAAGCTCACATTTGCTAAATTTCCTCCCAGCCAGCCTAGGCACTGCCTATACTCCCAGAGGTACCACTTCCCCAGGTTGGGAGGGGGTGTCTCAAAATCTTCTGGTACCCTGCTGCTCCTCATTTTCTGGTAGTGCCCCACATTGTCCTGCTTTTCAAGGGCAGATCTTCAGAAAGGATTGCACACAGACACCAAGTATTTTGACTCCCATAGGAAAATGTGCAAAAGAGAGTGGGGTAATACAATCATGTACCCACAGCTTCCCACTAGCAAATGCTCACTGCAAGCCTCAAAGCAGAGAGCTGCCCCCTCCTGCCTTATCTCCAACTCACCAGCTTTGTCTCAGATTCACTTCTAAGGACTCCCTTACAGCCTGCAAAACACTTGACACCAATAAAAGGTGGCATGTTACCAGTAAGCACCTGCTACACAGAGAAGCCTCCCTCTTATGTGCACCATAAACATCACCCAAACAATGGCACACCTGCCCCTACTTGAGTAAATGACCTATCTGGGAAAACACCCTCACACATTACCAAATCCTGAGCCATCTAATCCCCTTAACTGAAAACAAGCTGAACCAAATTCATTTAAATGGGTTATAACACAAGCTTTTCCGTTCATATAAAATCCATTGCTCTGTCTTAGAAGTATCTGTAACAACAACAGAATATCTGGACATGTCATACTTATCAAAGTGATACCAAGAAGATGCTCTCCTTCTTTTCCTTGTTTTCAATTTTTAATGAGTTAGTCACATCTCCTTACCGGTGTTTAGGGACATGCATTTTTAAAGGACACCACAGTGTCTAACTCAGTTGGACATGCGCAGTAAGTGAGGAAAAAAGAACAGCTCAGGACATGCCAAACTTGCACAAATACTGAAATCAGGGACACGATATCCAAAGAGCAGCTGGGAACAGCCCTGCTGTGACCCCTTTGCTACATGTCCATGAGAAGATTTTTTGATGGCACCTCATCCCCCAGCACAGTGCAAAGTCAATGGCTGGGGTCTACGAGAGACAGAAGTCACTCCTTTGTTACTTCTGTCAAGTCCTTTATGGAGTGATAAACTTTTCTCAGTGCCCACCTGATATCCTTGCTGATAGAACCTTCTATTAGTGCTTTTGTTAATGCTGACTTCAGATGCTTCCCACCACCCCCTCCCCATACTGCACACCCAGTCCTTTCCTTTCCTTTCCCTGCAAAAGGCATGCACCCCTTTGGCTCAGCTTGGAGGCAGATTCAGGGTCACACAGCACCTGAGACTTATGTCAGTGACAGTCAGGACAATTTCTAGTATGAGTATTGAAAAAATAGAGTGAGCCAGACCTGATACTATCATGACATTCACATTAAAATCTTGAGTCTGAGTTAGAAATCCTGAGAAGCAATGGACACACGAGCAAGCCTCCTCTTTTCCAAATGTTATACATGGCATTACGTGCTCTCATCTCTCTGTTTCTGAATCTCTTGCATATGCCTTGTTCAAGTTGTTCTGCTTTTTCTTCGTGGTCTCAAGACAGAGAAAATTTTACAAAATTCAGTGACAGCTGAGAATTGCATGAGATTTGTAGGAAGAATTCAAGTTTCTAGGTTGAAAGATTTACCCCTGAACTGGTGCTTCCATCATTTCAGTGATAATGAAACTTGCAAAAGTGTTCTGGAAATTCAGCAGGACAAATGTTAACTTTGACTCCAGCACCTCTTATTAAGAGGTAGAACTAACTGCCATTTGTTCACCACGATAATTGCTTTCACTCAGGATGCATGGATAAGCAAATATTCCAGAGCTCTTACATGTATATGCATTTCCAGCAATACATCAACATAATAATGATGCATTATTGACTTGAATACTCATCAATTTTTTTCTCTAGCTCCAAATACTAGCAAGGAGCTACTGTTCAATAGGGAAGAAAAACATGTAGGGGAACTTGTGGTGAATGTTTGTT
>JAOXOE010000694.1:10190657-10206241 GCA_028565055.1 Phoeniculus purpureus
CAAGGGAGTGCAGCCTGGTGTTATCACTTTTGCCTTGTATTCCTCATCTGGAAATCTGTCTAGGAAGGATCTTTCCCTGCCCACACCTCAAGGGTGCCTAGTACAGGCTGCTCCAAAATTCTTGCATCTTGGAGCTGCAGAGAGCCTGTAGAGGTGCTCTCTGGAGTAACTCAGCGTGGCTCCCATGCAACTGAGTGATAGCTGCTTTACCTCAGTCCTTTCTGCTTCGCCTGCCGGAAGCTGCCTGTCTGGCCAGACCCTTCAGTCACTGCTGGACCAGCCCTGAGACAACTCCACACCATGCTGAGGTACATAGCTCCACTGCTACCCTTCTGATATGTGCCTTTTTTTCATTCACAACTCACCCCAACTGGTCTTCCCTGGGCTGGAGTACAAGCTGGTGAGGAGGGATCATCTCTCTCAGAAGAGATAGCTTACACCCATCTTGCTCAGCTGGAAGGCAGCCAAAGGACAGTGTGATGGTCCAGATGGAGCATGAACACACTGTGAGGCAGTGTCCTGGAGAACAGCCCAGTGCTCCAGGTGATAGGACTGGTGTTCAGAAGACAGCAGGTCTGCATGCACACAGGTTTCAGGGCCTTACCCTAAGTCTGCCTTTTCCAATTTATTGGGAGGAACTTTGCCATATCCACAGCAGGGCTATGGATGAACTAGAAGACACAAACAGTTAGATCCATCCTGTCATGATCCCTCTGGATTTCTCATAGCAGCACATTTGGCCCAAAATCTCAGAGAATGAGCTTTGGGGACAGTAGTGGAGCAAGGAAATTTCCACTCCTTTCCCTGGGCTTGTAATGCTCATCTCCATCTTTCAGACTCACCTCTCAGCCTACAGCTCCCTCAACTGTAAGTGTAAGTGCTGCATGGGCCAGACATGTTCAAAGTTTAGGGCGTCCCTACACATTGAGCACCAAAGGCACCGGTGCTGCCAACCAAGGACTTTGTACTCACAAGCAAAAAGAAGGGTAAGAAAGTGTGAAAGGCAACAGTGAAATACATGCAGAAAAGAGGTTTTCTGTAATCTTCCTATTCCACTGCTAAAGTGAGGAAAATGTTGTTTCAGAGTAAAAGTAATCAAACAAAATGCAGTGGTTGTCCCAAAACAGCCATTTTACAGTCAGGAAGGACACAGTGCCTGCCAAGCCCAGCCCATGCACAGCACAGACCTGTCAGAGTCAGCAGCAATGCCTGCAGCATGACCTGTGCTGCCTTGTCCAGACTGAAGGAAGAGTTGATCCATGTCCTGGGAGGGCAGCAGGATGCCCTGGGGACCAGGCATCAGAGCACACAGGCTGTGACATGGACCTGGGCTGCTGGACCTCATGGGTCCCCACTACACTCCTCTACTCTGTGCCTCCCTGAAGTCAGATCATCTCCTGTTTCGCTCTATCATAATCATCTCAGTGCCTTACAAGACTGTTTTGTGGTAGTTTTTTATGTAATCTCTGTGGTTCTCCTCCTCATGGACTGACTGTACCAATTTCTGATATTGGGCTGGCCAGCTAACAGGGACATGTCATGTTTCCCACACAGAGCCTTTAAATTAAATCCAACCATATCCTGTGTTCAAAAGAAAGAAGTAAGAAAGGAATCCCTGTTTTCTTGCAGGGTGCTGCAAGCACCTCCAAAGCTGCTCCCCATTGCACCGAGTTGACCTTCCAGATGCCCATGAGGAGACATACAGAGGGATGAACCTCAGCTCTACCCAACAGGGCAATAGTCCAGCAGCACTGGGTGCTGCCACTTGAAAGCACATGCTAGAGCCCAGGACAGGGTGCAGTGGTAAGGCCATGGGGGGACAGTGTGTTTGAGGAAGAAACTCAGTCCCTGTTGAAGGGTAAGGGGTGGTCAGTAGATGGGGTGGGTTTGGATGAGGTGCAGGGAAACAAGATGTTTCAGGAGAGACAGGTTCCTTCATGGTGTCATGGGAAAGTGGAATATGCTGGGGTGACTTCAAACTGTGATGAAATCAGTGGCGATATTTCTCTACCCCCAGCTTGAAGGAGCTCTGATTGTCCCTTTGGGAGAAAATTCTTCTCTGGTATCACCATGGAACTGGCCCTGGCATCTCTCCCCCTCAAGAACACAAGCATGAATCTGCTTCCCAGCAGTCATCTAAAGAAGGACATCTTGATGATGTTTCTCCTGCAGGCTGAAGATGCCCCAATCCCACACACTTCCTTATGAGGAGGAAACAGCATTGCCCAGAAAAGACTGAAAACAGCCAAGCTCTGCATGCCCCAGACAGAAGTCCTCAGAAGTCCTTCAGTCCCCTTCCCTGTGCAGTCAACTGTGGTTCTCCACTGCCTGATTCTCTCCAATGAATGTACCCTAAAGTATGATGGGACCCAAGGACTGTTTTATATTTCGTCTCCACCAGGACAACAAAAGGAAAGCCCTTCCCATTCTTCTTGTCCACAGGAAACAGGAGAGGAACTGCAGGTCTTGGCATCTCCTACTGAATAGCAGCCAGGCCACCAGCTCCCCACAGAATATTTTATCCCACGTAGTTTCGGAGGGGGCAGCCTGGCAGACCAATAGCCCTCTGCAGGGAAGAACTAAAATATCTGGCACTGGCAACGAAGAAGGGATGACCTGTCATCTGTGGTGGAGGGAAGTTTGGAGCAGAGGAAAATCACAGTACCTCAGTACCTGCAAAATGTCCCCAGAACATCACACCATGGACAACCCAACTGTCTGCAGAAATGAGTGACGGTGGAAGGAGAGGAGCCAGTGAGAGAAGAAGAAAAACCAGGAGGCAAGAAAGGGAGAAGGCGATGAGATGAGATGAGATGAGATGAGATGAGATGAGATGAGATGAGATGAGATGAGATGAAGGCTAGCAAACAACAGGGGGTAGGAAACATCAGATGGGAACACTTCATGAGGTCAGTGTGTGCTGTGAGAGGCCAGCCCAGCAGCCCATACACATGATGGCCCCCATGCTCTACTCCCTGCAACCGATTGTCACCATACCTCCAAAGTCAGGCCTGAGGCGGACATCATAGCCCTTCAGCAGTTTGTCCACAATCTCTTTCACCACAGAAATATTCCCAGTGGATGGGCTGAAAGACAAAAGAAGAGAGTCTTTGTCATCCTTTGTGCCAACAGCCACGTGGAGGGGGGTCCTGGTCAGGCAGCACCACCACAGCATCCCTTATGCCCCATGGCACGAAAGGGCCATTGTGTTCTACGAACACCCCAGTCATGGGTAGACCCTCCTGTTTCACTTTCTCACCCATATTTTCTGTTCCTGGAATGGCTCTTGGCCCCCAACCTGCACATAAGACTCACAGGGCTGCCAGGAACCATAAGCCATTCTGGGGGCTGACATAGGAGGTACAGCAGGTCTTTTGACTCCTCTTCTGCAGTTCACTCCCACGCCTGGCTACTCCAAACTCCATCTCCCCACTACTGCCTGGTTTATGCCTGCATCTCAGCAGTTCCATCAGGCTGGTGCACCCCTCACTCACCACCAACTGGTGGTCCTGCTCACCACCAACATGCTGTCCTTGGCCACTGACCCATGCGCTTGGTGTTCCTCACTCACTTGGGTGAATGCATACACACACATAGACAGAAGTCATCCTCTCTGTTCCACCAAGGTATTCACAGGGTGCCTGTAGCCTCTGTCTTGAAGGATTCAGTTCACCTTATCCAGCTGTGCTGGACACTTGCTTCAGGTCAAACACTGCACAGCACAGACTTGTCATGCCCTGAGGCGCACCGCAATAAGCCTCCTGAACTGACACACACCCCAGTGCAACCTCTTCTTCTCGGTGCACTTCATATCATTAAGTAAAGGAAAAAAAACCATTCCTTTGGTCTTGTGGTCTCAACATACTGTTGATCTCTGGCACATGAAATTAATTTTTTGCCACTCAGCATCACTGTGACTCCTCAGCAACACAAACCAAGAGACAGAGACAGGGGAGAAGAGTCCATCTTTCCCTCTGTGTGCAAGAGCAGCGTTACCTCCCTTTCTGACCCTCTGACTTGCACACAGTGGGAGCAGCCTCCATCCCTAACACTGATCCAACTACCCCAGTCATTTCAGCAAGAAGGAAGAACCTTCTAAAAGCAACCCAAGAGTCAAAGCAAAATTGAAGGTGGGAAACCAGCAAGCAGAGGATGCTAAAAATATTGAATCTATTCAGTGCTGCGGGGTATATAGGTTTTCTGCCTGAATACCCGGCCTCTGTGCCACCCTCATCCCCTGCTTTGCATGAGAATAGAGACACTGCCGGTGACAACTGCTGCTCTTTGCAGTCACCCACAACAGCATCTCTCCCTGTCAGCACCGCCTCCCACATCCATCCAAGTCAAGCTGGAAAGCTGCACCATAGCACTACCCGTGCCAGGCAGCCCTGTGCCTCCCTGGACACCAGGGTTTGCTCTGACATGTCCATGTGTCCACACACACCCACATGCACCTGGTGCCCACATGCCTGTGGACATGGAGCTCAGGAGTACAGCCCTGAAACCTGCATCAATGTTGGGTACATCTGTGTGAGGTGACTGTGAGTGCAGATGTGGCTCCACCAGGTTATGACGACAACATTAGGCTGTGGACACAATTTATTTAGAAGCATAGAAGCAGGTATCTGTGGCTTTCCAGATGCCTTGCCTCTCTGTACAGGTGTGGGTGGGGGCATGTGGGACCACTGGGAGATTGGGCATGCGTCAAGGCTTCAGATGCATAGGCTGTGTATGTGCTGGGATTTCTCAACAAAATAGGGATGTGCAGATGTGAGACAGCACACTTCCCAGGCCCAGCCTTGGTGCATGGACAAACAGTCCAACACTTCTCCTGGCAGGATGGTAGTGTCAGAGCTGCATTCCTGAGCCCCTTAAAGGGGCTTGTCATGGAATTGCATTAATCATGGTAGAAAGACCGGAGAGGTGCACACAGGTGGACATCTTGACAACGCTGTCTAGGCTTTCAAGGTCTGCTTGCACGGGTGGGTTTCTATGCAGGAACATGAGGTTATGTATATAAGCTTACTGTGGATTGATGGTGTGCACCAGCACAGTCAACCCTAGGTTGACACAGATTTCCATATTCATAGATTTCCATATCACAGAGTCACAGAATCACAAAGTCACAGAATTACAGAATGTTGGGGGTTGGAAGGGACCTCTGAAGATCATTGAGTCCAACCACCCCTGCCAGAGCAGGATCAAAACTATCATAGAGTATTCATTACAGAGATACTATATGTCTCTTAAGGAATTTAGAAACTTCTGTTTAGTTTCACACAGGACATAAACTCAGGAAGGAGTGTTACCTCCTTCATATAGGCAAGGAAATGGAGGCAAAGACAATGTAACCAACGTGTCAGGAGCCTCCTCATCAACTACAGCTTGGCCCAGTGAGGGCATAGGCTGGCATCAAGATCAGACAAAAGGTCTCTTGACTCTTTAGAGCTCCTCTTGATCCAAAAATCTACATCCCTTCTGCTGAACAGGCAACTTGTGCATACGCCCAGCTGTGGTTGAGCAGCTGCATGTCAGTGCTATTCCTGGCAAATGTGGGTCTGCATCCACTCAGGGATCATGTACATGCAGCCTGTGAGCTGAATTTTTGACTACTGTGTCCCTGACTCTGTGTGGGTGTGCATGTGCTTTGCATATACACGAACACTTGCAGCCAAATATCCACATATACGCACTCTGTGCTGCTGGCTGGGCTGTGTGGGAGTAGCTGAATGCATATGCACATGGGAGAGTGTTTTGTTTCCAAGGCATGCACAGACATACATGCAAATTGCAAGGCAATGTTAGTACTGCATGTAAGTAGGCATAAAAACCTATGAAAGGACATGTATGAGCAAAGGCTTATCACCTGGGCATTGCTCTTTATTCATTTGCTTGGCTACTGCCCCCAAGTATGCCCGTGTATGTGTGCATGCAACGTGGAGCCCTGCCTGAGTGCTGTGGGTAAGGTGAGCGTGACACTGCGCATGTGCGTGTTTATAACTGAGGGAACATAAATCTTTGTATTTACAGACCTGCAAGTGTGTGCAGGGACCTGCATGTGCGTGTTGGAAACACAGTGCTCTGTGTGCACGGGTCGGCGTGGACATGCCACCGCACACCCCCCAGCAGACTTCATGCATGCCGTCAGCACCGAGGTACAAACCCACCTGCCCACACGGGTGAGAAAGGAGGGTGAGGAGGAGGAGGCAGCGCTACTCCTGTGTGTGAAGGCAGGGGATATATGCCTGCGTCAGAGCAAACAGGTGTGCTCCATACACCTTGCCCAAGTGGCATGGGCATTGCCCCCCTAGCTGCTGGGATCACTCGGGAGAGCTCAGGGCATGCCCCAGGAACAGCTACAGCCTGAGCATGCAGGATTTTAGTGCCAGTATCGACATGGCTGCAGGCAGAGCAAGGTAACCCGCGCTGTGCTCGGCAGGAGTGTGTGATACACGTGTGTGCATCCAAAAGGCCATGGATGAGCGCACACACGCAGGGATGGACCCGAACAGATCGCACCCACAGATGATGAGTCTGCGTGCCATAAATCTGCGTGGAGGCACAGACGTGGGCATCACTCGCCGTACACTGCAGAGCTGGGGCTCGGAACGGGCTCGGCACACTCGGCTGTGAGTGTGGCTGCGTGTGTGCTGTGTGTGCAGACCCAGGCATGGACCAGGCAGCCCTGTGCTGGAGTGCAGATGCCAACAGCTTGGTGCTTCGACTCCCACAAACACCATGTTTCCCAGCAAAGCGTCTCATTTTGCCATTTCCCCCCAGGTCGCGTACGTGAAGCCGCTGAGGGGGGGCACATGCTGCAAGTGGGCTGCGAGGTGGGCTCAGGCTGCAGCGATCCTGCTCCATATCTCATGTATGAGCATCCCTCCTCCCTCTACAATGACAGGGGTTGGGAAATAATGACAGCAGGCAGCAGGGGAAGCAATTTGGGGAACGAACCCCCTCCCCTTTCCCACATACAGATCGATGGAGAAAAGCCCAAACAAAACAGACAAATCCTGCCTCAGCCCCGCTGTCCCCGCAGCCTGGGATCGCAATCCTTACCTTTGCGCACAGCAGGCGAGACAAAGAGCTGCTAAAGCAGAGACAATTCCACTCAATCTGTCTGCCTGAAATGTCCACATTTCCACAAAGACGAAGGATGAAAAAAAATCTTGGAGGGGAGGGGAGAAAAGGATGGATCTTCTGAAATCCCCCTCCAAAAAAAAAAGGGGGGGGAGGGAAAAAGAAACCAACCCCCCCCAGTTAATTATTTCCTAGAGAAAAAGAATAATTATAAAAATATAAAATGTGGGGGAAAAAATCCCCCCCCTCCTTCAGTGCCAGTCAAAGAATTCGTTTCTTCTTCCTTTCAGCATCCTCTCAACAAGAGACATCCTCTGGCAATGGAGAAAATCCCAAGAGAAAGAAAAATAAAATACCCCAAAATGGGCTCAGCAAAACGTGCGACCGAATCTCACAGGTATGCAGAAGGAGAAGAAGAAAAAATTACAAAAAAAAAAAAGAAAAGAAAAGAAAAGAAAAGAAAAAGAGAACTCAGTGTCCCCTGAGCACTCCACTTGGATTATTTTTCCTCCTGCTCTTTTGCCATCCGGTTCTGCAGATGTTGCATGGCTCCTGCTACCCACCTTCAGAGAGGAGGAGGAGAAAGAGAGAGTGTGTGTGTGTGTGCGTGCGTGTGTGAGGGGGGAGGTGTGAGTTATCAGGCAATATGATTTTATTCTGTATTTTACCTGCTGCTTCCCCTTCCCTCTTTATTTTCCAAGGGGGAAGGGGAAGCAACACAAACCCACTATGCGGTGAATTTGTTTTATTTTAGGGAAATCTCAGGCTCGCTATTTGGAAGGTTTGGGGCTTTTTCTGAAAGGGTTAAAAAAGGAAAAACAGATGAACCCAGCAAATAAATAAATACATATATGCATGCAGTAGAAAATAAATAAATTGCTGTCTCTGGGAAGAGCTGCTCTCCGAGGGAGGACTGGATGTCTCCCTAGTGCTGTTGCCGCATCTCCTGTGGAGTTTTGCTGCTCATTGCAAAGTCACAAGAGGAGGGGAGGAGAGAGGGAGTTTGTGCATGGGGAGGGGGACTCTCAGACAAATTGGGATCCTGACGTCATGGCTGACATTAACCCCTGCTGGTTGGCAGAGGGCAATTAGTAGTTTTTTCCTTTTTTTTCACAGAGTGGTGGAAGCAGGAGAGAGGATGGAAAAGGTGATGGAATTTTGGCAAACAGGGGCCGGGGGTGGGGAGGATGAGCCTGGACCAGTGGCTCAGCTGCAAGTGCTGATGGATGCTGTGGTTGCCTGAAATAGTGTGATCAGCAAAGGCTGAGCTGCTTCCTTCAGTCACAGAGATAGAAAAGAAGGGGATTTACTGAGGCTTTCTCCATGCTGTGGGGCAGAGTGGCCTGAGAGCTTCCTCCTGAGGCACTGGGGAAGATCTGAAGCCTCTGGTGGCCCTGGAGTCTTCCCTAGGCCAGGGAAGCCCATAGCAGCAGGGATGCTCTTCTTTCCCTGGAGTGTGCTGTGTTACGGTTACAATATCTTTTTTTGGGAAACGAGAGCCTGAACTTCCAGAAATACTCCTGAGGATCAGCTCCTGGTGCTGGGGCTTTGCCTGGTGAAATGGCAACAGCCATTGAAGTCTTTGCAGTCACAGCCTCCTGTCCATCAGCTTCTGATCTTTGTCTTAAAAAAGCAAAATTATTAAAGAGCTCTCAACTGGGGATGCAGAAATGCATTTTTATGGATGATTTTTTCCTAGGAAAAATAAGATATCCAGCAGCATTTTGGGTGCTCAAGGGGGAAATGTCCCAACTCACCCAGGACTATCACAGATGGCATTACTTCTGTACATGTCTGGCAACTCAGAGCGGATCCTCCAAACGGGTAAGTATCCCCTCCCCTGATGTGGATGTTCTCCTCTGGGTCAAGAGAGAAGAGCAGATGTGTCACTGCAGCTGGGCAGGATGAGGGACAAAATACCTCTGAAGAGGCACAGGGCAATGCATATTGTCTGCCAGGCAGCATCCTTGTCCTGCTTTTCACTGCAGGATCATGAGGCTGGGCAAATCCTCAGGACTCAGAACATTCCTTTCGCTCATGCATGGCATGGATCTTTGTGGTTTCCTCATCAGAGGCACAGCACAGATCATGTACTATGTCTGCATCTCTGTCTCCTGAAAAGTGGGACGTAGAGTGACCATTTTGAAGAGCTTCCCCACTGCAGGCCAATCTGAGATGTTGCAATGCAGAGACATTAAAACAAGGAAAATCTGGGTTGTGCAATGCACTGTCCTGGTGTCACAGCTCAGGCCATCTCCCCAGCAGCTCCTGTCACAGCAGGGAGGTCCTGGAGGCAGCCAGTATTCAAGCCTTGATGGGGAAAAGGATTGCTCCAGGAAGGTTTGGTATCTACAATAAGGCTGGGCTGGAATAGGAAGGGAAATGTTCTTCTCAGCCGCTGCTGAGGCTGGTGGAATATGATCTCTGCTTTGTTCA
Source organism: Phoeniculus purpureus (assembly GCA_028565055.1). Classification (NCBI taxonomy): domain Eukaryota; kingdom Metazoa; phylum Chordata; class Aves; order Bucerotiformes; family Phoeniculidae; genus Phoeniculus; species Phoeniculus purpureus. Next base: position 10,200,177 of record JAOXOE010000694.1, read on the forward strand.
GTGCCTGGACCACTCCTGCTCCTCCAGATTTCTGTGAGTTTAGCTCAGATCAGTGATTGCCTGCTGTGTTTTTTCTCAGGCCACGGAAGACCAGTGGCAATTGTCACATGCCAGCAAATTTGTCTGCTTGGGCAGAGGCAGGGGCTGGGGTGCAGCACACTACCTATGCACCTTCACTGCAGACCACTTGTTATGGCCTGTCAGACTGCAGTTAAATGAAGGGACTCAACCACAGTGTCCAGCTACAGCTGATGCTATTTAACTGCAGTGTAGACCAATGTAACTGCTGCCTGTCTGCCTAGGCTCAAGCACTGGGCTCTCTTCATTGCCAGAGGTGTGTACCCTCAGGATTGCCCTAGATTTGACATGCCCTGGTGCTAGCAACAATACACATATTGCTGACTCCCCAGAAGCTTGTGGCTCCCTGTTTCCTCTGGCTGAGCATTTCACCATTGCTAAAAGGCTGTGGAGAACTGGGATAAAGCAATAGGGTTTTCCCATGCTCTTGTTGAAGAAGAGGAACCAGACCAGATCTGCTGTGCTCTGTCAGGGTTAACAGCAACTTGAAAATCATCTGGTCCCACCATTTCCACAGGGAAATCTGTCTCACATGGTCATTTGTGCTTCATCTGGTGTGTCTGGCTCTTCAGTCCAGGGCAGAACCAGCTATGTCACAGGTATGCCAGGGTTCCATGAGATCTTTCCATGCGCACATGTACCACTAGGAGCCTTGAGAACAAGATAAGCTGCCCCAGTGCCTCTTGGCACTGCTGTACAAGCATGGTAGTCACCTCATCTGCTGCTGCCACTGCACAGGTTTCCTGGCAGCAGTGTGTTTCTAAAGTGCTTATTCTGAATTAAGCTACTGAGTATAAGGGAGGAACTCTTGGGGAGATGAGAAGCATTTGCGTCTGGGCACCAGAGGTCCCATTAAGCCCCTCCTGGGACCTTCTACTCCTCCCTTTGCACTGCCCTCTCCCACCAGCTATGATTGCATGTTACTGACAAAAAGGTAAGTGGAAAGCAAATGTCAGAGGTGTACATGAAGAGGAAAAATTATGCTCACAAATGGTGACATTTGAGTTTGCAAGTTCACCCAGCTGGGAGCAGAAACAGCATCACGTGAATTGTCTGACCACTCTGTCACAGTCGGAAACTTAGGGAAGCCAATTGCTTAACAGCAAATTTGTTCAAAGGAGCTATTTGTGTGCTCTTGAATAATCTACCTGAAGCCATGTTAGTGAATAAAGGGCTGCTTTGGAATTAGTCACCCATCTCTGCTGAGTCTCAGGAAGGCTGATACACGATAACAATAGAGAAAAATGAATTTGACAGGTGGATTTGACAGTGGATGAGGAATTGGCTGAATGGCCTCACTCAAAGAGTTGTGATCAGAGGCTCGATATCCTCGTGGAGACCAGTTACAACGCTGTTCCTCAGAGGTCTGTTTTGGTGACATGGTCAGTGGCTCTCAGTGCATCCTCTCAGTGCAAGTTTGTCGATGACACCAAGCTGTGTGGTGTGGTCAAAGCGCTGGAGGGAAGAGAGGCCTCCAGAGGGACCCTGACAAGCTTGAGAACTGGAGTTGCAGAGGGACTTTCTTCTGAGGGATTTTAGTGATAGGACAACAGAGAATGGTTTTAAGCTAAAAGAGGGTAGATTTAGATTAGATCTTAGGAAGAAGGTGGTGAGGCACTGGAACAGGTTGCCCAGGAAAGCTGTGAATGTCCCTTCCCTGCAAGTGTTCGAGGCCAGGTTGGATGTGGTTCTGAGCAACCTGGTCTAGTAAGAGGTGTCCATGCCCATGGCAGGGGTTTGGAACTAGATGCTCTCTGAGATCCCTTCCAACATAAACCATCCTATCACACATTTATAGCTGATGATGCTCTCTGGGGTGTTTGTTTCTTGACACCAGAAAAAGGGTATCCCAGAGGTCCTCGTAGGATCTCAAATGCTGGATCTCTCTCCTCTGATAGGAACTGTCTGCTTGCCAGTGAGAGCCCAGCAATGGGCTACTGAAGTTGATATTCTGAGTCTGAAAAGTGTTCTGAGAGGATGCTGGAGATGTCATTCTGTGGCTGTAATCACCCTGAATAGGCCACGGAGGATTGTGTTCATGGCAATTTGCTGTCCTCCACTATTAAATCATTTATTTTCGCTCCTCTCTTGTTTGTTTCTCTGCTGCAAGTTCCACACACTGACCTCTCTTCTCATCCCGTGGCCACTGCTTACTCCAAGTCACAGTCAGTGTGACATGTGCCAAAAGCCTCTACAGATGGTGGCTTATGGTTTACAGCCACCAGAGACAGTATAACTTGGGTTTTTTAAAATAATTTTTCTTTACCTCCTTTTTTCTTTTTTTTCCTTTGATTCTTCATGGTGTCTAATAGTTGAGCACTTAGTGAATATTCTTCAGTGTACTACCTCCGTCTTTGGGTTCATGGATGGGAGACAAGGATCAGTGCTGCCCTGAGGGGTTTACATGAGTAAAGCAGTGAGGCAGTAGATCATATTTGTCTCTCTCTACCTTTTAGCAAAAACAGAGAAAGAGAGGGAGGGTGAGCATCAAGGAAGGCATGAGGCTTCCTCTCCCAGCAGGCAGATGCACTCAGAAGATGATTCTGGGTAGATATTTCTGTAGAAAGCATCCAATATTAGGAAATACCATTATTAGAACTAGTGCTACGGAGCATCCTAAATATGGCTCTGCCACTACCACTTTGCAGTGTCATCTCCTGCCCTGAGGAGGTGTCCTGTGTCTCTCTCACAGCAGGAGGGAATGAGGACCTCTTTCCCTTGCCATCATTACCACACAAGTGCAGCTTTTCCCAAGGGATTGCCATCAAGGCGGAAAATCTTCCTAGTCCATTATTCCCACTGGCAGGGTGGTTGGCTCTTCTGTCAAGCCAACTGCTCCCAGAGGAAGATGCATGTTCTTCTAAGGCAGAAAAAGGACAACAGAAGAGAAAACAAAACACACCGGGCGCTAAAGTAGAAGTTTAATAAAAGCCCTACAGGAAGGGAGAAAGAATTCAGCCTGAGAGCGAGTGTTCCTGCATGGAAGGTGAACAATACCTTGAAAGTAGATGAAGTGTACTTCTTGAGGGGGAAATAGAGCAGGGCAGAGGCAAGGGGAGCTTTCCAACCAGGTGTAGCACACAGCCTTTTTCCTTCTGCAGCTGCATCCAGGATTGAAATCACCAAGCCAGAGAGCCTTTGCCATACCAGGTCCAGGTTCCAGCAGGAAGGTGTTCACCCTCAAGCTATCCTGCAGGACAAAAGCTTCATTAGCAGTTACAGGGCCACCTGATCACCCTCAGCTATCGGCAAAAGAAAACCACAAGTTACTGCCCCCACATACTGATGGGGCTGAGAGATGTAAGTAACTGCTTGGACAGCTGGGACGGTCATTTTGGCCACTTTGTGTCCTCTAACTCACAAATCACTTCTAATGTGTTAGCCTGGGAGCTCCTCTGTTTGGACACACCATATGCTAGATGTTATCCATGCCTGAGAAAACATCTCAGAGATACAGCATATATAGAGGATTTGCCATCTTTGCTGAGTTGAAGATTCTCTATTGTTTTGCAAGACAGCGCAGACTTCTTCAAAGTGGAAATGTTGACTGTTCTTAGGAACCATGAATGGATGAACTGCTAAGCAGAGCTTTGCATGAAGTTGTGTATCTCCTCTGTGCTCAAAGCTCTCTAATTGGAGAATGGAAAGTGTGGAAGGTAGGGGGAAAGGATCATCCATGGAGATGGGATCATGCACTGCTCCCATTTCAGCCTTTTAGATTACCAAGCTGCAGACACAGCCTAGCTGGGGCTGAAAAATTATACAGCCGAGTGAAAGGCTTTTGATTGTGGGAGTACAGAAGTGCTGTGATGGCAGTGATTGTTGAGAAGATCTACACTGACCATCTATACTGACCAGCTCTATGCATGCTGGTCTTCCCATGCCACAACCTTATTCTGCCATGCACACACAACTTGCAGGGTGACAGTGACACTGTGCTGAGCCTGTGACATAGGGACAATCTACTCCAGCCATACCTGAGATCTGGTGATGGGGAAGGCAGGTGAATTAAGTCCACAGGGCAGCCTCAGGGCTGACACACAGCTACAGAGGAGCTGTGGTACCTTGAGAGGCATAAATTTGATCCTGTGTAAGTGGTGAGGGGTGTAGAGCCTTAGTCACCTTGTGAATGTACGTATGGCTCTGTGTCCCCTGGCTACTAACTGCCATGGGGCCAGCCATGGGGCCAACTCCTCTGTGGTGCCAGTCTGCCTGGCCCTACTTCCTGCAGTGGTGTGTCATTGACTTACCTCCCTTGCACATCTCACTTCAGGTTGTAAACACAAGTTTCTGATCTGTGGCAAAGGACTGCTCAGGTTTGAGCTTAGCACATAAAAGGCCACAAGTTTATTTTCTCTTCACATTTCTACAATGGTGGTTAGGAGCAGCAGTGATGCCCTTTGGGACTGGCAATTCTAATTGGATTATGACAGGCAGTGTGAAAGGCCCAAGGCAACGAAAAGGCCCTTCAGCCCCTGCAGACAGTTAAGAAATGGCAAAAAATACCTCACTGCTTGTTTGTGTTGAAGATGGGGATCTCCTCTGACACAGGACATGTCTGTTTGGCCATGTCTCCCATGAGGCATCCCCATGTGTAGCACTTCTCATTTCTAGGGGTGTTCCTTCCAAGCAGAGAAGTCCCCTTCTGAGTCAAAGCTCCTCGTTTGAATCATGGAAATCCAACAAACATGCTGGATGCTGCAGTGAAACAGAGTACAGGGACACAGGTAAAAAATTCCACTCCTAACTACCACAAGGAGGGGTGGATGGTTTCAGCTCCTCTTTCTTCCTCTGTCTCTGCAGCTCTCCTGCTTTGAGGATGGCCAAGGCTCAACACCATCACTCATGAGGAAGGAGAAGCTGAGAAAAACCCAGTTGCTGAGGTCCTGGTTAGCCACAAGGACAGCGTGTTCCCAGACAAGGTGTCACCTGAAGCTGTCTCCTCCCAAAGCTCTGCAGCATCTGCTACCTGTGCTGAGGGACAACAGCAAATGTGATCAAAGTGGTTGATTCTGCACACTATGGGGCACCTGCGCTCATTTATCCTACTAGCCTCAAGAAGGTCAAGTTCACGTCCACTGCATCCCAGGCAAATAGCAGAGAGCAAGTCCTCATCTATATTTTATCCCATTACAAAACTCATGGTGGTGTACTCCACAGGAAATGACCTGGTTGTTAAAGACAGCAGGAGCATCCTCTCATTACTCTCTTGATCATCAGGGGCTGGTTGGGTCACTGGCTCAGGGCGTACCTTCACAGGAGAGGCCAAGCACAGGGACTTGCAGAGGTCACCAGACAGAGTCACATACTGGACAGGGGAAGATGGACAGAGATGTCATGGGTGGAGGTTAAGGTCAAATTACGATGTGACAGAGAGAACACATAGAAGGTTCCGGAGTAAGCAAATTACTGAAGGCATCATCCCAAAGACGTGTGAGCTGCAGAGAGAGAAGCAGAAGTTCCCAGGCTGTGGCGAGTGAAGAGCACTAGTATCATACACATCAAGGTGCCCATTGGGGCTTTTTACTCTGAGCAGAGCTGGAAGACAGAACATAAAACTCCAATCAGGATTTCCAAGTCTCCAATACAGAAAGAACAACCTCACTTCTTTGTTCATAATAAATTCTTGGGTTTATTTTTCAGATGGGAAATTGAGGCAGATGGTAGCTTAATTACCTACCTACAACACACAAATTCAGTCCCTTAAAACTCCTTTTTAACTGTTAGAATTTCCTCTTTGTAGAAGATTTAAAATCCTGGACCTTTGTTAAGACAAAATTCAAGGTTAACAGGAAAAATAGGCAGTGAGAAAGAGGAGATTTCTCTGATGGTTTAAATCAAGAGCCTGAGTATTGTCTGCTGTGGGGCAGATCTGTGAAGGACCAAGAACTTGGGAAAGCATGGCCACAGGAATCATAGAATTATTAGGGATTGGAAGGGACCTTGAAAGATCATCTAGTCCAATCCCCCTGCCACAGCAGGATCAC
>JAOXOE010000694.1:10206384-10231273 GCA_028565055.1 Phoeniculus purpureus
GGGGTTGGACTCGATGATCTCTTGGGTCCCTTCCAACCCCTAACATCCTATGATCCTATGATCCTATGAACACACTGCAAAGAGGACATCGGCCATCCCTTTGGCCAATCTCTGGCTGTCCCTTTTGCTTTTATACAGTAACCACAGTATCTCACAGTGTCCTCAGGAGGAGGCATTCATCCACGTTGCCCCGGGACACAGAAAACAAGGTTATCTTGTTCACACTTATACAGTTAGGGAGTAGTAGGGTTGCAATAGATTGTGGTTTCCTCGTGCTCAGCTCTAGAGTCTTAATAATTAAGATAAACCTTTTAGCTCAGTTCCTTTCACCTTGATGCTTTTTCACTCAGCCTGACTGAAAACAATGTTGTAACAGGACTTCAACTTGGCAGGAAATCCCAAATCCAGCAGTCAATTTATCCCAATTAGGAAAGATGAACAAAAATACTTCTCTGAATTACAGATGCTTCTGAGATATGTTGGGATAAAGTTTTTATTTAAGTGGACCTTTCCTGTAATTTCTAATATGAAGCAATGCTAAATTTAAACTGATAAGGACTGCAACACGATCCAGAACAAAGCCTATTACAGCCTTCTATTATAAGTATTGAGGGGAAAATAATCAGTGTCTCTCCATAGAACATTTCTACTTTGTACCGTATTTTCTGAGAAAATTAATCTATTGCTTTCTCTTTAAAAATTAAGGCTTATTACAGACTCTTACTGCACCTGAGAGCAGAAGGGGAAGCAGCATTCCATGGGGCTGGTGTTCAAAGGGTGAGGCAGCTGTGATGCAAGGACATGCCCTGGTCACACTGAGTTTGCCTGTGTCAGCTCTGTTGCTAACTATGTCTGTCCTTGCTATGGCCTAAGTTTCATAAGGAGAAGAATTTTTCTTTTAAGAGCAATATCCACGTTTTTAAAGGTGTGTTCCCTGTGCAGGGTGCAAAGGAGCTTTCAATCATTTCTCAGCCCTCCTTGTGATCAGCTACTGCCTCTTACCTCTCTGCCTTTTTCTTAGACAGAAACCCCGTTTCTCAGGAATAGCTATCCATAATCAAAGCAATAACTGAAACATCTGGTTTTCCACCAAACACCTCCTGCTGTAGCTAGCACCAGCCTAATGTTAGTGCAAAGACATAACACTTCAGCAGCAGGTAACGTTTTCTTTATGTGGTTGCCAGATGCTGCAGAAGGTAGTAGAAAGCGACTTGAAGCTAGCACAAGAGCTTTTGCAAAGCTATCAACACAAATTTAAACCACATATCTCATATGGACTGTGAACTGAGCTATGGATGCAGGGATGCAGTTTTCTCAGAGGATGTCCATTTTTTTCTTCACAAAGGTACTTCAAATTACTTCCATTCAGGTTCCAAACTGATGTTTTCTGTGCACACCAAATCAAGTGAGTAGAAATGTTTCCATCTAAAGAAAATCCATGAGGAAAACTAACTTTTCCAAGGAAACTGCAAGGAGGCATGAGAACAAAGCATATAAAGCTGGAAGCATATGAAGCATTCCTGCAACAGTGCTCAGCACAAAACTCCTCTGCAAGTGCAAGGGAGTTTCTTTTATGAATGGGAATAGGATTGGCCACAGTGCTCTGCCTTCTTGTGGGATGTTCAGTCAGGGACTTGGAGCAGCAGGAAGGAGCAGCAGCCCAGGTGAGCTGTGCTGGCATAGAATCAGGCAAACCCTGGCTTGGTCAGTGCTGGGTGCTCTCTAAAGCCAGCAGCTAGCTATATTTGGCTTGCAGACATCCATGCTGACTTTTGCTCAGTCTCTTTAATTGAATAAAAGCAAATCCCAACGCTGTCTTCCCTGAGGGCCCCAGTGGAAGCATACTGCAAAGCATAAATACCCACAGCTCAAGCTAAATCCAGACCTTCTCATCTTTTTGGGTCCTCTTCAAAGGAGGACACTGCATGACACTAGCCACGGTGAAATGAGGTGACCTGTATTTTTGATATCCCCTTCCTCCAGTCTCTGTTAACCAGAGCAGGAGCCACTTTTCTTCCACAGGGACAGAAGGGAGGACAGCCTGGTGTAAGCTTAGAATCAGGCAGCAGATCCACTGCTTCCGTGCCCTTGCAGTCAAACAACACCCTGTGGGAGGCTGTTAGCTCCTGCTGGTGGCACTCATATTTACACCCACAACTCTTTTGCCAGCATCTTCACCCTGGTGGAAAGAAGAAAAGCTCACCAAACTTTCCCTTCTTTGTTTCCTGACTAGCCCTGCAGGACATCTCCTTAGGAAGCCGTGCTTTAAATATGCTTTAAAAGACACCATGCTGGCACAGGGCTGGGCAGCTTGGCTCTGCAGTGCCTCTGCTCCCCGCTCCACTGGAGGAGGACAGGAGGGCTCAGTCAGAAATAAGCAGCAGGGGCCCCCCTGCCTGTCCCGATCCCCCTCCAGTCCTACATGATCCCCTGCAGTGAGGGCAGGAAGGCAACCAGGCATCGTGGGGAGTGAAGAGCTCCCTGCTTTACTGTATCTAATTCCAAGTGGACGCGCAGGGGTCAGGAGAAGGCTGATTTTCCAAGGCAAGATGCCCTGATTATGTGAAACACTGATGGTGACATCTTAAAGGGGGCCGGTGGGGGGTTCTGGCACCGGAAGATCTGGGGGAAATGACCGAAGAATGCCCGGTTTAGGGATCAGCATAAGCTGGGCACATGGCTGTCCCTCTTTCGGCAACCCCAGGACAGCGGAGCGGTCCTTCCCGGCCAGGGCCGACAGTGGCTGCTGCCATGGCAACGCGGGATGCTGCGGCGCGGACGGCCAGGCAGGGGTTTGCAGTCGGCAGAGCGGGGAAACCTTCGCTAGATTTAAAAAATCCCAACCGCACGCACTCACTCCACCTTGTGCTGCCAACCTGAATAACGATGTTATTGCGACGGGAGAAAAACAAGTAATCTATACTCTAGTTGTCAGAGAGAGGGTTTAAGCACTTTTCTTCTTGACATCCTCCCATTTTCTTCCCAACATCTCTACCTAGGGAGGTGAAGCCAGGTGGTGTGGATGGGGATTTGAGGTGCAAGCAGGAGATCCTGGTTCTGTGCTGTGACATCCCCATGACCACTCTGGACTGCTACACCTTCACCATCACAGGATGAAGAGACTCTGAATTATGTTTGTTCAAGATAAATGATTCAAGATCATGGGCTTTGAAAGCATTAAATAATTCTTGTTCACTATTAGAAATCACAGAGTGTTCCCTAAGGAACAAAGACGTAGAGGAGTTAAAGAAGCACGTCTGTCTGCATGGCCAAAATCTTCGCTGCTTCCGTGTTGGATCTCTGAGACACTGCAGAAGACATCAGGACTTCCTGTGCAAGTGACAATGGTAGCAGTCTCTGATCTCACCCTCGAAGTGATCTCCCAACCTCAAGAGTGGGCCTATGCACCCACAGTAGGCATGCTTGTGTTACCCTTATGCATGTAATTTGGGACAGTGTGACAAACCACAGTTTCACACATTGTTGGATAATGCCAGGCTAAACATTCTGTTTGTTTTTGTCTGAGTATATCAAGAGGATGCTTCCATTTGGTTCTGGTTTCTCCCTGGCCAAGACTGCAGATTGGTCTATATTGCACTTCAGATCTCACGAAAGGGTTCACCCTCCACCCCTGAGCAGCATCCAGTTCCACAACAATTCTATGAGAACTTTACGTTATTTACACCAGCACTTTCTGTGCTGCCTCATCACGAACAGACACAGCATAAAACAAGTTAAGATGAGAAATCACCTATGACACCTAATAAACCACCCAACCACCAGCACACCTGCCCCTGGAGAGCTTTGCCTTATGATCTTGCAGCTATGGCAAAGCCTCAAGTGCACCACCAGACCTCAACTACGCCAGCTGGCCCAAGCTGGGATGTCCACCCACATCCACCCACCCACTGACCCATGGCTCCATTTAAGCTCAGATCCACAGTGCTACTTCCTTCTTTAGGCTGTGCTGTAACTGCCTCTGTCTCTTAGCTTGTGCCCACACACATTTTGCAGCCCTAGACTTCCTGGATCTAGGATCTAATCTGTTGCCTTGTCTAGTGTGGGAGACTGTTTTACCGGTGTTTGTAAGGGTATGTGGTGTGTCTACCTCTGGCTTCGGGATTGCTGCACCTCAGAAAACAGCCCTGCTCTGGCTTCTTTTTTAGCACTCAGTGGTAGCAGCTGTCTGAGGACCTTTACACAGCTCATACTGAAGGAGGAAAACAGGAAGCAGACGTACTATTGGAAAGAAGGTACCAGTGTAGTTCCCTACAATACAATTTCTCTTTTATTACTCCCTAGCTGAGCAGAGCTTTCCATGGGACTGTGCAGAGCAGGAGTTGGTTCTTTCTTCTAAGCGGTCCGTCCTCAAAGAAAACTTTTCCCTTGCCTTGGCAAGACAGACAAGGAAAAAAGGAGTATTTTGTCACTAAAATACAACCTGAAGTTAAGGTAGGATTTTGGGCTGTAATGCCTGGCACCCAGATGCAATTAAGTATCATCCTGAATAGTTGCATAGAGAGTTGTGTCCCTTTTTCATAGGCAGAAGGACTGGTCAGTAGTGAGCATCCAAGATAGGTCCCCCATCTCCTGGGCTGCCTTGCTTGCACCTTTTACACATGCAGAAGAACAACAGCTTTCTAAGACCAGTTTGTGTCCATGTCTGTGCAGACAGATAAGACCCTGGCTTGGCTCTGGCATTGAGGAGGTGTCTCGGTGCTGGCAGCAGATGGAGAAATGTTGACTCTCACTAGGGACTGAGCTTTTTTTGAATCCCTTCCCCTGTGCTCTGCTGGCAAAACAACCTCTGTCTCTGTATTTTGTAGAAGGCTGTGCATACACCTCAGTGGATTTTGATGAAGAGGTGTCAGACTGTTTGTGTAAGTGTTCAACTCTGGTGCAGAGCATCCAGTGATGGGACAGGAAGGAAACCCTATTCTCTGGACGTGAGTGGGGCTGTTGTTTTCATATATCTCTACCACATATGCAGGGAAGAGAAATCCACTCCAGCAATTCATCACTGTGCCAGAACCAATAGCAGGTGGCAGAGGAAATCCCTTTGTATGGGGAAGCACTGCTGAGCCCAGCCATCTCTTGACAGGGTTCCTTTACAGAGCCCCAGTGAGCAGCATCCTACCTTTACTCTTCATTCTTCCCAGAAGAGCCTTTTGAATTTCCACTCTGTTATTTTGTCTCCCTCAGCATAGCCACCTCCCTCTCCTGCATTTCTTCTGCCTCACTCCACACTGTTCTGCAGATTTCTCTGCTCAAAATTATTTCTGCTCAGGGAATTCCTCTCCCTCTCTCTCTGCTCTCCTGCAGTATTTCTCCTCAGCCTTTGCCCTAGGAGATGTAGCTGAACATTAGCCCAAACATCATCTCTCACCAGTGATCTGTAGCAGACTAGATGGCTTTAAAGCCCTCCTGCAAAAACATCTTTTTGCAAAATCAGGGCATTAGAGAGGAAGACTGTTCTTCAGGTGGTGTATTTGCTGAGGAATTATTTTAAGCACTGATTATCCTGGCAAAGTGCTGTGTTCACCCAGGGCACTCCCAGACTGATCAGGAACAAAATCTGAGCCTGGGAAGAGCAGCTTTGGCCCTGCTGCCAGTATTCGTCTCCTTGCCAGCCTCTGAAAGCAAATCATGCCCTCCTGTTCTACTGTATGTATCTACCTCACAGTCTGCAGTAAAATAATCTGTAATTAATCATTTGCAGATCACATGCAGCTTATTTACTGATTGGTAGCTGCTGTGTTTCTGTGGGAGGTATCACAGGTTGGACTTCATTTATCCTTGCAGAAGAACTGTGAGACAGAGCGCTGTGGTCCTTAGTGAGAGACCCAATATCAAAAATGCAACCAGATGCCCTCAGAGGCAGAGCCTGGTGTTTTTAGTCTCTGCTTTGATTAGGTACTGTTTCTTGTATCTGTCTTTTATTTTACCTACCTTCCTTCTGCAGTGAGTTGCTGAGTTTTGGGTTGAGAGGACCTGTGTACTTACTGCCCCACAGCAAACATGTTAGGTTTTGCCTATTGAGCTGGACCTAATACTTGATAAGCCCTGAAGGCAGAATGGTTGCCAGGGTGCTGTGCATGCTGAAAAGTGTGTGTGTATGTGCCGCAGCAGTTGATCAGAAATGTAGTGAAGTGACGAAGACGTAGGTATAACCTTACTTATTATAACAGTCTAAGACAAGCTTGTGATTGAGGTAGAGTAGCTATTTTTAGCAAAACGCTTCAGGTGAGATGAAACTTCCCTCTTTGTTGCCTGCCTTCAAAGCACTTCTTTCAGCCTGAAGAAACAAGGCTAATAAGCCTCTGTTGCTTTTCAGTTCTCCCGGCAGTGAGTCTACAGTCTCTTAGATGCTTCTATAAATTTAGGCATGGTATTCCAGCTGCATTCTGCACTGCTCTGTGTCACACTGCTAGGTAATGAAGTGGTATAAAATTATCATGGATATAGGGAAACTAGAGAACCCTGTAAGTGGTCTTTCCTTGAAAATGGGATGGGATTTATTAGGAACTACTCTTCAGAGTTTCTAGGGACAGTGACCTTGATTAGCTTAACATAATGCAAAGGAAAGTTATGCTAAAGCTATAGCTGCCACAAAGATCTTGACTGTGGCAGGGGGTGATTAGGAGGTTGGTAGCCTTATTTATGCCTTTTATTGTGGTATGCCCTCACCCAGCTAGGATAACGTACAGACAGGGCTAAGGGTGCCATCTACCCAGATAGTGCTTCCCACTAAGGAGGAAAACTGGGTTTGTAAAGGGCCATGATTGAAAAGCATTAAGTAACACTGAGGATTGCTTGTTTTCTGCTAAAAGATACTTCCCCCAGGTGAGTGGCAAAGTCAGCTCCCTTGGGACGGCAGTCCTGTCTAACCCAGTTTTATACCATGCACTTAATGTAATGAATCTCTTCACTTTTCTCAGAGATCTTCACTTACGAGAAGATCCCTTGGCACCCTTTTTTAAAAAAGAAGTCTTGCTGACATGCCTTTATTGGGCTGCTCTTAAACCTGGCACAGATAAGCAGCACAGATAAGAGCATTTTGCATTCAGTTAGTAAATATTAATACTATCTTCTTTTAAGGCAAGTGATGGGTTCCTGTGGTCTTCGCAGTTAGCTACTCTGGCATGAGAAATGGTTTTATAGTGCCTCAACCTACAATAAGGGTTCAAGAAGGGTTGAGCTTTTGGAGCTACAGGCCTGAAGGGGTAATTTGATAATGGTTCTACCTAGGGTGTCCTGAAGATTCATCTGGTTAACACCTCTCGGTAGATAAGCCTGGTAACTTGGCTGATTGAAGGCAGAAGAGGTCTTTGGTAGAGCCAGTTTGCTAGAAGGGTTGTGTTTTGATTTTTAGATCTCTTGTAAACAGAAGCTCCCATGTCACCAGATAGATGAGGAGCACACTTGCAGTGAATACAGTACTTTGTTACTCTTGCTATTAAAAATGTTTGATTTTTACTTTTTTTGGTTGATTTAAAATGCTTGAAGGTTGCTTCTGGTAGATGCCACCCTTATTTTTCACCTTCTTCACCCTCTGTACTCTTCCACAGCAAAGTGTTGAATTTAGAGGGGTTTTCATTTGAAGCTTCATTTTTGGTGATGGTGAAAACCTGCACCCTAACATAGGTGCTAGGTGTGGAAGTGGCTTAGCTGGCAGAGCGGGTCTGTAACGCATGAGAGTGCATATTTGGCACTTTAACTCTGCTCGCTGGTATCTCATAAGAATGTCCTGTGTCGGACTCAAATCCAAGGGATTACAAATGATCCCATGGAAGACTGAAAGTAAATACCGAGCAGTTTGTGCTGTCAGTGTGATGCCACATTATAAATGCATCTTACTCTCAGTCCAGCACTTTGTCTGGGACCTGATGGGTCAGGTAAGCACAAAGCGGAGAGGAAATCTCTGGGTAAGGCTTTACTGGAAGGCAGATGCTAACTCCTAGGGCTGCTACTGAAGCGGGTCCTGACAGCTATCTTGTATTCTGTTTGCTGTGCCTCAGCTTGAGGCTGCCAGGGAGTTATCAAAGGTTTCTTGGCCCCTCTTTGCAACACACTTAAATTCCACATCTGCAGAAACAAATAAAAAACTTGACTGAACCACCCCCTACCCTTCCCCAAACAACAAGCAGGGCTTGGCTGATGAGATACTGTGTTGTGACACCTTGTATGGAAACACATAGATTAAGAAGGCAATTTCTGCACCTCTGTTGTACCCAGTACTGTATATAGACATTTAACACAGAAGAAACTGCCTGCCCCATGGGGATTGTGGACCATTTGGCAAAGTAAGCATTTTGCCTTCAAATTAAGAGATCAGATCTGCTTCCTGGAGCCAGCAGCCTAAGTTATATTTAACCCAGCAGTTTTCACACTGGGAGAGTAAGTACACTTTATGTCTCATCTCTGTGCTGGGTGCCATGTTGCATCACAATTGTGACAGAGGTGATACGGTCCCCATTAACACCTTTACAGGCTGTTTAGCACATCTGAGGCTCTTGGAAGGTGGGGGAGAGGAGAAGGAGGTAAAAGCAACTGCAGAGCTTGAAGCTTTTGGTATTGGCTTATAATCAAGCTCTTTTTCTTTCCCTGACTGACTTTCTGACTTTTCAGCCCCAAAGATAGTGAGTGGAGCAAGCAGAGAGTTGAGTTCAGTCTTAGATGTTAGGAGTGGATGAAAAGACTATTCAAATAGAGGAAACAGAGGAACATCTGTCTGTGATAGCCCTAGAGGCTGTCCTTTCTCTGGTAGGACTTGGCTTTGACCATAGTGGTCACCACTTTCTCTCAATCCATCTAGTTCGGACTGAGAGTGACCTTGATAGACCAAGCCTGAACCAGAGCAAGTTGATCAAGAAACTCTAAATTCTATGGTTGCTCTCATGTCCTCACTCTTTCCCCACCTCTGTTAAGTTAACTCATGGAGATGCTGTATCCCCTTCTCACCCCAGAGGTGAGGTGCCCCCTCAGGCAGGGCTGAGGCACACTGCTGTAACAGTGTAGGAAAGGGGACCTCAAATGTCACACTGCCCATTATTTTTCTCTGTACCCTAAGGGAAGGTGCAGCACCCGAATTCTTCAATTAACCTTAATCAACACCCCTTCTCGTGGAGAGCCATGAGTGGGAGCTGACGAGGGCGAGTAGAAGAGCTGGAGCGTGCAGAGCCTCTGCTGGCGGTTGCTGTGGTTGCACGAGGAGCGCTGGGCTGTGTGGGGCCAGGGGCTTTTCAGCGTCCCCCACTAGGGAGGAAGGTCTTAACTCTTCTTTCTATCTCTGGCAAAGTGTTGAACACCCTTGCTGCTTCCTCCTGCCCTTCTGAGATGCATGTACAGATGAAGAAAAGAGGCGAGATAGAACGGTCTGGTGGCTGGCCAGATGTGTGTTGCAAAGGACAGCATGTGGCTGGTTGATAATCACTCTTGGAGAAATGGGACTTGGGGCATGGGATGGAAGTAGGAAGAATGCTGGCAGTTTCACTTCAGGTTAATGAAAATATGATTAACAGTCGTAATTAACTGATGAAATGGTGGCTAGTTCTCTGCTCCCTCCTGATGATTTATGAGGAGCAGACTCTATGTGTCCATGTTCTTTGCTTATGGCAGCAGCCTGCAGCATCTCAAACTTTCTGCCTCTAACTCAGACCTGGAGGGTACTTTCCTTGGCTCCTGCTGCTGAGACTGGTGTGTGGGGCTCTCCTGCACCCATGCATGTTGACCCCAGTCCCAGCCCTGCTTGACTGTAAGGTTGGGAGTGCTGGAATTCCTGAGACAACAATTGGGAGGGGTTGTAGATCTGTAACAGAACAGTTGTTCAACTGCAAGGCTGGTGACCACAGCTCACTGAGGGCTGGAGATTGAGCCGATAAAGCACCAGGATAAGGTAGCATTTCCTGATGTCAGGGGCTGTCTATGCATCTTGTTGTGTGCCCTAAAATTGTAAGACATACCAAGTCTCAGAGACTGGTTGTGCTCAGAAGTTGGAGCTGATAACCCAGGTTCACACTGTGAGCTGGACTGGCTGAGCTTTTGCAAGTGATTGCCTCCTTGGCAGGTCTTCCAGGCTCTCCTCCCCATTCCCCCAGGGCTAAGATTATATTGTCTGGTGTTATGACCCAGCACATATGGGTGGCACCTCACTAGCTGCAAAGTCCTGAAGTGATGCTGTGTTATCTGCTGAGTTAGTGCCTTGCTTCTGGCAGTAGATTTGTGGCAAGGTCATACTGCATGTTACCAAGAGTGATCCTCCCTGCCCCTGTCTTTTCCAGGCAATGGACTATAAACAGGAATAAAAGTGTTAAAAAAGGTGAACTTGACAATTAAAGAATCTAGGTAAACTTGTACCAATATGCAAGAACAATACTAGAGAAAAGCGCTGTATGCAAGAACTCCTAGTAAGAGTATGGCAGCTGCATGTGTGACAGAAAACAACTATCCTTGGTATATCCCAGTGTTATTCCTATGATGAGGACAGATGGCACTTCTGCTGCATGTGCTCAAGGCAGATCAGAAACTGGTGCTCTGTCCCATCTGAATAGCTGTTGCTTTGACTGGAGCAATTGCTAAGGATGTGCTTTTTGCTGTAGAGGGGAAGAACAGGGCAGGAGAGCTGTATTTTTTTTGTCTGATTGCATTTGTGTGATCTAAAAAAAACGACTATCCATTTCTCTAAGGATACCTGATGAGCATTAAAAATACAATTGCAAGTATAATCAGGTCAGACTTCAAACAAATGCAGGGAAGCAGATCTGTTGAGGAAACAGATACCCTGTTATGTCACACTCCATCTGATTAGCTCTTAAAAGCTGATCTTCCTTTTGGAGATCAAACCCAGGTTTTTCAGCCTCTGCCCACAAGCTGTGAATAGCCAAGGAGTTCCAGTGGAAAAGCAAACTCCATTGTCTTAATGGAGCCTTTTTGTTTTCTACGGGAATATTTGTCAGGTGTAGGCTTTCAGAGAGGGCCTGTATGGATTATTGTGGTTGCGAACAGAGGTGTAGGACCACAGCAGATTGGTAAGGGAATTACTCTGAGTAACAGTGAACTGACCTGTCTTCCAAGGGGCCTTACTAGCTACTCAGCAGAGAGAGTCTGAAGGAGAAGCATGAACCTGTTGCAGTGAGCCTGTTGTATGTCAGCAGTGGACGCTGGCAAATGTTTAGTGCTGAGCTGATGTCCAGGTATAGCTGAAAGCTGCAGCAATTAAACTTGTTTGTGCAGAAGCTCTTTCTTCCAGCAAAGCCAGGGCTAGTGGTGTTACCAGCTGTCTGTGGGGTATTAGGAGTGGGAAGGCTGAATTTGATGGGAGAGACTCCTCAAGGGTTTAGAAAGACTGGATACAGAGCACTGGAAGGGGCTGCCCAAGGAGGTTCTGGAGACGTTTAAAACTCAACTGGATATGTTCCTGTGCTACTTGGTCTAAGTGATCCTGCTGTGGCAGGGGCATTGGACTAGATCATCTTTTGAGGTCCATTCTGATCCCTAATGATTCTATGATTCTATTATTTCCCCGTCCTTCAAAAGCAAAACAAATGATTTCTCAGATGTCCAGCTTGGACAGAGATGTAGGCAGGGAACTTCTGCAGATCTGCAGCTGTGAGTTAAGGGTGTGCTCCTTTGCTTTGCTCCTTACCTTGGTGGGTAGATTTACAGGCTGGGGCCTGTCAAGGGCAGTAGAGTTTGTAGCTGAAACCTAAATTCTACTGAAAAGCAGCAACTTGAAGGAGCTATCCATAGCTCAGCTTGTTTAAATGAAAAAAAAAAGCCAGATATATAAAAATGCCATCTTACCGTCACTTTATCTGCAGAGGGACACTTTCATGCATCACTGAGATGCAAATGGTTGAATAAGCTTCAGTTTAAAATGGAAGCATATCTGGGAGAGCAGAGGTGTTCTGTGGACATGTCCACTTACCAGAAATGAACTGATTGACCTGAATGATTATGACACTTGTCTGCAGGTGACACTATTATTGCTTTTCAACTTTTCTTAGCAAGCAAGCCTAGCACAGACACCCTGGGAGCCATGTGCTAAGTGCTTTGTAAAAATGGCGGGGAAAAAGAAGTGCCTCTGAGAAGACAGAGCTGTCCATATGACTGGAGAGACTGGATTTTGCTGGAGTCCAGGTAGCAGATCTTGAATCAGTCTCTTTCCTTAGGAACAAGGTGCTGGTGTTGCTCAGAAATTCCTGAGGTGTCCCTGTGTGCTGTTTGATTATTTCTCTGGAGGAATAAATATGAGTAAACAAAACAAGCTGTATCTTTGTACACCCTGCTCTGCTCTGTGGTGCTTCTCTGGCATTCAGCTCTTGTCAGCAGAGGTGCCAGTGTTCGGTCTCTCTGGTGCTCTGCCCCAGGGGCTGTGCAGGTGTTGGTTGCTGGGCAGAGCATGGCCCTGGGAACTCTTGCACCTACAGGACGGGTGGAAGGATGGGGATTTCTCTCCCTGCAAGAAGTCATTCCTGGATACTGGCTGGGACCTTATAAGGACCTTCCGATATCTGAAAGGGGCCTATAAGAAGGCTGGGGAAGAACTGTTCAATAAAGTATGTAACGATAGGATGAGGAGTGATGGTTTTAAGCTGGAAAAGGCTAGATTTAGGTTAGACATTGGGAAAAAATTCTTTAGTATGAGAGCAGTGGATCACTGGAACAGGTTGCCTAGAGATGTTGTGGAGGCCCCATCTCTGGAGACATTCAGGGTCAGGCTTGATGGAGCTCTGGTCAGTCTGTTCTAGTTAGAAATGTCCCTGCTTGTTGCTTGGACTGGGTGATCTTTGAAACCCCACGAATCTATATCTCCACCTGCTCGTAAGGTTCGGTGCTAGCCCTGTGTGGGTCCCGCCGCGCTCCCGGCCGTGGCTGCCAGAGGGCGGCAGAGCCCGCGGAACCAGCGGAGCCCGCCCGGGCCGGCGGTGGCGTCTCTTCCCGCCCAGAGGCCGGACCAGCTGCTGGAGATCGGGAGAGGCTGCGGCGATAGGCGGTGGCTGACGCGGGCAGCGCGGCCCTTCCAGGTTCGTCCTGTGATTTAGGGAGATTGCCTTGCGCTACAGCCTCGTCTGGGAACTGAATGTGCTGGTTTTGGCAAAAGACACCTCCCAGTCGCGGGTGGGTCTGTGTGGTGATGGCCAGGCGCCCGCAGAGCAGTACTTTGCTGGCTCCAGGCTGCCCTGGACCTGGGCTCAGTCCTGACACAGAAATGGGAGTGTGACCGGCCAGGGCTGTGGATGGAGCCTGGAAAATAAAGAACCGGTGCAGAGGAGAACTAAGGCAGGAGGGGAAGCAGGGGTGAGCACAACACAACTGAGCACTGTGGTGTAGAGAAGGCCTTGGGAACGTTGTACAAATCGCTGGGCTCCTCTTGGTGTGCTGGGCCCTCACTGCAAGCCAGGCAGGGCTCTTGCCCGCAGGGCAGCACAAAGAGGCTGGCCTGGTCTTGGCTCTGGATGGAGCTTTATCTCTTCAGAGCAGTTAACTCCAGCCTTATATTGATTTCCATTTGAGTCAGACACTTCTTAAAAGCCCCAGAGGGAGCTTGCACAGCATCTGTATCTGTGCAGCTTCCAGAGCGAGCATCTTGCCAAGTATCTTGGTGTGTCAGTAGCTAAGGGAATCCCTTGGTAACTTCCTTTTTATGGGTGCATCTTTCTAGATCTCCTAAAGAGAGGAATTCTTGTGTTGCTGTCAAAGAACAGCAGTCCCTTTTGGAAAGGGGTCCTGACCTGCACAGCCCAATGCCACCCCAAATGCAGCTTTCCTTCCCTCTGCCTTTTAGGAAAACGTGAAACTGTTCTCATGCAGCATTTAACCTCCTAACATCTGAGTTACTTTCACAGGTGTTTGTAAAAATATATTGTGGGTCATGGTAGTGTCCCTTGACGCTGTCCTCATGGCCAGCACTGGTGGCTCTGGGTGCACTGAGGTTTGCCTGTGAAGGGGTGAAGGCAGGTTTACTATTTCTCTTCAGTGTCTTATCACAGGTCTTTATTTTGCAAACTGTTTCATATCAGCTCAAGTTTAAAAACAGCACTAGCAAGTACTAACTCTTTTTTTTTCCCCCAGAGGAATAACCTAGTACAAGAGTTGAAGCTAGTTCAAATGGTTAGTTCCTTGTTGAGAAATAACCTTCTCTTTCTGTGAATTTTCTCATCCATTTTCACCTGACAAAGCTTTTTGGGTTTGGTTTAATTTTTTATTTTCTAATAGGAAGACGTATCAGGCCTTTCCACTTTCCTTAAAGTGATGGAAATGCCTCATTTCTTTCCTGCTTGGTAAAATGAGACTGAAGAAAGGATGAAGGCAGTGGCTACTTGCTCAAGTATTCTGACTTTTTCACTTAGATAAAAGATAAAAGAATGTAAAAGAGAAAACTTAGAGACTGTTCTGTTTCCTCTGAAAAATTAGTCTTCTCACTGCTGTTCTGGCTGGTAGGTTAAAGTGGAAATGTAAGACCTTGAAGAAAAATGCAGTTTTCCAAAAGTTTTATTTTGCATTTTTAAAGTCAATGTTGGTTTTGTTTATTGGTTTGGGTTGTTTTTTCCAGAACATTAGAAAATATAGCAGAAAATATTTTAAAATGAGAAAGCTACTAGCATCATATGTAATTCTGATTCTTACCATCAGGGCAGAGCTCAAACTTGGTGCAGCTGACTTGCAGTGAGATCTGTTTGTTTCTTGGCAGCAGCTTCTCAGCTCATTTGCACCTTTGCACTGTGTCTCTTCTTCCTAATTCCCCTCTATCTCCTTCAAATGGATTTAAAGCACCCTCACCTTCATGCCCCAAAAGCAACAGGAAAACTGACCACTTGCTTCCATGCCATGTCCCATGAAGGTGCTTTGAGAGATGTAGTCAAGACAAAATGAAAACTAGCCCTGAAAATTATTTAAACTTTAGTGCAGAAACTCGATATGAGGTGAAGAAAGTAGGTCAGTTGTACCTCCTCTCATGCCAGGCAGGCAAGAGGCCTCTGGTAATCCTATCTGTAACTGTGTTAACCAGCATCTTGAGCACAACCTTGAGTTCCTTCATGCTAATGGATAGCAGGTGAAACTGTGGCAAAGACTTTTTGCTGGTGCCATTGTGCTGCCGTTTTATAAATGTGAATGAGAACAAGGCTATTACCAGTTTTATGGGATAAACTTCATACAGGAGACAAAATACTGAGAGTGGGAAAACAATGTGGAGTCACAGGCAAGATCCTCTAAAGCTACGAGTCTGGAGTGAAATACCTTCCATTTGCATAAAATCAAAGCACCTGACAAATAACTGGGATGGAAAACAGTCTCACTTTTTGCCTACAGGAGGCTTGGAGGGGAAAAACTAGATTCAATGAAGAAATCAAGAGCTGCAAGTGGACCAGCCTAGTCTCTTGCAGTGGTTCAGGAGCAATTAGGCAGAGGCCATACAGATGCCTGTATACATGACCACAAGTGTGGCTGTTTTACACTCTCAATTGAAAACATCACAGGGAAGGCAGTGCATGATGAATTATTTCTTGGCCAACAGCAATTTGCCATCCACAGCTGTTCCATATGTGTTTGATGGCAGGAGTTAGTGTGGCCAGAAGGAGTAGGGAGGTTATCATCCCCCTGTACTCAGCACTGGTGAGGCCACATCTTGAGTATTGTGTCCAGTTTTGGGCACCTCAATACAAGAGAGATGTGGAGGTGCTGGAGCAGGTGCAGAGGAGGGCAACTAAGCTAGTGAAGGGCCTGTAGAATAAACCTTATGAGGAAAGACTGAAAGAGCTGGGGCTCTTTAGTTTGAAAAGAGGAGTCTGAGAGGAGACCTCATCACTCTCTACAGCTACCTGAAGGGACATTGTGGAGAGGTTGGTGCTGGTGTCTTGTCACAAGCAACTAGTGATATAACAAGAGGGAATGGGTTCAAGTTACAAGAGGGTAGGTTTAAACTAGATATTAGGAAGAATTTTTTCACAAAAAGAGTGGTCAAGCACTGGAATAGGCTTCCCAGGGAAGTGGTTGAGTCGCCATCCCTGGATGTGTTTAAGGATCATTTGGATGAGTTGTTGAGGGATGTGGTTTAGGGGTGAACTTGTAAGGTAGGGTAGATGGTTGAACCCGATGATCCCAGGGGTCTTTTCCAACCAGAGTGATTCTGTGATTTCATGAACATGAGGCAAGAGTTCTGGATGGATGGTTGTGGAGCCATGATGTGGAAGTCTGTGCTAAAATGTTGCCCTGAACTTTAGAAAGCATCTCTGACTGATGTATTCATGAGTGGGTGTCTGCATTTAGGATCCACCACTAGTATCTACTAAAGAAGATATCTCATGGCTTTCCACTGAATTCAGTAGGAGTGCTTATGTGTGTAAATGTTATTCAACTCTGTACAGTGTCAGGACCTCAGACATGATGGACAAGTTAGTATAAACAGGTCAAAATGTGATGATGCTCAAGCTGCCGTTGTAAAGTTTGCATTAGTTATTAAATATTCAGAAGACTGTCATACTTCGAGTGATTGCTCTAAGGTTACGAAGCAAGTCTCTAATATTTATGACATGTCTGGTTCACTTCTTCTTCTTGACACTGTCTTGAACTGATGGAGACAAGGTGATGGATTTTTTCAAGCATCTATAACCCTTGTATCTTAATGTTTGTTTAGTGAAAATGTGGGAGGCAAGAATTTGAGGATATACACTGTAGGGCTGAAAAGTTTAGCAGACAGCAGCTCTTACTTATGTGGAGGTGCACATAAACCAGTGCCAATAATCACTCACTATCTAATTGATATCACCTGCTGTATTGGAGGACCTTTCAAGTTTTCCTCTGTTCTCCTTTCCCTCTTTGTCCAATTCTCATCATGTGAAATTCTTTTAATTACAGATATTAAGGGCTGTATGGGAGTTAGATTCTTAAATAGAGGTATCATTTGTATGTCAAGCACCCATTCTGTTTTGGCTTTTAAAAAGTGTAACTATCTCATGCCTTTAGGTTTGTACTACAACACAGCTGACACCACCTGCCCCTCCCATCACCACCAAGTTAAAAGATGTTCTGTTATTCCTTCTCTAGAGACATTTAAAACCCACCTGGATATGTTCCTGTGTGACTTGGTCGAGATGATCCTGCTCTGGCAGGGGGATTGGACTAGAAGATCTTTTGAGGTCCCTTCCAATCCCTAATGTTCTGTGATTCTGTGATTTATGAATGCACAAAGTCATGTCTCATTTATCTCCAGACATGAGGCCCATTATCATGTTTGTTTACTTGCTTATGGACAGAAATTAAAGAAACAGGTGTAACAGAACAGCTATCCCTTAATCAATTGCCCTCTGACATCCCTCACTCAGAGGTGGTAGCCTGCAAAATGAATTAGTGTAATAAGGTCAAGGTGTACAGCAGATGGCATGGACATTATAATAAAAGTAGATGAAATAAAACCTCAAATCATTTGTAATGATTTATAACTATCGATCCCACTAAAGCATTTCTCTTCCTTCAGGGAGGGGAATGAAGAAGGAAACATTAGCTAGGTGCTTTATTATATATTGTAAACATTTTCCCCTACATAGTGAACTGCATTGCGCATAGAAAATCTCTAAGCATTCAGGTAAAAAGCCTTTTATATAGAAGTTTAAATAAATTTTATGTCTTTTGGAAGGAGTTTAAATATGATTTCGAAGTGATACTTTAAAAAAAACTGCTTTATAAAGTGACTTTTTGCAGGAAAACTGCATCTCTAAACCCCTCAGTTTTATGGGGCATATCCATCTGCATCAGTCACAATGCATTATGTGCTTCACAAAATGTCACAACATCTCACATTTTTTCTGAAAACCGTTTTTGCTTAAATAGTAGGGTATGGTGCTCACAGGGAAGGCGAGATTAGCTGGCAAGAGATGGCAATATAGACCAGAATAGAAAAGGAAAAATCAAAGACCAGAAACATAACTCATCTGTCCCTTAGAAATAACGTATTCTGAAGAAAAGGAAGAGAAGTCTAAAGAACAGAATGCCTGCCTATGTATTAGCAGGCAATAACAAACATCTAAACCCTGATTTAGGCAAGCTCCATCTCAGAATCCTACTCACAAAATGTTTTCTTTCTAATGGGGGCTGCACATGTCATTGTGATTGCTACAGTGAGCAGTTTGATTTCCAAAGCCCGCTCTGAAGCTCAGAAGATGAAATGGTATCTATAAAAAGTTTAAGTGTAACTGAGCTATCTGCTGGTTATGTGCTTCTCAACGCGGGGAATTATTTGCACAGCTTACCTCTGTCTTTAGGCTAGCATTTGTTTAATACAACTGCCCTTGAAACTACTGGGGAACACAGTGGAAGTTACACACTGAATTGAAGATGTCATGCAGACTTAGGACCTTGGTAAATTATTTAACCTAGTGGTGTAGCTCAGAATTTAGGTAAAGAGAACTTACCTTGTTAATTTACAGAGCTTAACAGTGTCTCATACACAGCAAACACACCAGTTAAACATGGGGGTTCTGTTCACCACTGATTTACACAAACAGCTGTAAATCTTTCTCTTGCTGAGAGGAGACATTCACACCTTGGACAGGTCCCACTGATAGAAACACGGGGACTGACTACTGGGAAATGAAGTTTAGCTGCATGATTTAACTGCCCAGGGAGGTGGTGGAGTCGCCGTCCCTGGAGCTGTTCAAGGCAGGATTGGACGTGGCACTTGGTGCCGTGGTCTAGCCTTGAGCTCCGTGGTAACGGGTTGGACTTGATGATCTGTGAGGTCTCTTCCAACCTTGGTAATTCTGTGATTCTGTGATGCTGTGATTTGCAATACTGCTTAGGACACCAAGTGGCAAACGGGGTGGTGACTGACTATTGCCAAAATTACTATTACTGGGTTTACTAACAGTTGCATCAGCTACATTATTTACTGTCTACAGCCATCTACAGTTCCTAATGGAAGAGTAGTTTCTCATTATGCTAGGTGCTGTACCTAGCATTCCTCAGAAGGTCATCTGTTGAAGGACAGCACTTGTCTGGAATTAGTTTTACTCTGCAGGTGCAACTAAAGTCTGTTTAAAGGGGAGGAACACAATTTCTTAGGAAATCTCAGTGTTGTTTCCATCTCCCTTGTTTAAAGATGGTCCCATATTTTTAAAAGAATTAAAAGCATTATCTGTAGCATTGTTTTAATCAAAGCTTGATTCGAAATCATTACAGAATCATTCTGCTTGCAATGAGTGAAGATACAGTGCTGAGAAATAATGGCAGTTTTCTCACAGGAAACTGCAGTGGAAGACCTTTCCTGAAACCTTTCCCTACCAAAGCCAAATAAAAAAGGCCTGTGACAGGCTGTCATTAGAGCAATACAAGAGAGAAACATGAATAATCAAAAGATGCTACAGCGCAGGAAGGCTGAGGTTTTGCTGTGTTCAACTTCTGCTGTGCTATTTTTACCTAGCCACATGCTGTAAGCCTTGTGGTGGGCAGCGGTGGGCAGGGGGAAAAGTGAGGTTCCCACAGGCAGGCAAGGCAGCAAATCCTGCTGCCAACTTTGCCCCAGAGTGAAAGAAGTGCCAAACTGGGCAGAGGTGGTGCAAAGACCTTGGGGCTGAGCAGAACAGTCTGTCTTCGAGTGGGCAGGGTGCTGTTGTCAGTGGAAAGGTCCCTACCTTGTGCACACAAAAAGCAGTAATCCGCTCTAACCAACACCTTGATGGATAGCTGCACTGAGCTGCCAAGGCACGCACAAGGAACACGCAGCTACTCCTTTTGTGCTTTGTAGGACAACCTTCAGGTCTTTATAAGAAAATTTGCAGAACTGTTCACAGGACTCTTCTAGCCAGGTCTGCACATAGGTTTTTTTGTGTCTTTATTGGCAATTAATTTCACAGAGCTACATGTACCACAGCTTCCGAGCCCAAGCACTAACTTCTTTCAGCTATCAGCAAACGTTTGTTAATAAATTAAAAGTCTGCCCTATGTTTTGTTGTCAGTGGGGTGACACCTCTCAAAGACTGTCCTGGTTTGTGCTTGGATATTAAGACTACTTTTGCCATTGCAGTCTATCAATGGCTTAGCATCTCAGTCACACCAACTTTTGCTTTCTTGGAGGTGTCACAAGGCAGCCATAAATCCACGGTTTGGTGCTTGATGGATGGGAGTCCACAGCAGGGTCGCAGTGCTAGACTGTATCCAGGGGAATGTGACAGGGGACACATGCAGGTCTTATTAAGCTGACGTGCTCCAGAGCTCACCTCTGCATGACCCATGGGACCCATGGGACATATGCCTTGGGGTGGCTCCACACCTCAGCAGCAACACAGCACCAGTGTGCAGGCTATGACATGCCACCGGGTGAGAGGCAGGGTGATGAGCATCATCCTTGCTAGCAGCATCACAGAATCACAGAATCACAGAATCATCACGGCTGGAAAGGACCTCCAGAGTCATCAAGTCCAACCTTCATCTTATTATCTAGCTGCTAGACCAGATCCCTAAGCGTCGCATCCACTCGTTCCTTATGATGACCCACCATCATTCTCAGACCTGACTTCATTCTCAGATCTGCCCTTCAATCTCTAGCTAGGGTGGGCATCTGACACAAAGCTAATTTATATGTGGTGCCCTCAAAGAACAAGAGCTTTGTGTTGTCCATAGATTCCGTTACAGTAACATTTCAAATTGAAATATTATCGAAACATTGCTTCGTGTCACTTCAGAAGGTTCATTTGGAACCGGATAGATGGGAGGAAACTTGTTCAAACTGCACCAACCAGATCTGTCACACCAGTGAGCATCACTTTAAAGTAAGGAGGTTATCTATAGATTTAAAGGAACTATTTGAGTGAGAGATGCTACTCTACTGTAGGCTACCTCTGTGTTCTAACCGAGCACTTCCTTTCATGCTTGAACATTTTGCAAGTAGCTTTTTTGCCACCTTTTTGTCTTTGTAGTCCATGTTTTCTTGATGCACCCCCAGGCAAGCACTCACATACCTGCAGTCTCGTCTGTCACAGGATAATTGCTAACCTATGCCATATCTGGTTATGCAAGCTTTGCTGCATGAATGGGGTGTCCTGCTGAAAAGCTTTTGTTTTCTAACACATCTATTTTCACTTAGAAGTCATGATGTAGATACAAGGGAGGAGCAGACTTGTTTTCTTTCTTGCTTTCTTCAAAATAAAACCAAATCAACACACCCAGATTTCTGCCCAGAACCCAGCAAACCAAAAACATCTACAGATAAACATTTAGGAACGAAGAACCCAGTGCACGTTCTGAACAAATCAGTGACATTTTTCCCTTTGCATTCATTCATTTTTTCATTTTCTTTCTTTTATCAAACATTTTGACTATGTTTCCTTCCATATAGTTAACCTCCTGTTTAAAGATTTTGTTCTAGCAGCTTTTAAAAACGAATGCATTGGAGAGAGAGAGAGAGAGAGAGACAAAGAAAACAAACAACCTCACACTTTAGTCACACTTGAGTGAGCCTGAAGGATGGTGTTTTTATGATAAATCCATGGAGAATGTCTCTTGGGACTTAACTCCCAGAAGCAGCACCGATTTCAAGGCTTATAATCGCTTTGTGCTATGCTAAAAGCAAAGCAGCATTGACTGAGTGCTCTGAAGGCTCTAAGTATGGCTTTTGCCCCATCTGAACCCTGATGTAAGATTTAACGCTAAAGGTGGTCACTCTGAGATACTTCTTATGTCTCCAGAACAGGAGGGGAAAAAAGCTCCTGTAGCTTGAGAAAACTGTTTCTCTGCTTTGCGATTCTTAAAGTTGAGGAGAGGCAGAAATCACTAGCAGTTAGGAACAGCTGAAAATAAGCCACTGAAGGAGATAAAAACAAATAAGGCAAAGGAAGGGACTTAATGCTGGATGGTGAATATTGTTTAGCTTCCAATGAGTCCTCCTGGCTGTTCCCACAATTTCATTTTCAGACCTCTACACTCCAACTGTGTTAATGAGGCAACAAGTGACCAGCCTCCTTATTTTCTGGCTTCATACTTACGAATGAGACAACATGCTGAACGGCTGACTGGGTGCACTGCATTGAGGATCAGATCCACGCACTATGGGGCTGACGATTGCAATGCTTCTGAAGAAGTGCACACAGGGTTCCAGAGTTGTATTTGCTTTGGGTACATAATGGCATTTTCTCTCAAGCAAGCTTTGCTTTTCTTTCTCCACAGCATGATCATCAGGCATTATGCTGAACTGGCACATATATTACTCTAATTAACTCCCTTAAATTTACAGAGAAATGCCTTTGTAACTGCATGTGGCTCAATAGAAATTCCCCATGAACTCCACATATTTCACTCCTATCAGTATCTGCAAGCTGCGAGGAGCTCACATACATGCCAAGTCCTTTTGCAGAGCAGCTCTCTGCACTGTTTCTTGGAGCAAGGCTTTTCCCCCCCATCTCTCTTTCTCTCAAAGCCTCTGATGCTTGTCTCCCATGCTTTTGCTCACATATGAATTTTACTGGCACGCATCGAGTATAGACAAAGGAGGGCATTACAGCCAGTCATATGTCTAAAACAAAATGTCTGGGATTTGGGTCCTTGAGTTAGCACCTCTTACATGATTCTCTACCCCTCTGCAGGAAGTGTTGTCATGTGCTCACCCTCCACCTTTCGAGAGCGCTTGTGTTTGCCTTTGAAGTATCACTGTGGCCACAGTAAGTGCGCAGACTCCCTGCGGTGATTGAAATGCAGAACTGGGCAGTGGGATTTGTGCGCGGCCGATGCAGACACGGGATGAGGTGTGCGCATCACCTGTGTCAGCTGACAAAAGAGATTAGTAAGAAACAGAGCAGGATGTAAGCCTTTATTTGGAGTAATACTGCATTTGCCCCAGCTCTGAACACAACCGTAGTTTCCTTTTCCTCTTTTACAAAACCCCACAGAGATTCCCATGGAGATCTCAGTGGGCTAGGAAGAGGGAAAGCTTCAGCTGGAAACCGTTTGCATTCCAGTTTATGAGCTTTCCAGCTCCTTCCAAGATCAACATAGTAAAACAATACAGCTGCATACCTGCAGACAGTGTAATGGCAGAGCAAATTGCTCTCACAGAAGAGACACTGTGCTGCTGTACCCCAGAAGACACTTTCAGAATTCATGGGAGAGCTGAACAGGTTGCTTTGACATAGATAGGAAGAACATCTCTTTGGGCATAAAGTGAAATGACAGCTTTTTAAACTACGAAAGCAGCTATATGTGTGTTTCACAAGGCTTCCAAACCAAGTAACAAGCCTTAAACTGGGGGACACAACCAGACGTTTGAGACTGGAGCTAAATCTAATTGAGGATTCCACTCTCTAGTCCACACATGTTACGTTTCACATCCTTATAGCCTGAAGCCTCAGCATTTCTCAAGACAAAAATGTTTGGGCAGGTTAAGCTCTGGGAGGACACTAAGTTATTTATTTTCTATTGAAAATATTAACTATTTCCTGGCCAACTTTAGTCAAAGAATGTGTACTCAGCTATGCATAAATGTTCATAGCACCATATTGAGCCATAGGTTCATCAGGTTTTCCTGAAACGCATCAGTTACTGCTCCTGGTTCTTTCTTTACACTGTGTATCACCTTGCAGAGGGCACTGGACATTGTTACATCATCAGAAGGTTAACTCAGAGGCATCTTGATCTCCCTGTTATGTCTCAGCAGTGCAGTAATTTAAGTGGCCCTAGGCATATCTCTTAAAGGACTAAGTTGGGCCACTACAACCCATCTGATTGCTACCACGTGTAACTAACTGCGCGCTGCATACACGTGTGCTGCTCCAGCTTATCAACCTTCAGGTTCTGCAACACGGCAACTGAACCTTCAGTGTAGTGATGACTGCACTGAACCTTTATTGAAAGCCAGAAGAAGAACCGTGAGGAGTGGCAACTTCACATGGAGTATCTGTTGTGTTAGCTTCTTTTAACTGCACAATAGCAGGGTATCGTTCGGCTTCTTTGCCCCAATTCAAGGGTGCCATGCGCCGTGCATCAGGGACCACAAAGAGCTGCCTTGGGACTCCTCACTGACAGTAGAATGTTGCTAACTGTCCTGATTAACATGCAGCCTACTAGAAGACATATAAGTAAGGACTTGCATTAAGAAAGGAATGAATCTGTGCCCCAGTATACTGATTGCTGTGAGCAGCAGTGCTACAATGGATGGCAGGAGGTTGGAGATAGCAGGCTGTAGAGAGTTTGGCTGCTTTAGGTCAAACCCCTGATTTTAAAGGACTCCTAATCAATTTGTAGCTTAATTCTGGAGTGAGCATCCCTCTGTTTTTCACAGTGAGAGCCTTGGGAATTGTATTTCCTTTTAAGGACTAGTGCTTGAAAATCAGGGGTGGTCTTGAGCTACCAAATTCATACCTGAAGCCAAACTTGTCTTGCAAAATAATTTCAGGATTTTGGTTTGTTACTCACGGGAATTTCATGGGATGCAAGAAGAACCCAGACAAATAACTGCCTGTCGAGCAAGCATAAGGTTCAGAGCACAGCCTGATCTCCAGAATCTTGAAGCTTAGAGTGCTTAGGCTCAGCTTCCTCTCTGATCTTCAGGGGGGTACAACTGTGTTACTCTCAGTGAATACACAGCTTTCTTGTGAAAAAAGTCTAACAATAAAGGAGTCACTACTTTCAACCCAAAGCACTGTGGTCAGTAAATACACTTGCATCCAGATTGCCTGCCCCATGTCCTTTTATCTGTCAGAACTGATGACTCTACTCAGGTAATGCCAGAGTTACCCAGTGCCACTGGAACCTGAGGAAATTGAAAAGCACCTGATGCTAGCTTTGAGTCATAACAGACATGTTCATGTTCGAGTCTCACATTACGTGTGTGTAACGGGTTGAAACTAAGAAACTGCTTTGCTCCCAGGTTTTAAGGGGAAAGGAAACCAAAGCAGTCAGGTCT
>JAOXOE010000694.1:10254870-10270771 GCA_028565055.1 Phoeniculus purpureus
TCTCCAGACTGAACAGCCCCAACTCCCTCAGTCTGTCCTCATAGGAGAGGTGCTCCAGCCCTCTGATCATCCTCGTGTCCCTCCTCTGCACACTCTCCAGCATGTCCACATCCTTCTTGGAATAAGGGCTCCAGAACTGGATGCAGTACTCCCAAGTGGGGTCTCACCAGAGTGGAATAGAAGGGGAGAATCACCTCCCTTGACCTGCTGGCCACACTTCTTGACACGTGGTAAATGAGTGTTTTGCCAATCATGTAGCCCAACCAAAGGAATGCAGTCATCAGCAGAAAACAAATGCATGTTTTATTATTTATCTCCATGCAGTGTAAAGATGAAATACCATAGTCAGTGACCAAGGAAGCAAATGAAAAAACCTCCTGCCAAAAAACATTCCAGCAAGAAAACCAGGGGCAGAGAAAATGTCCATAGAAGCAGAGAGACTCATCTAAATGTATCATAGGGAATATCCAAGAGATTCACAATCCAATCCATCACTCCAGGCAAATTTGTTCTGTCCCACTGTTGCTGAAAGCTCCATCCAACAGGAAAACTGCAATTGCACTTCTGCAGAGAGGCTCCCACAAGGAAATGACACACACTTTTTCCGATTCTCTGAAAACAAGCTTGCTTTTACACTGTTACGCTGTATCAGAATCACAGAATGTTACAGGTTGGAAGGGACCTGGAAAGATCATCTGAGTCCAACCCCTGCTGCTGGAGCAGGGTCAGCCTGAAGCACCTGGTGTACTCACGTTATCTCCCATCCAACCACAAAAAAACCAGGACCAACACTGCTTAGCTATTCTAACATTCCATCTCTATGTCTCTTCACCCATTCCTCTGGGCTCAAAGGTACCTTTTTTTTAAGCAGTCACCTCTTGTTATCCAACTTAGATTTTTTTGTCCAGTGTTGGCCAAATCCTGAGCAAAAAGCCAAGAGGAATGTTTCTCTCTGCACCACCTATAAGAAGCTGAGTATCTGCAGTTTCTCAGCAGATAAAAAAAATCATCCAAGTCAAACTCAGTTCTCAGCAGTTCAGTGAGCCAACTTGGAAATGCTCCCTGCTAGACCTGCTCTTTGTGAACAGCCAATGATTTCCAGGTTGGAGGTCAGCTTGGGCATAGGGCTCATCAGATGAAAGAGTTTGCATTTCTTGAGGAAGTAAGGGCGTGCCTCCCCCACCCTTACTAGTAGAACTGCCACTTAGGCCAGTCATATGAAGTTCAACCAAGCCAAGTGCTGGATACCTGCTCTTTGGTCATAAGAACTCCGTGAAAGGCTACAGAATTGTGGATTACTAGTTAGTAAACTGTACATCAGAAAAGGATCTGGGGATATTAGTCAACAGTGCCTGAACATGAGCCAGCAACATACCCTGGTGGCTAAGAAAGTCAACAGCACCCAGACTTACAGCCAGTAGAAGTAAGGAGGTGATTGTCCCCCTGTACTCAGCACAGGTGATGTTGCATCTTGAAAGTTGCATTCAGTTCGAGGTTCCCACCACAAGAAGGACACTAAGGTTCTTGAGCGTGTCCAGAAAAAAGTCTATGAAGCTTATAAAGGTTCTGAGAGCAAGTAGTGCTAGGAGTGGCTGAGGAACCTGGAGTTGTTTAGCCTGCAGAAAAGACTTGAGGGAAACTTTCCTGCTCTTTACAACTACCTAAAAGGAGCTTGTAGAGTGGTGGGGGTCAGTACATCTGAGAGGATGGGTTCAGGTTACAACAGGGTAGGTTTAGACTAGATAGTAGGAAGAATTTTTTCACAGAAAGGGTGGTAAAGCACTGGAATGGGCTTCCCAGGGAGGTGGTTGAGTTGCCATCCCTGGATGTGTTTAAGGATCATTTGGATGAGATGTTGAAGGATCTGGTTTAGGAGTGAACTTGTAAGCTAGGGTAGATGGTTGGACTTGATCCCAGGGGTCTTTTCCAACCAGAATGATTCTGTGATTCTGTGGGCTGGAGGCCAAGGACAGCTGGCTCCAGATCCGTGAAGCTAAAGGCACAGCAGCAAAATGTAAGCTAGGCAAAGGCATCAGACACCTCATAGTCTGTGGTGAGACCTTAAGGGTGTTGCAGTCTTAGGAGGGGTTAGTAGTGCTTGCTGGGTGTGCTTTGCATGGTTTTTAGGATGCTTGAAGTCACTCTGCTAGCCCTGCTTTCACAAGTGTGCCATCCCACTAAGAGATATAAGGCTTTTACTTGCTCACCTTCCCTTTATCCTGATCTCTCCGTTCTATATATATTTTTTCTTTCATAGCTGTCGGTTTTAGAGTAAATCAAACACTATCTCTTAGATCAGTCTTTTCAAGAAGTCAGGCTTCCTTGTAAGCAGCCAAACATTTTTGCAAGCCTGGTATTCAATACTTTCATTTCATTAGTCTTTTTGGCCCAACATTTTCTCTTGGATTTTTTGTGGTTGTCCTTTGTTGTTGTTTTTTTCCCCCAGCTTCCTTTTTAACCTTCTGCTCTTTACAAAGCTTATCTACACTATGCATGATAACATTACTGAAATGTTCAGGCAGTGAAGTCTGATGTTCAGGAGTTGGGAGATGAAAATGGAATATACCTCTTTTACCTTGACCCCACCCAATGCTGTGCTTATACATTGCTGCAGCCTGATTACCTGACCCCCATGGATCTCCTTTGAAGCAACTCAGCCTCACTGAGTGCACAGGATACCCTGTGCTTGTGTTCAATGTGGCTCTTACATTTCCCTTTTGCTTATTGTAGGATCTACTTCTTTGTTGCACAGTAGTACTCATCACTGTTGTATCAGGCTGCTTTGCACATGGTAATGAATTTAATTTCACACCACCCTGCTGGAAGACAGGTTATTTTTATCTTCTTTAAATTTGTGAGAATTGACATGCAGAGCTTAAAGCAAAAGAGCAGTGAGTGCATTTGGTTGTCAAGCTGAAGATATCTAGGGGTCATGATTTTGGAATACTTAACCCCAGAGGGCTCTCTGCACTGCAGCTGCTCCCGAGTAACAGTAGTGGGTGCCTGGCACATCTGTAAGGAAAACCCAGGAGATCTCATATGCCTCTGGGGGCCAAAGTAAGTGGATCCCTATGGAAACTTGAGTTTGAGTGGTTCTGTTGCTTCTTTATAAGAGCCAGAGGCAGCACCTGCTCCCACAATACGCCCTCAAAAGATGAGCTTCCTCTATCTTTTTGCAGCTTTATAGCTACCTGCTATTTGTCCCTAGTTATCTACAACAAATAGCAGTTCCCTGTAAGCAGGAACCGCTGCTGCTTTATTATTCTAGACCGAATTGCTAATTCGGTCTATAACACATGCATCTGGCTGGCTAAAAGAGCTGGAGGTCCTGTACTGAAATAATAGGATTATATCGTTAAACAGTACGAAAGTTTGCAGCTCCTACCTGTGTGTAAGGGCATCAGGAGTGCTCTGAATTCTGGCACTCCTGATTTGAGTCCTTGTCTCTACAGTCTTACGGGTGTTGCTTCTGGAGAGGTTTCACAGACAGTTTGCAGCGGACACTTGTGGTCAGAGCACTGTTTATAGACTTTGGTCACTTCTTCAAATGCTTTGGCTGCTGTTTATGGTCCAGGATCCTGAGTCTTCAGCTGAACAGTATAGTACTTCTGGTAATTCAGCACCACACATCTTCTCACTCACTGCCTTGCCCAGTGGAATGGAAAAGTAAGAACTAAAATCCATATGATGAAATAAAGACAGCTTAATATAAGAGAAAAGGAAGGGGAAATAATAGAATATACAAAACATATAAGTATAATACAGTTTCTCACCACCCACTAACCAATGCCCAGGAAAATCGCTGAGGTGCAGTTAGTACCTCACAGACAACCCTGGCTCAGTACTTTGCTTGAAGGGCACTCAGAAAAGTTACTTGGTGTCCAAGTAGACTTCAGCTCTGTGCAGTAGTATGGGAAATAGTTGTTTATTTGTCCTTTGAATTTCTGATTCTGATAATACTGATGTTTGTAAGCACTTCAGAAGGGATGATGGTGTGCAAGGCAAATATGGACTTCAAGCAACACTATGTGATCATTTTCCTTATGGATGGATACTTGAGTTGGCTCAGCAATACATCTACAGAACATGTGTGTGAGCAAGAAATGGGAGAGGAATGCAAGAGGAAAAATGAGTTTCTGACAGAATATTTGACTAATTGCTGTGCTTTGAATTCAGGAGACTTGAGAAAGACTCAGGACAGAGGGTGATTAATTAGTTGTGATGTAATTCTGTTAGTAATTCCAGAACAGGCCGGCTGAAACCCAACTTTTAGATATAGATACAATCTTCAAAAAAGTAATCTGCATTAAAGAGGTTTGTATAGCATCTTTGACTGCCACAGCAAAGCTAGAAATGCTGCAGCTGTCAGAGCCAAGAAAGGACTTTTGCCCTTTTATTTGGCAGCTTAGTTGAGGAAAGTATGTCTTTGGCACTCTGAGAGTGGTCTCTTGGGCTCTCTGAGTAGATCTCTCTCCTGCAAAGGTTGTAGCTCTCCAGTTATTCTGCTGCTTAGCAGTAGTATTTCTGCAGCATGCCACTCCTTGGCTTGCTTGGCACCTGAAGGCTGCTTCACTAGAAGTTTTTTGTAGCTTTTGAACTTCTCAAAGAACCACACACCAAAATACCAACAAAAGGCCTGCATGGTTAGGAAGTGGTAAGTTTTGCGAGTATCATTTGTTGATCTGTGTGCAAGGCTATGGTGCTGTGCTTTGCAGCAAGATACTTGATTTTAGCTCAATATTTGCAGTACCCAAAATATCCTTTTGCTGAAAGTGAGCAGAAGTTTCCTATCTTATCTGGGGACAAAGCTTTCATCATTCCCTCCAAACAGTGCTCAAATAAAAACTTGGGAGTGCTTCTCTTCCTACAATGGTGATCCAGAGCCTGGGTGCCGCTTTGGCTTCCTGGAAAAAGGTACAGATAATTAAGGGATGTCTGGGGTTATTGGGGTGAGATAAGGTTATATGTCCTCCTCCCCCAAGCCTTTATTTAGTGTCTCCCTTTGCTGATGGATTCTACTTCCTTCTCACTTCATTTTTTTGCCTCCTCTTTCTATGCGTCTTTCAATTTTGTTACTGGCAGCTTCTCTGTTTCAGATCCTCTTCAAATTTAATTAATGTGCTGATTATTCCCTCTTCCAGATCGGTAATTATTATATTTAATAAAGCCACATTGAGTCCTGATCTGTGCCTTACCTCCTGCTCTTTCAACACTTCTCACTTTGCCATGACATTACAGCTTACAGAAGTGCAAGAGCACATGAGTCTTTGTGAAAAGGGTGTTACCAATTTGGTCAGGAGGGCTGTTCCTGTAAAAGAACACATACAAACCTAGGAGAAGAGACTTCTTTTGTTGAACATAAGATGGAAAGAGAAGCTGCTGTAGTGATACTTTTCCTGCTGCAGCTCCTGGCACCGTGCATGGCGCCAGATCTGCAGTCCACAGAGCAAGGTCTGCTCTGCTGCTTCTAGCAAAAAGTGTAAGCCTGCTCCCTCTGTGAAAGCTGATTGTGGGGTCCTGGAATTTAGCAAAGCTCTTTCTGTTCTT
Organism: Phoeniculus purpureus; assembly: GCA_028565055.1. Classification (NCBI taxonomy): domain Eukaryota; kingdom Metazoa; phylum Chordata; class Aves; order Bucerotiformes; family Phoeniculidae; genus Phoeniculus; species Phoeniculus purpureus. The sequence goes on from JAOXOE010000694.1 coordinate 10,260,418, forward strand.
TCTGCCTTCCTAATTATCATCTCTACATCTGCAAATTGTCAGGTTTTCATCAAAGTCTTGGGGATTTGTCTGTGGAGAAATTTCCACTTATGAAAGAAAAAAATGTCCTACTGAAAACCTCTGGCTGAGGACCATTCAGGTTTGCTCTAGAACATGTGCCCTGCTAAATACCACCTCTACAGCTAATGCCTAATGCTTCCCACTGATCACTTACCCTTTTTTATAAGAAATGTAACAAGAGTGGCCCGATTAACCAGGATTGAAGGAATTAAATCTGTGTTTGTGGAGATAACAATCAATAAGGTTTCTTTTAACAGACTTGTTACTCTGGGCTTCTTTTGATTGGCGTATCAGCAGCTGCACACTATAAATTACCTTGATGGATTCCCTTGTGCATCTGAATTTAAAAGAGATGAGGCAGAGGTTTATTTTAGTTAATATTCCAGTGTGTGACTTGCCAGGTGTTGCGCAGCTTCTGCCTTGACTCATAACCTGTGTTCTTTCACTTCTAAATTCCTGCCCATCGAAATAGCATTGCAGCTGTCCTTGAACCTGCCTCTGAGCTTTAGGAAGGTCCCATGTTCTTTGATCTAAGAGTCTTTTCTGCCTGGACCATTCCTTAAACAGTTTATGCCCATTATTCCTTTGAGGAGGGAGCAAATGCTGTGAGACTGAAGCAGTTTAATTACTGACACAAACTCTTGGCACAGAACCTAGCAGATTCTCCCAGGTGACCAGATGGGGCTGCTGGCATGGATCCTGGAGAGAATTAACTAAAGAAGTGTTCCTGGATGCATGTGGGTCCACAGCAGAATTTTTGGTGCTCCCCACTGCAGCCCATTAGCAGTGAAGTGAGAGGCTACCATCCTTGCATTAGGAAGCACTTGAGGATATCATTTAATCAGGTAGATTTCCCAGCTGACTGAACATTCTTATTCTAATTACAAATCAAGAGGGTGGCATGTGCAGTGGCTCCCAGACAGAAGGAGCTCTCCTCCCTAATGGTTGGGCTGGCTGGACCAGGAAAATCATAATGGATCCTTATAATTATTATCCTCTTCCTTGCTGTCATGGAGAATAAAGTAAAGCTTGTTCTGGTAAACCCTGGAAAGTTTGATTTTTTCTGATGCTGTGGCAGGTGCCCTCTAACACCTTGGACCCAAGTCCAGCCCTGCAGGTGAAGTGTATCAGCACTAATTCAGGGTCAGGATTCTGGCTCAGATTGGTTGCTGCTTTGGAGTCACCTGAATAGCCTAGGACCTGGGACTAGGAAGGCATAAGAAGGAATCTTTGGTAGGTGTTTGATCAAACCATTGCAGGATTGTCTTGTTCTGACTGTTTCAACTAGTGTGGGAAGAAGAAAGCTTAGGAAAAGTTGCCATTTCAAATTTCCCAGTGTTGAAGGCTGCTTTGCTTTGGGATATGGAGCTGAGTGGAAGCAGTGATGCTCTTCACAGTCTCACCAGCCTCAGGGCTTCCCTCTGTGTATGGCTGTTCTAGGTCATGCAATTTGGCCTGAGTATTACTGGTTTGGGGGCATATAGAATACATCTTTTCCCTTCTTTAGCATCCTTTGATTCCCTGTGCCTGTGTTTCCCAATTTGGCAGAGGATGACAACATTTCCAGAGGCTCTATGTCCCATTGCCAGACAGCTGATAGCAGCAGCAGAACATCTGCCTGTCTGTGTGCCCTGTGGCTCTTCCCCCCATGCATAGCTGCTTTGTTCTGCCATGTGCTTTCCTATCATCAAATGCACAACTCCTCTCGCTGCTTGTCTCTGATCTGTCTACACTAAACCCCCCCTGAAGCAGATAGGCCCTGGGAGAACATTGACTACACATGGTACATTTGTAATCATGACGACAGCTGGATTCTCCAAAACATTGTTCCAGGAAGGAGTCCCAGCTGCCTGCCCTGGGACCCGTAGCCTGTCTGCCTTAGTCTTTGGTGCTGTGGTTTCCAATGGATGTGTCTGAAGGTGTTTTTGAGTGGCTGTTGCTATCCTAATTAAGTCGGGGATGGACAGGACCTGAACTAATGGATAACCTGCTTTGGCAGGGGAGTTGGGCTAGATGATCTCCAGATCTGACCCCTATCTTGATTCTGTGATTTTTTTGTAAGCTACTCCTTCTGCATGCTTCCACCCCTAGTACCAGCTGGGCAGATAGTTTATGTGTCAGAAACTGTGAGTGACCTGGAGACAGCTTTGGCTTTGAACTTCCCCTTTATTTGTCTTTTACCACATGTCAGGACAAGGCTAACACACGAACGTGAAAGAACAACTCTTAAAACCAATCTTCCTAAGCGCTTAATTCAGGTACTTCGGGTACCTAAACTGCTTAAGCATATTTGGACCTGACAAGCATGTGCAGCATTGGAAATGCTGAGGCATCTAAGACCTTATGACTCCATAGGGGGATCTTTGAACTGATATAGCTATTGTAACTGCAGAGAAAAGAAAGAGTATATGAACAGATTTTTCTCTCCAGGTTTATTTTTGCTCTTGCCAAAGGACTGCACAACAAATACAGTCTCTTTCAGGCCCATTAGGTTTTATGAATTCGTTCCATTGCCAGCGCATAGTTTTTGAAATTCAAGACAGTGACCCATGCTAAAAGAGCTCTGGTAATTCTCCATGTAGTTGGACCTGGTTTCTGGAGATTGGGATGTACGTGTTTTGTCAGGGAAGCAAGGCTCTAGCTCTTTGCTTTACCAGAATCTGCTGTAGTGTCCTGCAAGAGGAGGCTTTTAGGTCTTTTAACTCTTGGAGTTGTTGCTGAATTTTTATGTAAAATTAAGATATGTATCTAACTCAATGTGCCCTTCTGGATTTCCTTGGGAATATCTGAGTTTCTATATCTGATACTTCTTTTCTCACTTGCTTTGACAGGCTTCTGTAGGCTAAATTTCTGATGGTGGTAGCCACTGTTGTGTTTTTATTGCCAAGATTTAGTCCCAACGTTACCAGGTGTTTGAAATGCATGGGTGAAGTGACAGACTGTGTAGCTTGTGGATACAAAGAAAAAGCTCTCTCCATATTCTAAGAATATGGAATATTCTAAGGTTTAGAAGTGAAGAGTTTCATCAGCAAGAACACATTTGTTTTGTGAGAGGGCAAAAAGAGTAGCAAGTCCTGCAGCCCCTTCCAAATGCCACAGAGAAACACATTTGTTTTGTGAGAGGGCAAAAAGAGTAGCAAGTCCTGCAGCCCCTTCCAAATGCCACAGAGAAAAAGTCTATCCTTGCAGGGACCAGCAGATTCTTACCAGATTTTTAACTCATTTTTAACTTACTTTTAACACACCAGGACATGGGGACTTCAACCACCCTGACATCTGTTGGAAGGACAATACAGTAAATGATGATCCATGGAACTACAGACCAGTCAGTCTCACTTCTGTGCCTGACAAGATCATAGAGCAGATCCTACTGGAGACTATGCTAAGGTACATGAAAAATGAGGAGGTGGTTAGTGGGGCCTACAGGAAAGCTGGAGAGGGACTTTTGTGAGGGACTGTAGTGATAGGACAACAGGGAATGGTTTTAAATTAAAAAAGGATACATTTATATTAGATCGTCATAATAAATGTCTCACTATGAGGGTGCTGACGCACTGGAACAAGTTTCTAAGGGAAGTTGTAGATGCCCCTTTACTGGACGTGTTCAGGGTCAGGTTGAATGGGGCTCTGGGCAACTTGGTCTAGTGAGAGGTGTCCCTACCCATGGCAGGAGCATTGGATCTAGATGATCTCTGAAGTCCTTTCCAACCTATGCCATTCTATGATTCTGTGACATGTTCCATAACAACCAGTGGGTTCACTGGTGAGGTGGTGCCCAAAGTACAATCCTGATTAGAAAAAACACTTTCAAGAGGAGCCTTGCTTTTGAACTGTGCTGAGGTCGCTCTTGAGCTGTTTCTGGGTACCAGGGGATAGCACAGCATTTTAGGTGTCTCCTTTCTCCTCTCCTGGCCAGCTTTGAGGGTTTCACTATGGGCAATGAGGGGACTGCCTTACTGTGAAAGAAGGAGATGCTGCCTTTCTGTTGCAGCCTAGTGCTATGCTTGTTTGTTGGGGGCTGGCTCAGGACTTTCCTCCCTATCCAAAGGAGGGAAGCACAAGCTCATTGCCAGTTTGTTTCAGTGGCTGTAGTTTGTAAACTGGGAAAACCACATATTTTTGGCACTGTTTCTTTGGATTAATAGTCGAGTCTGCTTGAGGGATGTGAACATGATGCTACAGAGGACAAACAGCAGCTCTGCCATGCCTGCTGCCTGCATGGGACAGCCCCAGCAGGGAGGCTGGGAGAGTGGCACAAGGCTCTCAGCAGCATGCAGAATGGGCAGTGACCCCCGTTTCCAACCAAGGACACAGGCTGGTGGCTGATTTATGGCCGAGGCTAGATAGGGGTCTCTCTGAGTTAAGCTGTAGGCGAGTTGCCATGGAGATGGGCTAATAAAGCACCAGGCAACAGGCAGCTCTGACGCTGATATGGTTGCAAGGAGATAGAGGGTGGGGAAGAGGGGTAGCTGATTTGATGGAGAGTCAAAACAGAGTAGCGGCAGGAGTTGGGTCAGTTGCATCCTGACTTGTATCAGAAGCAGTGTGTCCAGCAGCAGTAGGGAGATCATCCCCCTGTACACTGGTAAGGCCACACCTTGAGTGCTGTGTTTTGTTTTAAGCACCTCAACACAAGAAGGATACTGGATGCTGGAGCAGATCCAGAGCAAGCCTTATAAGTGGCAGCTGGGGAAACTGGGGTTGTTTATTCTGGAGGTGAGGAGGCTAGTGGGAGACTTTATGGATACAGAGTCTACACCTACCTGAAAGGAAGGTTGTAGAGAGATGGGGATTGGTATCTTCACAAATAAGGAGTGATGGGACAGGAGGAAATAGCCTCGGATTGCACCAGGGGAATTTTATGTTAGACATTTAGAAAAACTTCTTTATTGAAAGGGTCATCAGGCATTGGAACAGGCTGCCCAGGGAGGCAGTAGAATCATCATCACTGGACATATTAAAAGTTGTGTAGATATGGAGCTTAAGGGCATGGTGGGCTTGGTACTGTTAGGTTAATAGTTGGACTCAATAATACTGAAGTTCTTTTCTAACCCAAATTATCATATAATCCTATGACTGTTGAATGGTTTGAGAGAGAAATGGGTCATGGGAGAAGAGAGTGCATTTCTCATAGCTCTTTGGGAAGGAGATGTCAAGCATGACGCTCCTTGGCAAGGAGTGGGACCGGCAGCTTTCAGGGAAGGGGTTGGACCCCTATGCAACCACAGTATCTTTTGTTCTGGTCTCCTTCCTGTGTCAACCTGCTTAGCCATTGTAGGTTGGCTGCTTTTTCTGAAAGTATGAGAGACCCTCAAAGCAGACATGGATGTCAGCTTGCAGAAGCCATCTCATGCAGGACTGATGCAAAGGACTCTTCTGTGCTCAGGGTTGTCTTGTGGGAAAACTGGACAAGCTGCATGTCAAGGCAGATGCTTGTGTACAAGCTGTCAAGACTTTTCTAACTGCAGTGCCTGCCCTGTGCTTATGAGTCTTCAGACTTGGAGCAGGTCTGTACCACACAATGCCCCCTGGGGAGCTGTGTGTTACTGGGGCATGCTGCTCTGCTGCCTCATAGCTCTGGCGAAGGTCACCTGTTCCCTTGCTTGGTCCTCTGTCCCAGCCGTTACAATGTAACTGCAGACAGTTCTCTTGGCTGCTGAGTGTGAGTGTTGGGTCGGATGAATGGAGATTTGCCTGAAACAAGGTGCATGTACTGGAGCTGTACTGTACGTCCCTCAAGTCTTGCTCCAGCTTGCACCTTCAGAATATATCCTCCTGCTTTGCCATAGTAAGGGTTAAGTCTGTAATCCCATTCAGTTCAAGGGCACTGTAGCATGGACCTAGAACTAAGCATACTTTTATTCTGGCTAGTTGAGCAGGGTGATGGGAGGGAAAGGCTTAGCTAATTACTAGTAAGATATTCCTAGGCTGCTGTACTTCCATTTTGAGAGATTATTCTTCAGTAATATGATGACAGCCATATTTAAATCTTGATCACTATAAGAAGGATTTTGCTTCAAAGCCATAGCTCCTGGAGTTATGAATCCAGGTAGGTGTTCAAGAAGGTAAAGGAGAGCAGGGGAGGGGGGAGGTATGTTATATATTTTAAGAAGAAAATAAAAAGCCTTATGATGGAGTGATACATTAAAAGATAATTTCTTACAGGTTTCACAAGATGTTTTTATGTCTTCTAAATTGATGGATGTATCCTCAGAGACTGATGCTTTTAGTGGTGTTAGCTCTCCTGAACAGAGCAGAAACCAAGGCAATTCCAGCTAGCTAAATGCCACCTATCAATAACGTTACCCCTACCCTCTAAAGAATAGGTTGTCTAAGCTGGACTTCTTGAGCTGCCTAAAGCCTTCTTGCCTGGACAAAGCCTTTCCCCTCCCCCCACCTCCCTGTTGTTCAAAGCCACCTTGTGCTACAGCTGAATAGCCTCTGTTTCTTTGACTATCATCATGCGCTATCCAGATGGTAGGAGTGGTAGGAGTACTCCCCTCTGTTACGGGTCAGTTGGCTTTCAGCACTGACTGGGATGAAGAAGGACTTCCACTGCCTTCATCACTGACAGGGCCTCCCTTGGTGTCTCTGCAGGGGTAGCTGGTGAGGTAAGCCAGCCAGTCCTTATCACTGCAGGCAAACAATAAGTGGCACAGATCACGCAGAGCTTTGGAATCTGTCTGGTGCAGCCTCTGTAATTCAGGAGGGATTTGACTGGTGGAGATTTTGATTGTTAGTATTGGGAGCAAGAAGCAGGCCTTGCTATGTGGCACAGGATTCGCATGTGCCAATATGGTGGATATCAGCACGTCTGGAGGGGTGGAAAAAGTTGCAATGTGCATGAACATTAACCTACTCATTAGGGTGATTTTGAGGTGCTGTAGCTCTTGCTCTGCTCTCAGCAACTAACTATTCCTGTGGATACACTCTTGTAATTCCTTATCTTGTGCTTTCTTTCCTCTGGCTCCAATTATGGCCTCTACCCCCACCTTTGTAAGGATTTCTTGATATGTGGTGTGGCTACAACGGGAAGGAGTTAATTTGATTTTCACACTATTGGAAAAGGTCTTCACATAAAGGGCCTCATGCCCAAGACTGGTTCAGGCTGCTGGCAGTGTCAGAAGAGAGCTCTGAGGAGAGAAAGCAGTCTTTGGAGGAGGCATATCAGTGCACTGAGATATGTTGCTCCTGGGTACATTTTTATAGCTGCTGCTCATGGGCTAAGAGCCTCAAAAAAACGCATGGCTTCCATTGCCTGTGACTGTTGTTAGCACTGCTTAAATATTGGAATGTTCTTTAACATAAGCAATTTAAAATCTGAGTAATTTCTGTCTCTGGATTTGCTTGTCTCGCTGTTTCTATTCCATGCCTGGTCTCATATCCAAGGCAGTTCATGCCAGCAGCTGAGTCAGTTTGGAAAGGAGAAAGAACAAGTGTTAGGCCCTCTACTGCTTTCATCCTCCAAGCCACCAGAGTTAGTTGGGTCATGTGTCTGTTCGTACCTATGGGCACACTTTTGTTCATATTGGCTCCATTATTCAATGGAGCATCAATTTCTCATGGGAAAATGGTGAAACAGGTCCTTGGGGCTTTTAACTAAGTGAATGGCTGTGCCTTGGGACTCCCTCTAAGCTCCTGCCCGTTCCTTTGACAACAGTCTTGTGTTGACAATCATATCAATCAGGAACAGAAGTGCCTTGGAGGAAACTTAGACGTAAGCAGAAATTCAGTGTGAACAAGTATAGCCAGCTTGTGTTGCTTATGGGGCTCTTCCATAGGTGACCGTGCTTTGAGTAGGAGGTCAAACTAGATGATGTCCTGAAATCTCTTCCAATGTGAATCTTCTTATGATTTGCCCTAGGTGTGGAGACCAGCAGAAAAGCTTCTTGCTGGAATGCACACACAGCTATCTTCTTGAGTCACGCTTTAGAATATGGGTGGAGGAGGAGGTGGGGATACTGGTTGATAGCTGATAAGATCTGAGCCAGCAGTGTGCCCAGGAGACCAAGAAGGCCAACAACATCCTGGTTTGTATCAAATATTGCAGCTGGCAGAAGCAGGGTAGTGATTGTCCCCCTGCACTTGGCATGGTAAGGCTGCATCTCGAATACTGTGTTAAGTTTTTGGCCCCTCACTACAAGGACACTGAGGTGCTGGAATGTGTACAAAGAAGGGCAGTGGAGCTGGTGAAGGGTCTAGAGCACGAGTCCTAAAAGGGAACTGGGGTTTTTTAGTCTGGAAATAAAGGAGGCAGAGGGGAGACCTTATCACTCTCTAGGTTGTAGCGAAGTGGGGTTTGGTCTCTTCTCTCAAGTAACAAGCCATAGGATGTGAAGAAATTACCACAAGTTATGCCAGAGAGGGACTAGGCTGGGTATTCAGGAAAAAAATCTTCACTGAGAGGGTTATCAAACATTGGAACAGGCTGCCCAAGGAACTGGTGGAGCCACCATCCCTGAAAGTATTTAAGACATGTAGATGTGGTGATGAGGGATGTGATTCAGTGATGACCTGACAGTGCTGGGTTAATGGTTGAATTTGATCTTAAAAGATCTCTTTCAAGCAAAAAAATTCAGTGTGGTTATTGTGTGAATTCAATGCAGAAACTGATTTCTTAAAAAGCCCTCCACCATGTATTGATTGCTGTCATTCATGTATGAGTAGTCTAAGGACAATTAAAATATCTGTCCACATGAGATCTCAAAAATAAGGCCACTGTCTGAAGGTCTCTGAAACTTTCAGAGATCAGAAAATAATAACTTGAAGGCTGTTTTCTGGTGCTTCAAACATTTTCTGTTCATATTTGATCTCTGTTGGCTAGGGTTGCATGTTGCGTTTTTGACTATGTGCAGTTTGTGGCGGTCACAAAATTCCAGTAAGAGAGTGAGGTGTTGCAATAACACTAAGGGGTTCCTCCCCCTCTAGTCTAAAGAGAGGTCAGATTTTATTGCTGGGGCAATAAGCTCAGTTTTTGCTCAAGATGTTGGTCTTCAGATCTTGTGAGGCTCACCAGGTCTTGCTGTGGCTCCTACTTAAACTGCTGCTAATAGATAGAAGTCTGGATACCCAGATTAGTAGATACCAGACTCTGATTAGAGTGAGCTAGAATTTTGTCTTGAAAGAGAGCCTGTGTTGTCTTTCTACTGTCCAGAAACAAGCCACAATGAATGCTCCTGTGTCACCAAAGTCAGTGTGGCTGTGGTTTGTGGGGACACAGTAAAATGGTGGTTGCCCCTGGCTTTCCCTTGGAAGCAAGAACTGGGTCATTTTCTCATATGAAAATGTGGAGACCTGACAGTTAAACTGGCTTAATCACTCATGCCTAGAGGGCCTTTGCCCTATGTTTTTATGTAATTTTAAGTATTCAAAATAGGAGTATTTTAGAGGAATTTTAGGGTGATCAGTAATGCCTGCAGTTATGTTCTTTATCTTATCCTGCATCCTCAGCGACGGAGAAATGGTTATGTACCTTGGAGTCACAGCTGCAGCTGAGCCTTGCAGTGTGTGTTGAACAAGGAGAGCTCTGCAGGGACAATATATTTTGAATGCGCTTTACTGTCAGCTTTTGCCTTCGTGGCTTCACTGTCGTGTGTGGCTCCAGTAAACCTCCAGAGCCCAACCAGTCTCTGCCCAGCACATCTTGCATCGTCCTTCTTCTGGGATTCCTGCACTGCCACGCTGAATCTGTCCTTGCTTTTTTTGCCTACTCTTTACTGCGTTTTACCCTGTTTCTACTTCCCCTTCTCTGCTATTGTTTCCTTCTGCGTGTCGTTTTCTTATAAACCCCAGCAATTCTAAGTTGCGGCCGAACTTCCTTGCTCTGTGGCAGAGCCGGGGCCAGGCCAGCCTCGCAGGAGGAGGCAGGTTGGCAGCGGTGGGGGCTGCCCCTCCCTGCAGAGCCTCCAGCCCTTGGGGAGCTTCCTTTCAACAGGTAGGGGCTGGGAACGGCCAGCCTTGCTCGGCTAGTTCTCCTGCGAGAGAAGGATGTCGGGGGCTGCCACGATGTCCTGAGTCTGGGGTACGGTCGAGGGCATCTCTTTAGGCGGCGGCCCCAGCCCTGGGCAGGGAATCGGGAGCAAACCGTCCCCACCGCCCGCGCTGCGAGAAGCGCGGCTCGGCACAAAGCGGGCGGGTAAACCCTCCTCCGGGGCGCGGAGAGGAGGAGGAGGAGGAAGGCGGGGGGATGCTGCTTCCCTCCCTCTCCCCCTCCCTTGCCGCGGCCGGAGCAGCGCGCAGGCGGCAGCAGAGGCGGTGCAGGAGCGGGCGAGAAACCGCCCTGCCCGACTCTCCG
>JAOXOE010000694.1:10270871-10360462 GCA_028565055.1 Phoeniculus purpureus
CGGCGGACCCAGGGCGCACAGCCCCGCGGAGCGCAGCGCGGGCGGCGGGTGCGGGCCGGCCCCGCTGGGGCAGCGGCGCGGCAGTGGTGAGTGCGGGGCAGGCGGTGGTTCGCGTCCCCCTGCACCCAACGCCGAGTAACCGGCGCGGGGGGCCGGGTTGGAGCTTCTGGGGGCTGTGCAGCCCCACAGTTGTTATCTGCGGGGCGGTGAACAACTGGGGCAGTAGCGAGGGAGGGGGGGTCATTCTGCTCACACGCATCTCCCAGAAAAGGGGGCTGGGCAGTGTGACTGGGGGCTCGCAGGGTGACCGGGGACTCGCGGGGTGACCGCGGGCTTGGAGCATCCCCACTGTCGCGGCAATTCCGGGATATGAACGCGCTGCTCCGAAGCAGAGCAGTGCCAGGGTCCCCTCCGCTGGTGAGCCCCGGGGCTGCAGCTCGCCTGCCCGGCGGGAGAGCGGGGAGAGGTGTGCGCGGCTGCGATGGAAAATGACTGGAGGAGAACAAGACTGAGCCGCGATCCTAGCGCCGGACGGTGGATGCAGGGGGAAGGGTTGAGCGAAGAGAACGGCATAGCAAAACAAAGTCAAATTTCTCCGAATCCTTGCCAGGCCTAATAAGCACCTATGCTGTGTCGGGGTGGGGAAGAAAGAGTGGAGGCAAAGGAGTTTCGGGGCTGCAGTGTCTAAGGCAGGTATGGGAAGGAAGGAAAGAGCTCCAGATCTTTCCTCTTCCCTGCAGAGTTACTGGAACTGAGATATGGATCACTAAAAAGGAGTAGCATAATACAATTAAGCATTAGAGAGTCCCTGCTGCAACACTTTATCTATTGTTCCTCGCTGCCTTCCACCAGAACGATTCTCAGCCTGACAAGTATAATTGAACAAATAGTTCATTTCCCTGGCCAATTGCATCTGTAGCCGCTCCCCTGAATCTGCTGCTGACTGGCTGCAAACACAGCAGCCTCCTCAGACAGAAATGAAGAACCAAGACCCTCTGGTGAGACTCCTGCTGCCGTGGGCTAGCTGGCAAGAGCAGCTCTGAGGGGCTGCTCACCGGAGTTGCTGTGATGGCAGAAGCAGAGCAGGTTACTCTCTCACCTCTTGGTCCTCTTAGCTTCCTTGTAGGGGAGCGAAGAGAAGAAAAATAACAGGTGGTGAGGCAAGTCCAGCCTACAACTAGAAGATGCTACATGTGGTTCAGGCAAGTCCTCTCCTTTCTGTACTATGTCTCTTAACTTTCTCTTTACCCTGGAAGATAGATGATTTCAGGCAATTGTGAGGTGATTCTTTTTTTGGTGGGGCTTGCCAGCCTGCCCTTCAGCCTGTGCCTGTGGTGGCTGAGTACCCTGCAGCAGTGCACACACACACATGCACAGAGGTAGGAGCATGTGAGCCCAACACTACTGCTCCTTTTCTGAGAGCTCTGAGCAGCTGGAGGGGTTGCAGCTGCACCTGGGCCCTTTGGCACGTGCTGGAGGCTGCATCCTTTCCTCTGGAATCTCCTTATGGTTCATGTAGCAGAGCTCAGCACGTGAGTATGCACAGATGCATTGCCTGCACCACTGTGAGACCCAGCACAGGAAGGCTGCTGCTCTTCATTGCTTCTGGAGCTTTTTATTGCAAGTCTGCATCATGCAGTTTTTCTCCTTCTGTTCATTCTCTTTTCCTCTTTCTTTGTCTGTAGACTGCTGCCTGTCCCACTTCACTCTCAGCTTTTCCTTTATCTTTTCCTGCTTAATCCATTTTTTCACTTCTGTTTCTTTTTTTGCTAAATAGACCTTGTCCTCTTCAGCCCTGCTCCTCTCCACACTGGAGAAGCAGCCCAGCCCCTCAGATCAGTAGGAGTATTCCTGCCAACTGTTTACAAAAAGTAGCACAATACCTAGCCTGAATGCTGACATAATTACATGCCCAGACAGACAGTGTAGTAAATAATCCTGCCTTTCAAGCTTCTGCCTAGTGGTGAATCTTTGCCATCTCCTCTGCCCCTGGGCTGAATGTTTTATAGTTGGCTCGCATTTGCTTATATTCGAGAAACACTAAGTCAGCACAGTCAGTGCACAGATACATGGTAGCAAACTGGATGCATGTTGATATCTTGGACCATGTACACTTACTGTGCCTCTGTGCATTGCATGTCTCAATATACATCATATGGCTCTGCTCCTAGGTTCTGACTTTGACAGCTGTGTTTGGCAAGAGCGAGGGATGTCAGAGAAGAAACAATTGGCAAGGTGTAGATATTGTTCCATCAGCGAAGGAAAGATGGCTGGGGGGTGAAGGTCAAGAGCACCAGCAAAAAGCGCAGGGCTTGGCTAGCGGTGTTTGTGTTGGTTTGGGAGCTAGCTAGTTTTCCAAGGATTTATGTGTACCTATTATTGGAGACTGTGGGAATTGTTAGCGCGTTGTATTTCCAGTTGTGCTTGTGAGCCTGTCTGCAGTTGCTTTGATTGTGAGTCAGTCTGTCTGCAGTTGCAGTAGCTGTGAATCAGTGTCTGCCTGTAATTATGTGGGTGAATCAGTGTTGGCTTGTTACTCTGAGTGCAAATGGTTTCCCATAGCGGTTATGGGTGTGAATCACTCTACAGTCCCTCTGGATGTGTTTTTCAGTACGGATGCAATACCGGGATTAATTTTGTTTTGACGAGGAAGAACTGTTAAGCGGCTTCTCATTTTGAAAAATTAAAGCTGGGTTGGGAGTTGGACACAGAGCTTGCTTCTCTGTTATGAGCTTTCTACAGAAGAGATTCACTTTAACTCTTGTTCTCAAGATTTCCACGACAATCTAAACTGTTAACTTCTTTGCCTAGTGCCTCTGGTTCCAAGTGTCCTCTTCTGCTGGCATTTCTTGCAGAGCTGCAGACAACACATTTGATAACCATCATGTGTGCCAGATTCATGGCTAGGCTGTTTATGACTTGTGCAGTGTGTGTGTGTGTGTGTCTGTGGGGACCAGGCAACATGTCCCTCTTGAGTAGGTTAGCATAAACATTTTCATGCCTGTGAGTCAAAGGCATTGTGGTACCCCTACCATGTGCCTCTTGCTGTGAGCCAGTGCCATTTCTCTGAGTAGAGAGTGAACAGCAAGTTTGATTCAGGTAGGTGGAGGTCCTGCTGCCTGTTTCTTCCTTGGCTGAGAGGCAAGTCAGAGAAATTGGGGCTATCTCAGATGATGGAAGGAGAGCACTCCCCTCAGTCTAGGCTAACAAAACAAGCCTTCCCCTGCACTGGCTGGTGCAGGTAGAGCGCAGTGCTGGCAGGGCTGGACCACTTCCAGTGTGCATTGGTTTGAGTGTCTCTGCCTGCCTTGTGCCTATGCCTGCATCCTAGTTAGCTCATTTGAGAACAAAGGGATGCAAACAACCAGTAAGAAAAGGGTCTTGTGAAACACCACAGTGTCTTATCCCATCGTTTCCAGGTTTCCAGATGAACTATATTTGCTCATCGCTGCCCCTACCTTCAAATAAAAAGATAGTTTTATTTCAGGAACCCTCTTTTTTTAGCTGAAGTGATTGAGAACTGATGCAGAACCTCAACAAAACACAGGGCAGCATGTGCATCACCTGCTTTTATTGCGTCTGCTGCACTGAGTGTGTGCTGACTGCCGATCTCTGCAGAGAGAGCTTCAGCTTTATCCAAAGAAGCACTATAAGAGGCACTGTAGTGGTCACCACAAAGGTGGTGTGTTCTTGGAGGACTGGAGATAGTTGGACAGAGGACAGCCTGTGCAGTCGATATGATTTTGGAATCCTTGAGAGGTGTCAGAGGACCTTTCTTGATTTCTGGGACCTGTTTTGCAGAGACTCCCAGCCAATGAGGAAATGCTTTAAGGAGCCGCTTATGCTGTGAGAGTGCATCTGACTTTGGAGGTAAATCTGCAGGTGTTGAGAGGTCACCTATAGTGCTGTGCTTTACTGTACCAGTGGGTGGATGTGCTTGGCACCACAGAGTCTAGATCACCTTCTTCTCCTTGTGTGGAAATGCTTGTAGACTGCAGCTGCCTCTACTTACCAGTCTGTTCTCCAGCTGGCTTCCCAGCATCAGCTCCTTATTGCAGGTATCTCAGCGCTGCCTGAGATACCAAACTTGGCAAACGTGTGGAGCTGCTGGGGGTGTGGGCTGAGGGGAAACGGTAACTGCTCAGCACTCCTGCACCTGGTCTGGGTTCATGCTGACCTCATGACACTGCAGGGCCACAGCATCTCTGGGTACAGTGATGGGGCAAATACATCCTTTGGGCTGCTTCGTGAATGTTATTTGCATGATGTAACTATTGCTAAGTGCATGAGATCGTTCCCTTGGCTGTGCATGTTCCAAGAATGCAGTAATTTGTGAGAGATACTGATGTGACAGTGGTTTTATGGACCTCTTCTTTCCTCATTCCCTTTCTGATATTTGCAGTCTCCCCTTCTCTAGGCTGTTCTCACAGAATTTTTACAAGCTTTACCTTTCTATCCCTACCTCCGGAGGTCTATCTGTCTTTCCCTTGTCAGCAGTAAGCGTGTGCTAATCACTCTTTTCTAGCAAGGCATTTCAGAATATTTAATGGTTTCTAGAATAAGCATTTCTGAGAAGATTAGGCTCAGTATGCCAAGTGAGGAGATACCCAATGTTAAAATACTTAGTAGGGTGCCTTTATGATCTGGAAGTTACCAGCACTTTTTTGGTTCTCAGACTCACCTCAGTAGGAGGATATTGCCATCTTGAGGGGAAGGAAGTTTTTTTGAGTTCCTCATTCCAAAATGCACATCCAACAGGAAGGCTGTATTTCTCAGGGGTGCAGTTAGGATGTGATGCTCTGGAGATTGGACAGATTGCATGTGTTGGGGAGAGTGGTTAGGTTTTTGATGCCTTTAGGTATTCCTGGGTTCCAGCTGCAAAGTGTTAGCAGGGCTTCTTAGAAAGTATGGATTTGTTTCAGCTTTGGAGGTTACCAGCAACTGCAGAATTAGTGATAAATGTGTTTGCTAGCTGTGCCATTAAGAAATGAGCTGCAGACAGATGGAGGAAGGAAGTGCAGAGCTGCTTTTAAGACACACCATACCTATAGGCTCCATCTTGCATAGGCACAGATAAGAAACAGAAACTGTAGGGTGATGGATACCAGGAGACTGGTTGATAAAATCCCTTGGGAGGCAGTCCTGAAGGATAAAGAAGTCTATGGGAACTGGATGTTTCTTAAGACTGAAATCTTCAAAGCAGAGGAACAAGCCATCTCCATATGCTGTAAAATGAGCTAGCAAGGTAGAAGGCAAGTCTGGCTAAACAGAAAGCTTTGTCTGGAACTCAGGAAGGAAAGTCTATTGTCTATGGGAAAAGAGGCAGGCAACTCAGGAAGAGTCCGAAGTTGTTAAAAGGCTATGTGGGGAGGAAATAAGAAAGGCCAAAGCTTACCTAGAACTTAATCTGGCCAGCACCACCAAAGAAATTGAGAAAGGTTCCTATAAATATGTCAACAGTAAAAGGGGGGCTAAGGAGTATCTCCATCCTCTACTAGATGTGGGGGGAAACCTGGTGACCAAGGACGAAGCTGAGCTACTAAAAGCTTACTTTGCCTCAGTCTCCATCAGCAACACCAGTTGTTTCCCGAGTGCCCAGCCCCCTAAACTGTAAGATAGCAGTCCGTATAATCTAAGACGCAATTATCAGTGACCTACTGTGTCTCTTAGATGTGCAAAAGTCTGGACAGAATGCACTGACTACAGGCCTGTTAGTCTGACATCAGTGTCAAGGAAGGTTATGGAGCAGATCATCTTGGGTACTATCACAAGGTACATGCAGGACAATCAGATGATCAGGCTCAGTCAGCATGGGTTTATGAAAGGCAGGACCTGCCTAACCTGATCTCCTTCTAGAACAAGGTCACTCATGCAGCGGATGAGTGGTCGCTGTCTGCCTGGGCTTTGGTAAAGCTTTTGACACCATTTCCCACAGCATCCTCCTTCAGAAACTTACAGCACAAGCCTTTGATAAGGGGGTGTATACTGACCATGGGTCAGTACAGGAGCCTGTTCTTTTTAATATCTTTCTTAATAATCTGGATGTGAGGATTGAGGTCACCCTCGGTAAGTTTGCAGATGACACCAAGTCAAGTGTGTTGATCTGCTAGAGGGTAGGAAGGCTCTACAGAGGGATCTATACAGGGTGGATCAATGTGCCAGGGCTAATTGTATGAGTTTCAATAAGGACAAGTGCTGGGTTCTGTATTTGGGTCATAGCAACCCTACAGGAGCTCTTGGTGATGTGGGAAGCTGCATGTCAGAGTTTGGTTGGGAAGCTGCATGTCAGAAAAGTATCTGGATGTATTGGTTGATAGTCACATAAATATGAGCCATCAGTGTGCCCCGGTGGCCAAGAAGGCCAATAACATCGTGGTTTGTAATAGAAACAGTGTGGCCAGAAGGAGTAGGGAGGTGGTTTTCTCCCCATAGTTGGCACTGATGAGGCTGCATCTGGAATACTGTGTTCAGTTCTGGGCATCTCACTACAAGAAGGACATAGAAGTGCTAGAGGGTGTCCAGAGAAGGGAAATGAGGCTTGTGAAGGGTCTAGAGCACAAGTCTTACGAGGAGCAGTTGAGGGAACTGGAGCTGGGTAGCCTAGAGAAAAGGCTAGTTATCCAGCTAATAGATAGTTGGAATAGGCTGCCTAAGCAATGGTGGAGTCCCCATCCCAGGAGCTATTTAAAAGGTAGATAGATGTAGTGCTGAGGGACAGGGTGACCTGGCAGTGCTGGGTCAAACATTGGACTTGATGATCTTAAAGGTCTTTTCCAACCAAAGACACTCCATGATTCTATGCTCTTTAACCTTTGTGAAAGGGGTCAGGCAAGGAATTGTACCAGTCTTTTCTGACCTTAGAAATCTTTGAATTCTGTTTTTTTTTCTTCATGGACACTATGCAGTTTCCTTTCAGTATGATAAAGTAATTCTTTGTAGTAACCTCCTCTAGGGAGAAGGGTCCCTGCCAAAGGCAAGGGGGTTAGAACTAGATGATCTTTGAGGTCCCTTCCATCCTAAGCCATTCTCTGGTAGTAAGAGATTTTGGGGTTTTCAATTCTTTGAGACTACTACAATCCAGTTAATGTTCTTAAACCCTCATTCGATTACACACAATTAAATGCATTTTGCCTGCATTCTCTCTCCCCTTCTCAGAGGATGTGGGATCCCTGCAGGTATTCAGATCAAGACTTTGACTGTTTCAGAGCCTTCTTGAGTGGGAAGTGACAGATGAATAGCATTTTATTAAAGCACTTTCTGCAAGGACAGCAGCAGTTCATTGTGGAGGAGTCCCAGTGTTGGTTTCCCTGAGGCACACTCATGGGTGTTTACATTGCTTTGGTGAGATGGGTGCTGTGCTCTGAGGGACCCTACACTGGCAGTAGCTGCTGTGGGGCAAACAGCCATCTCCAGGGGTGACTCTTATGCTAAAAATCTGAGGAGCCCTATTACTAAGCTCTTGAAACTAGCCTGGTTTCCTTGAAAGTCAGACTGCCAGACCAGAAACCTTATTAGAGAAACTGTGGCCAAGTAGCAGAGTTCAGAAAGCACTTGCACCAACTGAGATTTTGTGTGTCCCTGTAGTTGGTGCTGGGCCTGGATTAGAAAAAGCCCTATGAAAGGGATGTGGTGATGCTGAGCTCTTGTGCCATGTGGACCACACTAGACTCTGGCTATGGAGAGCTTCAGCTGTATAAAGGGTGAAACCTCCTTCTCTGCAAAGCCTCCTTGCATGCTCCAGAGACATGCTTCCTGGCTGGCACACACTTGATGAGTACTACCGCTGAAAGAGGATTGTGCCTTCTGCTGCTTCTCCATAACTGCCTGGCCTGCTCTGGCTCAATGTTACAGGGCTATTTGGGTTCATCACCAAGAGTTAAAGCCCCTATGTTAATTGGGAAAGTCAACCACTTTGACTCAGGACTGGATTTGCTCCTCAATCCATCTTTAATTGTAAGGGAGCCAAAGAATGCCACACAGCCTCTGCTCTCCAGCTCCCCAGGAAAAGTATGAGACAAGAACCAAAGGAAAGTGGTGAGACACAGTGCCAAGCTATTTTCCATGCCTTGTTGTCCTTCCCAAGACCATAAGTGCAGCCATAGCAAAACAGCTGCCCATGCAGTCTCACACCTCATTTTGGGAGCATTCTTTGTGCCAGCAAACTGACCAATGGCTGGCAAAGTCATCACTTAGGCAAATGGTGAAAACATTTTTCTCCTGGTATGGGTATATAGAACAGGTTCTGATGATTAAAAATGAGACCAACATGCATGTAACTCTATTGAAGCAACCCTTTTACCTTTGGCTAACACCCTCCTCAACAGAACTACCCAAAGCAGAAAATTAGCCCTCCATCTCCATATAATATTGAAGAAAAACTGTGAACAAGGCTTGGTAGAAACATAGTTGGTTAAAGCTACTTGGCAGAAACAGGTATGTCTTACACCCACCTGCATGGAAGGTGTAAGTACTTAGGCACTATCCAGACCCTATCTCTTTCTGAATTACTTCCCTGCCCCATTTTCTGGTCTATTCTTTATCTGCTCTGTCTCACTTTTGATGCGTAATCTCCTCAGCTTATGGCCTCACCAAAATCAGATAAAGATCATCCAAACTGATCTAGAGGAGTCAGAACAGTTCCTGCAGAGCCAGGAGGCACCTGCTGCAGAACCAAAGGGTCCTTGTTTGTATGGATGTCTCTAGTCAAAAACTACCAGCAGTGCAAGTTCTGCCAAACAAACCATTTACTGAAATCATGGCTGAATGGGAAGTGGTGATTTCCATGAAATTTTTCAGTGGTGGTGTGGGGAGGGGAGAGGGAAACCAGTAATATGAGGTGGTTTTTTTGTTTGGTTTTCATTTGCTTTTGGCTAGTGTTTGAAATTGCCTTAGGGAAAAAAATTCCATTAAATCCTACTGTATAATATGAAAGTTTAAGTGAAATGAAAGGGAACAGTTGAAAGGAAATCTGTTGAGGAGCTGCTAATTGAAGGATTTTTGATTTTGCCTTGTAAGAAACATCAACATTTTAGCTGTCCTTGTTATGATTTGGAATTAGTCTTCCCTAACTGTTGGAATTTCCCACAGAACAGATGTTCAACTTCTTAATTTGTGCTTCATCACCAAATACTTGAATTTCCAACACTCTGTGTCCCTTCTAAGCTGGAAGGTGGCAGAAGCCAGAGAAGCCACACTGAATCAGGGCTTGTCTCACTAGAGGTATAGGTGTACCCACACCAGTAAGCTTTTGCTCCTTTGGGGTAAAGGCTGTGCATCCCTAGGCAGCATCCTGATTGAGTAAGGCCCAACCACGCTGTCGAGTGCTCGCATGTCCAAACTTAATCCATGAATTGATATTTGCAAGGATTTTAAGTGAGTGATGGAGAGGAAGATAGTAGTAGCTCATCTGAAGCTCTGTGGAAGGCAATGCTAGGGCCTAACACTTTTTTTTTTTTTCACTTGTGTCTGCCATAATGAGTATCTTGCTAGAACAAAAATTAAGCTGGGTGAATAAGGACTTGTAGTTCTTGGCTCTTACCTTTTGCCAGTGTGACAGCTCATGTCCTCTTAGAGCTGTAGGGAGCTAAAAAGTAAGGATCAGGCACAGCATTCAGGAATACTGTAGAGCCAAAACGTTGTGGGGCTACCAGGGGTAGCAAAATGCAGAACTGAGGTGTGACACCTGACCTAGCCTGGCCCTGCACCCTTTCTCCTCTTCCAGTCATCTGTGGCAGAGGTAGCCAGATATGCAACATTGCATGTACATGATATACCTGATCTTCAGGTGTTTCCACCCTGCTCACCTGAGATCCCTACTCTCTCTGCATGGCATTTCTATTGATGCTCCCCAGTTCCCATGCCCATATGTAGAAATCTCTGTTCTTTGGTGGCACCTGCATAGTTCATCTTCCCCCTTAATCCTGGGGTACCTTCCGTTAGATGAGAAATGCCATTCATGTGGTGGGATTTGGCTTTCAATGCAGCATTAAAGGAGCTGCTAAGGCTCTGTAATATTGGTGCTAATCTATTGGGGAAACCCAGAGGTCAAATTTGGCTGGCAACATTGTCTTGCTCTGGTTTCAGCAGGCTGTGATTGAAGTGAGACTTCATTTCTAGCCCTGGTGGCTCACACTGGCCAGTTGTGCTTGGCTGCCACTGTGCTGAGCCTCTGCTGGGCTCAGTTCTGTGTGTGCCAGACATGAGGTGTTGTGTTGGGGAGACAAGCTGTGTTTATACAGGCTGTTGCTTGGCAGTGCTGTTTCAAGGTGCATCAACATAATGAGATACATAAAGGGGGAAGGCAGTAAAATGTGCAATAACATCACAATAAAGGTGAAACTGAGCATTAATGAAAATCCTGGGCACACTAAGTGCAGTACAGTTGAACACTCCCACTACCTTGGACCTCAGTGCCTGAACTTAATAATAATTTCAATGTCATTACAGGAATTAAATGAGGGTCTAACTGTCCAGAAAAAGATGTTTAGAAAAATTAGGTCTGGAAATTCTTCTGCCTGTGTGGGAGTCCCCAGGACAGCACAGGTAGCAGGGCAGCTGGAAATCACTGCAATGAGATTACGGTGACTGAGGGTACAGTTTGAGGATGAAGCAGTGAGTGGCAATAGAACCAGTGTTATTATTTTGTAGCTGGAGCTATGCACTCGACTGCCAGTTGCTGAAGCACCAGGCGACCTGCTGAATGTGTTGTGAAGGTGGGATGAGGGTTTGTATGTGCGTGCACATGGTTGGCTCTGACCTGTGCCAGGGCCAGCAGTGCTGCAGAGAATGCTGCTGTCTTTGGCCCCAGGGAGGAGCCTTTGGGATTCAAGTACAGAGATGCTAATTGTAGGCCAATATGGATGAACTTCTGAGAAAAACTGAAGTAAGCCGATTGCTTTCCTCCTAGTAAATAAAAATATCTTTTCTCTTCTCTCCTCCCACTCTGTGCCCACCCTGGCAGGTTTTGGAGGTTTGCTTGCCCGTCACTGCCTGCTGACACCATGGCGCTGAGGGTCCCAGGAACAGGGCCGCTCGCTCTCGTTAGCTTTGGAGTCGTAGTCCTGGTTTTGGCTTTCCCTGCTGATGCTGGGTAAGGTGGTGAGCACTGAGACTGTTGGCCAAGGCTGTAGTCTTCTTGTTGTGCTTAAATACCCTGGGGCCAGTACCTGCGTGAAGTAGTCTGTGGCAAAGCCCTACAAAGTGTGTCTGTGGTGTTTAACCCTCCTCTTTTCCCTGACCCCATGCCTTTCACCTGGCAATTGTTCAGTCTCTCATGGCTGAGCTGACTGATTACATTAGCATTATTTGAGGTGCTCTCACTAAGGACAGTTGTCAGCACTTTTTTGCAACAAAACCAATTTTCTGATTCAGTCTGGCACAATTTGCTCTTGGCAAGGACTTGTCTTGGATAAGTTTTGCCCTGGAAGAAAGACTCCCATGCCTTTAATGTTGTAATGCTCTTTTAAAGAAAAGAAAATCAAACTGCTTCAGCTGTTTGGCTGTTTATGATATAGTGACCCATGAGCAGCACAGTGAGGGGATGAGCTGGTAGGGGACGGGAGATGTGCTCTGGCTAGCCTTGTCCAGGTGTGCTGCTCACCTGCTGCCAGGGTCAAGGTTCCTAGGCATGCTCTGGCTGTTCTGGCCTTGCCTTCCCAGCTTCTGAGAGCTCTTGGGAGAAGTCAAAAGCCTGTTAGACAATGACAGGCTATGCAGTCCTCCTCTGCATCCCACCAGAGCCTCTGCCGAGGCTTGGAGAGCTCAGAGAGCCCTTCGAGGAAGGGAAGCAGAGGAACCCCCAGTGCAGACCGCCAGCCAAGGGAGACAACTGCAAATAATGCATAACTTCTATAAAAAATTTAGGCGAGCCTTTACAGTGTCAAATACGGACATTGAAATATTTTTTTACTGTTGCAAGTCCAGCAATGATCAAGGATTTTCATGCATGAAATAATGTCAGTGCTGCCTCTTCTACTTCACCCACAGACCCCTTTGCATGCAACCCTTTGCCCTGCTGCAGGCTAACACCCTGTCCTGCCCATGCTGCTTTGCCTGCCTGGGTCTGACTTTGCATAGACAAATGGATTTTTTACAAGGACATCTAGTGCTAGAACAAGGGGGAATGGGTTCAAACTGAAAGGAGTTAGATTTAGATTAGGTCTTAGGAAGAAACTTCTCATTCTGAGGTTGGAAAGGCATTGGAGCGTGTTTCATAGGGAGGTTGTAGACGCACAATCTCTGGAAGTGTTCAAGGCCAGGTTGGATGGGGTTTTGAGCAATCTAGTCTAGTGAGAGGTGCTCCTCCCCAAGGCAGGAGGGTGATAACTAGATGATTTTAAGGTCCTTTCCAACTGTAACTATTCTATAATTCTATGAAAAGTGTTCCAAGCATGCTTCAACATAGAGATGCTGACCCTTGTGTGTAGGGCTGTGGGTTCCTGCTTACAGGCAGCTCTGGGCACTGGTGTCTTGTCTTTTCTTCCAACACACTGGGGTGGGGTACCCACCTCCATACTGGCTGTCTGCAGCCCTGCCTCTGCCTTTCCACCCTGCTGCTCTTTTCCTTTCCATCACATGCTGATGTTGCTGCTACGCTCGCTCCCTCACCACCTGCTATGTGGGCATCATTCTGGTCTGCAGGATTTGTTTCCTAAATTGCACACAAAAGGACCCTTGCTCAGTGCTGATGTGGCAGCCAGCTCTCCAGAGAGCATGTGCAGGGGTGGGTGGCAAGGTAATGACTTTTCCTCAAGTCTGTCCTAATTAAATTTACTATAAACCTCCATCTTCCCTGCCTAAAGGCTTTTAATTATTTTAAAACCATGATCCCCATACCTCTTTGCAGTTCCTCAAAGTAGTTCACTGGGGCTTTGAGAGAGATAAATGAGCCCTCTTCTTACACCTTGCTAAAGGGCAGCTTAACTTTATATTAAGGTTAGATTGAGCCAGCCTAGACCTCAGCTTGACTGGGGAATTAGCCCAAATTAGGTGCCAGACAGAGATGCTGCTGGCTCTCCCCTACCTTTCTCTCACCCTGTGGTCACCTTTCCCTCACCCTGCCCGAGCTACCCTTTCCCCAATTCCTCATGAGAGAATCCCAAGCTGCTCACATTAAAGCCTAAAACTCAAATGTCAGGCTAAGTAAAACAGCTTTGAAATTTGTAAACTCATTTTCCCCATCACCGCTGAGTCTCTGCCAGGAGTTCCTTCACAAAAATCTGTCCTCTCCCTCTTTATAATATGAGTAATTTTTAAAGATAGCTTATAAAGCATTAATGAATGAGCTTTCATGAGCATGCTGTCTTTTCAGAAGTTATAGATGGTTATATACCCATCACTGGTACAGATGGCTTTTAACCATGACATGTATTGAAAGCTGGTACAATTGAAACCTTGCTAATTACGGCTGGCATTTGTTAAATTCCTTACAATTCTATTTACCTGCAGGGAGTTCAGCTATTTAAAATATTTCAAGTCCAGATGAAAAGCCAAAACCAGGGTTTTGATTTGAATGGGAAGTCTTGAAGGCTGTGATACAGTTTGTAATATCATCTCGATGCTTTGGCTCTGACAGGTTTCATTAGGGCTGGAATGGATGTTCCTCACTCCCCACACCTTATGGGATCTGCAGTTTAAGCTCTTTATTTACTCTCATTGGGGTCTTGTAGACTGAGCTTTCTATCTTGACCACTTGTCCCATAATACTAGGTATTGATTTGCTAAAAACTGGAGGCCAAAGAGCCAGTCCCTGAAGAGGGAGCCAAGAGATGGGAGCCAATCCCTGAAGAAGTGAATCTCTAGTACTTGAAATACAATTTCCAGGAGTGTTTGGTCATTGATGCCTATGCAAATGAATGTCAAAATTGCCCAAAATGGAATATTTCAATTAACTGCAACATGCTGAATTATATTGATTCAGTCTCACTGTAAAAATACCCACACCCTACTCTCAACTTTTTCTCTTTTGCTAGAAAATAATTTTTCTTCTTTTTTTATCTTACAGAAGGTGGGGTTTCTCTTGGGAGAATATTTTGATAGAAAACTCCAAGGCAGCTCTGCTACTTGTCACCCTATTGACACTTCATAGAGCATTTACAAATGGACAGGTAGTGTCAGGGGTAGCTACTCTAACTAGATGGAATACAGCAGGTTAAGCTTCAAACTCCTTAAGTAACATTTCCCTTTCTATGTTTGTTTTCCTGAACTGCTTCCTGATGCATTCTTAAACTAGTGGCTGCATACATCAACCAGAGCAAGAGAAACTGAGTCTGGGGAGGAGAAGGAACGGAGCAGAAATGTTAGAAAGCAATAATTTAGGGGCTTCTTTCCCTTAGCTTTGGATGTGGAACCCTGGTCCTGGTACACTCCCTGATAATCACACCCACATCTTGCACCATCAGTGTCTCTCTGGTCTGCTACATTTATGGTCTTCATCTGTGCAATGTTCCCTAGTTACTTATCTCTCCAGTTAGTGGCCAGTCGGGTCTGCTTCTCTCCCAAGCGGCTCCTGGTACAGCTGCTGAGGATTCCTCCATTCCAGCAGCCTTCTCTCTCTCTCTCTTTCTCCCCCTCGCTGGGCTTCCTCAGCCATCCCACTGCCTGTCTTTTGCCTCTTAATCTTTCTGTGGCCTCACTGGTATCTATTTTATTTCCTCTTCCATCTTCCTTACAATCTCTGCATCTTTATAGATTTTTTTTTTCTTTTGGTTTTCTGTTACTTAATCATCTGTCCTTCCATTTGTTTTGGTCCTACCTACTGCTTCTGCTGAGGAAAGCTGTGCTTGGAGCCACAGCACGAGTACTCAGGATTGTTTGAAATCTCTTTTAGCGATAGTTTCAGAAGGATTTGCAGGCTCCTTTTCTGTTGATGGAAAGAGAGACACAAAATGCAAATGTATTTTCTGAGCCCCTTGGGCTTGCACTGAAGGTTTTGCTTGGTGAGATGAGTTTTGTTTGAGAAATTTACTACTTATTTTATTCCACCTGGGGCAGAAAATGCCCTGAGGAAATAATCTTATTTGGGGGCTTCCAGGCTTCTTGTGTTGAGCAGAGATAGGAACATGAAAACCCATTTGGTTTTATAAACAGGAAAAGTTCAATAAACCACATAAATGGTTCATGAAGAGTTTTAATGATGGACTCCGGCTTCAAGCCTGCTTTCCTGAATTCCTCCTTTTCTGCCTCCCTTCCCTCTTCCCAGGAGCACAGAACTTGGAAACAGCTCAATATGATAAATAACTTGCATCAATTCTTCTGTGCTGAATTATACTGGCACTTGAGTAACTGAGGTACCCACAGGCTCTCTTCATAAAGTGCTCTTTCTTAGAGGCAGGCAATGAGTGCTGGGGCAGGAGAACACTCTCTGAAAAAACAAGTCTCCTAGACTGCTATCCATGGTGCTGCTGCCCTTGAGTGTGGAAGGATGGGGAGAGGACAGTGGAAATGCCTGAGAATCCACAGTGAAGGCTCCAGGGCAGAAACCGGAGGAGAATTGTGTCAATGATGCCCTGTGGGGGGCCCTGCAAACATCTCACCTTACGAATAGATGTGCCTCATCCTGCAGCTCAGGGCCCACTGCAGCACAGGCTGAGCATGAACCAACATCCTTTCATTTGCAGTAACTGTTCAGAGCATGTAAAGAATAGGTATCTCTACTGATGATGTGTCTTCCTCTTTCCTTCCACCCCCTCCTCTAGGCTCTCTCAGAAGCATGTTTCAGATGTCGTCGATGACAGCAAAGATAACATCACCATTTTCACCCGCATCCTGGACAGGTTGTTGGATGGATATGACAACCGCCTGAGACCTGGACTTGGAGGTCAGTTGGGTGGAGAGATGGTGTTTTCCACAACTGCATAGCTTTAGAAATAATAGACTGCACAAATTGCTTCTTAGGAAGTCTAGTGCTGTTGGAAGGTGAGAGTGGTTTTGTGTCAGAGCCAGTCTGTTACTAGGTTCCCCACACTGAGTCTGTGCTTGTTGTTTGATATTTTGTGAGATGAGAGATCCAAGCCTCTGACTGCTTTGTTCTTCTGTGACATTGCATTGATAGGCCTGTAGATGGAGCAAACATGATTTAACTTGTTTCTGCTACTTTTATGTGCACTACCATTTCAGCAATAATGGTATACCAGGTTGCAGGACCTCCAGCTCCTGTTCATATTGCTTTTTAGTTAGTGGACTCTGCTACAAAGCCTCTATCTTAACATCTTATCAGTTATTTCCTATGTAGCTGTCACCTGGCAAGCTCTTAGCTGTGTACTGGTCCAGCCACTGGGCAGTCAGCCAGGTGCTGCTGCCTTCCGAGCTCTTTTAGCACTGCTGCTATTATAACTCCTGCCGCTGAATTTCTTTCCATCTACAAATGTCTGTGTTTTAGAAAGCAAAGCTATGGTAGTCACCTTCGCTCCTAATGCTTATAGCATTAATTTAGCAGGATGGTAGGGAAGCAGAAACAACGGGGAAATGTGTAGGGAGAGAAGACATGAGCTTTATTGTTGAGAAGGGGGAGATGTGGACCCATGTGGTTTCTTGGTGTATTGTTGGCAAGGGGTATTCCTCTTCAGAGAAGATGACCCCTCTCAGGTGCCAGCAACTGTGTGCTATAGGGCTGCTGAGCTGGTGTCCCCAAAAGGCTCAGAGCTTTTCTGCTTCACTACTGGATTGTGATTCCCACCCAAAGCGAGACTCACCCTGTGCTCTACTGTTTCCTGAAGGTCCTGCTGCCCAGGGAGGCTGGGAACAAGCATTCTTGAGTTCTTGCATGATGACGGTGTAACAGCACTCCCCTGGAATCACACCCTCAGTTTCTCAGTGTCCCCATTGGTTCTTCCCATCCCCATGCCCATCTCTGTGCCATGGCCCTCCGCCCTGCACCTGTCCAGGAGTACTTTAATCCCAAGTAGAAGCAATGCTAAATCTGGGGCGGAAATGTTTCTGTGGTGAACATCCTCACATCTGATGTGCTGCCATGCTGCAGGACCTAGAGAGAAAAGGGTTACTGTGTCTGCATAAGCCATCCATCAGCTTTATTGCTTTTACTGCTTGTTTCTTTCCCCCAGAATTAACTGCGGTTCTGCTAATAGCTTTGCTTCCTCAAGTCTCTCTGATGGCTGTATTGATTTAACTGAAACAAGTTCTGAAAGGGGACTGAGGGGCCATTTGTGTTCACCATAGCCTTGGTTTCAGACAACCCCGTGCAAAGTATTAACAAGAGGACTCTCAGGAGCCCCTTGCTGGGGAAGTTAAAACCTTTCTTGGAACGTCTCTGCTCTGTTGCTTTAGATCCTTCAATAATGTGCTTACCATAATAAATTGTCTTTGCCTGAATCAGGCTTGCATGTTTAAAGACTATTTTCACTTCTGATTATGCCTCATGGAGCACTGCTGTGGACTCAGATGAGAGGTTTTGACAAAGGCTAAAGGTTTTGGGGGCTCTTGGCTAGCAATGAGTTGCCCTCAGTGTGTATGTGTGGCTTTTCACACTTAGCTTGACCTGTTTTTACCAAGTCTGAGCTTTTGTTCCTTGGAGATCTGTCAGGGCTGCAGTCAGAAAAAGTATTAGTAGGAAAGACTTTTCCTAATGCTGCTGGTGGTCAGAGAAGCAGAAGTGGTCCTCTTGTAGACTTCAGACTTGAGGGTTAATCAAATAGCCTGAGGTGACAATCAGTAAGAGATGGGCTCAAGCTGTCCAAGGTTATGTGAGACCTGTGAAAGAGATTTATTTGATTCAAATGAGCAGCTGTGTTTCTGGGTGACTCTATGGTTTACAAAGTACATTGGTTTTCCTCTGAGACAGCACAGGGCCGTCCCGGTAGACCCAGCACTGGCTCTCCACGTTTCCCTCAGAAATATCTTTCACTTGCTTTGCTGAAGATGTCAAGTGAGACCATCCGTTAGCACTATGTAGTCCTGCTTCAGTGTCTGTGGAAAGCTCAGAGGTGGTGGTATTGTGCCCACACGCAGGCTAATGGAAATATGGAGTGTCCTAAATCATGGGAAACTGGGAAGCAGGACTCACAGGCTCCCTTGTTGGCCTTGGTGTCCCTACTCTGTATGAGACAGATCCCTCCAAAAGCACCTGGTTGGGATCTGAAGGGCTGTGTGGAGTGTCAGGGCTGCAGTACATCTCAGGGTGATGGGGAGCTGTGTGTCATCAGGTGCCTGTCACCCATGTTAAGCAGAGCCCTTGCCTTGTGTGCCAGGAACCGAACAATGTTTGTTTAGGCTTGGGAAAATAGACTGTGTAAGCAACAGAGTGTTGATGTGGCGACTTCTCCCCTCAAGATAGCCTCTTTGTATTTATTTTCTTATCCCCTCTGTTTTCACCATCTGCTGCCACCCACTCTAATAGCTCCTGTGCCAGAGCTCCTCTTCCTACCAGGATGCTGCAGACACATGCTGAAGTAAACTAGTGCTGAAGCTGCTAGGGAGTGCCTGAAGCTGCAGAGCTAGGCTCCAAGCGAGGGTGGTCCTGTGCCTTGCTGCTGCCCCCAGGAGATGGCTCAGGACATTCTCTGCAGCAGTCTTGACAGCAGTAGAGTTTTGTGTGCACGCTTCAAGCTTGCTTAGAAGAGGAAAGGTGACAGGGGAAGGTTGCTGTCAGACCCCTCTTTCTGCAGTAATACCCTGTACCTCTGGGGACATGACCAGTGGTGTCATAGGGAAGTAATCCGTGGCTGGTAGGAGGTTTCTCCCTGTCTCTGCCCATTGAGGTGGAACAGGCCTTGCTCTTAGAGACAAAACTGAATCTTTATTTGTCCCCAAGACCACTGAAATATACAGTCCGTGCTTGGGGAAGGGTTAGCTGCATAAATGGATCATGATACAGAACTCAGAGGAAAGAAGGAACCGTCAGCAGATAACCTGTTTTTCCCAGGGGAAACACAGGACAGATTGGTTATTAAGTCAGAAGAGGAACAGAAATGTACCCCAAGGGGATGGAGACATCTGTTGTCATGGCCACCTTGCAGGATAAGAAAATCTCCCACCAAGAGAGTTTCTATGGACAGTGCTGGCCTCCACTCCTGGTCTGGAGCTGTGCAATCACGCAGATACTCTGCCCAGCCCTGCAGAGGCTGTGGTAAGGGACATCTATTTATGGCTGTCAGATTCTCTTCACTGGGGCTCCCTGCAGAGCTGGCACATGGAGAGACCTGAGTTTTGAACCTGGAGCTTGCCTTGCTTGCAAGAGTAGGAAAGAGATGTGGCCAGGTGAAATAGATAGATCTGGCTGAAAATAGGAGAGCTGTCATACACACAAAAAGAAGAGATGCTCAAGAAGTGGGATGTGAGCAGTGTCACCTTGAGCGATCATCCCAAGAATACAACAGATAATACAAAAATACCTATGCTGCTGACCATGAAGAGTGAGTGAGGTTCCGCAGTCCTTACATGGGCTTTGTGATGCCCAGCACAGGAACCATGAGAAGAGATGATTGGTTGGGTTATTGGAGGTTCAGTGATGATCCCTGTACCTCCTGCAGCCTTATTCTCTAACCAATGAAGTTTGGGTCCATTGTGTTGCAATGAAAACACAACCAGCCTGTGAATGCCTGGGAAAGAGCAGGAGGGGACATCTCCAGATTTGTGCCAACCTTTTCCTTCCTTACAGACTTGAGAATCCTTTGAACATGCTTCAGCAATACAAAACTATCAGAGAGAAGCTAACTGCTCAAGGAGGAGGCATGTGGGGCCTTTCCATAGCTGTTTGCAAAACATGATAGGGATTTCTTCCAGTTCAGCCAACGACTGTCTGCTTTGTGGGGTCCACTGTGTGTCTGAGGTGCTGTTTGATGTAAGGATTAATTACCCAGAGATTATCTAGAGCAGTGGTGGATGAAGTCTTTGTATGAGGTTGTTGTGGGAAGCCTGCACTCCAGAAAGCTGTTGGCCTTTTCTATGGGATGCCATGGAAGAAAAGATTTTGTCTCCACAAAGAGGGAGGGAGGAAGCTGTTTGGTTTTCTGAAAGATGAACTGTAAACTTTCTAGATAAGCCAGTTTCTCCAGCTGTAATTTAAAAGCAGTTTGTACTATGTTAAGTAGGCTAGGCTAGGATCGATCGCTCTTATTCCTCCTGGATGCTGCATTGCTTACAAGGTATCTTACAGTATTTCCTGGAAGCTTCTACCGCATATCTCAGGAGTTCCTAAATGGCTGAGTCAGCCCCACTGAGGGAGCAGTGGCTAGTAAGCATCCTGCCTGTCTGTCTGCACAATGTGCTTTTGGACATTTGAGAGGTAGAAGCCTACTAAAGTTTTAAGAGCATGGGATTTACTGGGAAACAAAGGCAACTGATTTAAAGTGATGCGTTTCCTGAGGCAGAACAAGGCACGTGGCCTCTAGTTTCTTCATCTTTGAGGACAGGGCACGGCACCTTTTCTCTGTCCTCAGATTAGGCAGCAAGTGGGTCTTATGCAGCTAGAGAGGAAGCCCCACTTTGTACCGTCACAGCCAGGTATATCTGGAGAATGAAAGCAACCCAGGCTTGTGCTGCCTCCTCTTCCTCATCTGCATTGGGTTGTTCTTCGTGCTTTGGTGTCAAGGTCTCCTGTCCTGCACTGTGCTTGACACAGATACCATTAGGCTCAGCCATATTTTGGTGTGCTCAGGCTCTGCTTCTCATGATAGCACTCAAATCAGAAATGCTCAACATGGGCCTGTGGTGCTTTTATCCGGCCTTACTGCATCAGCTGTATCCTGATAATGGTTTTGATCTGCAGCAACCTGTTAATATTTATCCTGCTGCTGTATTCCCTTTATTCTTCTGTAAGTGAAGCACACCTCAGTTTGAGTCTGTCCTAGTTTGAATTAGAATTTTCAGCCCAGTCTCTTCTGAGTAACTGCACTTTCTGAAGTTAATGATGTATTTGTGCTGTGTCTATTCCTACAACTGATAACACCTGATGTTTACAGTTACTGCCAAGGATTGGGATGAAGAAAGGCTCTTGCTTGTGCTTGCTCCAAGGTCATTGCTAATCTTGTGTGCTGCAGGGAGAGGCCACAGATTGTGGGGAGTGGACAGGACAGGTGACCCTTCACTAACTAACAAGGTATTTCCATTCCATATATGTCAAAGCTGAGGGACCACAACAGTTGACTCTGTCTTCTTATTTATATTTCACTGATGAACAAGAGGTTTTTGTCTTAGGTTCAAAGGAACTCCCTTTAGGTTGAGACATTCCCATGAATGCTTGGTCTACTACACCTCAGTGCAACTGCCATTTTGTCCCCACCTCCTGCAGGTAGAGGCTTGTCTGTTATTAAGGCAGAGGGGCTGAAATACTGAGAATAATCAAATTGGAGAACTTCTCTCAAAAGGACATTGCTCTTCAAGTCGAAACAGTGAGAGCTTATCTGCCTGGCAAGATCTAGGACAAAATCTGTTTGTAGTGACAATAACCTGTACTAGTAGCAGAAATTGTTAAATTGCCCAGACTGAAGTTTAAAGTGTTTATTTCCTAAAATCTGGAAAAAAAAATGTGAAAATTACCCTTTTCTTCCATGGATAGGTTGCAAAGCACTGGATAAGGGACCCTTGCAAGCTCTGGGTGCATGTAAAGTTTCAGGGTACAGTACCCTGGCGTTTGAGTACTTGGTGGTAGACAGAGGAGTAGAAGCAAATCCAGTCTTGGTCCCTTGGCTGAAGCATCACGCACTGCTTGTTGCTTTGGGGATACCCGAGTGGCGGTGGCAGAGTCATACTGCAGTGTGTCCCACTCACCTTTGTAGCAGAACTGTTCTCCCAGGTGTCCAGAGAGGCCAGACTTGAGTCTTGACTTGAGCTCTTCTGCAGTTTTTCACTTGTGTGTGATGAAGCTGCCCGCAGCTTGTCATAAATATTACCTAGATGTACTGTTTGAGCAAGAAAAAGATGAGATGACAATCCCAGTGCTCCTTCATGGTTTATGATTTCCAGGGTTTCAGGACTGCGTTAAATCTATTTTTCTGTCTTAATACTCCACCTCTCCTAACTTCTCATCTCTTCCCTCTGATCTGACTTTATGTCTTGTATCGATTACTCCAGGGAGGAGTTTGAGCCTTTCTTAGGAAAAAATCCACAACTTATCTCAGATTTTTATCTTTGCCTGAGATTTCTTGATGAGTTTTAATTTGAAGCTGAGGCATTGCTTGAACAATGTTTTCTTCTATTTACCTTTCTGGGCAACGGGGACCTTGCTCTGTCTCTTCAAACTTCTGTAGTTAAGATCTATGAGCAAATTTTAAAAAAGTCTGTCTTCCCTCTGGGGCAGCTTTGCCATGGATTTGCACAGCCCCAGTGCTCTCCTCTCTCATGCAGAAATCCCAGTTGTGCTGCTGTTTAAGCCCGTGGCGTGCAGGGCCAGGGAGCTCAGTGTGAAAAAGCATGCACACATCAGAAGGCAAGTGAGGAATATGGGCTTGACAGCTATGCCTAAGGGTGAGTCTTCTCTTAAATAAGTTATGAATTTGCTTAGGGCAACAAGTTTGTATCAAAGCTTCAGGGATATCACGAACACTCCGGAGAGGTCAAAAACCCATTGTGAAAAGAGATACGTAGCTTTTGCTGTGGGATTGCACCAGGGCTTCAGGTTAGCCCTGGGCCCTCTGGGGGCAGCTCACAGCTGCTGTGTCCCTGCAGCACTGTGGCAGGGGGTGGACCACCCCTACAGGTGTCTGACCAGCCATCCTCGAAGCCAAAGTTGATCACCAGCAATGAGGCTGTCCTTGGGCTGCACACTCCTGGGCTCTCCAGAGGGGCCCCAACCAAGCCTCCATGCTGATGGGCTCATAGAGGTAAGAGGTGATTCTCAGGCTACTTTGAATGCCTTTTTTAAATGGTGCCTTAATTTGCTGTGTGTAGTTACAATAAGGAGTCTGTGCTAAGCTGTTAACCCCTCCATGTCTCCATGCACATAGATAAAAGTAAGAATTTTCCCAAAGGGTGAGAAACTTTTCTAGAAAACTGAACTAGTTTGGAGAATTTTTACCCCAGCGATTTGTACTGCAGTAGCATCTCAGAGCTTCAGTGCTAGATGAGACACGTGCACTGAGCCAGTGCAAATGTTAGGAGCTGTTCCCTGCCTGAGGGACAGCTAGTGGGTCCATGATGGAGATGGGGCAATGCTATTTGGTTATAATGACTTTGCAAGGGGGAAGCTGATGGTTAAGTACGTTGAACATGTGTTAGATGGTTTTAAGAACATTAGTAGATGTTATAGATAGCTATAAACTGCTTGCAAGGTTGTCTTTATTGATCTGTTGGACTGTGGCAGCTACCAATTTAGTAGAATTTCCATTCATTTAGTCCCATGTAAAGGATTTATAATGTGTCTTTGATATGGATTGCGAAATAAGGGGGTTTTTTTATTAGGTATTACAGAGTTGAAAAACAACTTTAATTGGTTTATTCTGGGAAGCTGGTGATGAAACAACTGGTCAAATATTGAGGAAACAGCAGTTATTTTATTCATTGAACTAGAGGATAAAATGTTTGCAGCAGTTCATGTACCTATACAGAGGCACTGATTATGTCTGATGAGGGAAAGTCATTGATCGTGTTGGTGGTGAGTTTCATCCCAGTTCCATCTGGAAGAAGCAATCAAATCACACTTACCTGGCCCCCCTGAGGTGGGGGGATTGATGTTGCTGATTCAAACCTGTTAGTTTGTTAATGCTGTTTCATTTATTTAAAGGTTATTGTTTGATTAAATTAAAATATCTAAGTGTTTGTGAGGCTCTGGAAGATGCATGGAGCTTTGGAGAATGAGTTGCTGCAAGACCATGAAACTAAGCGATGCAGGGCCCCTTAACCAAGTTCTGTTAAAAGCCATAATGTAATATTCACCCTGTTGCAGTAAATGACAAAACTCTCACTGAGTCCAGTGGGGCAGGAATTTCATGTGATGATTTCTTTGTTGATGATTGCTTTAAAACTCTGCCTTTGAAGGACACACAGTTAATATTTATTAAAATACCCCAATACTCTGTGGAGTGCTGGCAGTTGTAAGCATACAGTATAGCCTAGAGAGAGTTTTTAATCTGCAATTTGCATTGTGAGAAAAGGACACCCTGTTCACTCTACCTTCTGGAAGAGCATTATTCAAACTAAACTGATGAGAAGAACATGGAGAAAGCATATGATTTATTTTCTTTCCCCCCCAAACCTGCTGGAAAATCCTAATGATGACTAAGTTCAGACTGAATCAGTGAATGGAATGATTCATGACTGGAGTGAAATAAGTTCTGTCTGAAAATTCAAGACACTATTTCAATCTTGCAGAAGCCACTTCAGATGCCTCTTTTTTTTTTCTGGTGTTTTGTTTTTTTGAAGGATCACATACGACATAAGAAAACTCATCAAGGAAAGGACCTGATGGCCATAAAAAAACCCAAACAAACCAACAATAAACACTGCAGTTATCAAAGAGGAAGGTGGTAGAGGCTCTGCACAAGGCACACTGCTCCCACCTGAATTTTTTTTAAGAAATACAGGCCAGATCAGATTTTTGCAGTCATGCATTCCTACTTAACTCACCTCAAGACATGTCTCCTGGAATGCTCTGAATGTCACTTCAGCCAGTTAAGGCCACTTCCCAAAAAAAAAAAAGGTGCAACCTCCTCTTTCCACAGGTTGTGTTTTCTGTGAAGGGTCTATGTAGTTGTGGGAACTGAATTAAAGGCTTTTGTGCTTGACAGAAGAGAGCTCTTCCCTTTGGAGAGATGCATCTGGTCTCACCTAAGAATTTGAAAAAAAAGTCCTTTTTCCTAGAAAAGAGCCCTGCCCGCTTGCATGAGGAAGGGTTAAAGAACAAAAGCATGACATCTCCTTTCTTCCTAATCAATCCAGCCATCTTAATGAAAGAAGCTTTCCAATAGCTTCTTTTTGTGGTGTAACCCTAATAGCATTAAGTCCACATTGGCAAGGAAAGCAACATATAATCAGGGAAGTGGATGTGATTTTTATACAAAGGAGAAGGTCTGTAACTGCAGAAGGCATTGTGTGGGCTGCCCTGTAGATGGGACCTCTGCTGTCTGGCAGGGCACAAGTGCCTCTTCAAGCACCATCCTCCCAGAGGCGACATTGCACCCTGAGATCAGAGTGTGGACTTTTTCCCCATGTGTCATCTGCTGTGCACGCACTTTCAGTAGATTCTGGAACAGAGACTGCCTCTGACAAGTAAGAAGGCAACCACATGAGGCAGAGGTAAGGTTAGCAGTGTGTAGGTGCCTCTGAATACCTGTGGAGAAGGTTGGTCGAACCAGGTGAAAGTGTCTTTCAGCCTCTTGCCTTCATCCACTATTCTTTTAAATGAAGCCTTAGCTCCATTAGAATTATTATTATTTTGATGCCAAATACATTAAAAAGGGAAAAACCACAACCAACAAACCCTATCCAGACTGATTTATTTCCAGAGTGATGTTTAATTTCGTATGTATAATTGAAAGGGCCTAAATATAGCTGCATTAATATTTATGGGCCGTATGTTGGAGTCAATACAAGAGTTGCTGTTAAAGGCAATTAAGCTTTACCTTTTCACATCTAGGATTTCAGCATTTGGAGATGACATTAGTTGTGTGACCTGCATCTAAGAGAGAAAAAACTAAAAGCGTGCCATTATCTGTCAAATATGATAACCTGTATTTAATGCTCTTTGCTGACAGGCAGCTGACAGACCAGCAAAGACGATCTCTTAGAAGCAGGATTGCTGGCTTAATAGGAGGGGAAGCAGAGAAAACAGTTGTCTCAGAGGCTTGCAGGAGAACTGTCCTCACAGCTGATCTTGTGTTTTGTGAGAAACTGGACTAGACTCTCATGGCGTGAGAAAGTCAGCATTTCCCATGTCTGCTGCATCAGTAGCTGCTGAGATTGAGGAGAAAATTATTATGCTGGCACTTCATGGACTCCATCAGTGATAGGACAAGGGGGGTGGTTTCAAGCTACAATAAGGTAGATGTAGATTAGTTTTTAGAAAGGAATTCCTCACTGTGAGAGTAGTGAGGCACTGGAACAGATTGCCTAGAGATGTTGTGGGTGCCCCCTGCTGAAATTGTTCAAGGCCAGGTTGGATGGGGCTACTGGTCTAGTGAGAGGTGTTCCTGCCCGTGGCAGAAGAGTTGGAAATAGATGACCTCTGCGGTCCCTTCCAACCTAGGCTATTCTGTGATTAACAGCACCTCCAGTTCGGAGGTCAGGCACAGGAAACGTGATCCTCAGTAGCTCTTGGGTGGAAATGCACAATGATGCATGTTCCCTATTCCTAGGCTCGAGCGATCAGTGCATGTCTGTGGGGCTCGTCACAACCTTCATGTCTTTAAAGCCCAGGGAAAGTAAATCCTGTCCAGAGAGCTGAGCTGCTGTAGAAAGCATGTGCACAGGGAATTAGGTCGAGGATGTAACGATGAAAACAAGTCAGTTAGCGTTAATAACAAAGGCAAAATGATGATGCGCTTGATTTCTAAAGGCCTGCCTTTCAAGAGAAGAGTATCACTAGGATTACATGGGGAGAGTCCTGCCCGTGGTTGAATTGCCCTGTGTTGCTATTTTCTGGAAGCTGCAGCTCCTCACTGCTCCTGTTAATAAAGAAGCTGTTAGACGGTGTAAAATCTATCGCTGATAAGGACTGTCTGAATCCTGCCTTTCTACTAAATTTGATCAGCCTCTCAGATTTTTCATCTGGACTAAAAATTGCCTTTGAGAATGAGGACTACAGTAAGGACCCTCAGTCATGGCTGCCCTGAAGCCTCCTTGGGGAGCTAGAGGCTAATCTGCCCTCTCCAGGGCAGATGCTCACAGCAAGGGCTGTAGATGGATGCTATCCTGGAGAGGATGGAATTGGTGCTCATCCCTTGCCCAAGGACTCATGTAGTCTGCAAATATTGAAGCTTTGTGTGGGTGTGCTTCAGTTCTTTCACAGGTTCGCTGTATATTTTCATAGATAGAAGCCTTTAACCCCCTTTCTGATGGTTTTCATTAGCTTTTGCTCTGGGAGCACAGTAGCTACTTAAACAGGGAGGGAAAAGGGAAAATTCAGTGGCACCCCTGCAGAGGCAGAAATGGTGTTCACACTCTTAGTGGCTGGTTTTCAACTCTGAATGTCCCTTCTGAATTCAACCTTGGCCCTGGGGTTTTGCATCAGGTGACTGACCCCAGCAGATCAGGATTTCCAATCACAGATGACCGCATCCTTGCCAAAAGGTGTTGGCTTTACAGCAAAGAATTGTTCTTTGGCATGCCTGAGAGCCAGCACAGGGCTGAGTCCCACCTCATCTCTTTTGCTCAACAAGGGCAAGCCAAGCTATATATTAAGGAACAAGGAAATTGCACCAGTTAAATTTAAAAAACTCATTTAGCTAAAGCAGCACAAGTTCCCATGAATATTTATCTGATGTTATGGAAGCATGTGGACTCCCACCTACTTTATTAAATTGATTTTCAATAAAAATGCCAGTAGAAGACGTTTGATTAATGGCTGGTGGGACGGCGCAATTAATGTGAAGTCTGGAGTCAGCAAGAAGCATCCCCTGAGTCTGTGTGTCCCTGGTGGAGACTGGGCTAGGAAAATGTTTCTAAATTACTCTGAGGAACAACAGGGATCCATGTGGTTTCCACAATGGGGTGAACAGCAGCTGCTGGTCTGCTGCTGTTTAGCTGGTGTGTGGTTTTGCTGAGGGCTGATGTCCTGACCTTGAAGCTGGTTTGTGGCTTTTGCTCCCAGTGCTTTGCCTTTTCCTCTGGTTTTCGCATTCCTGCAAGTGCGTTGCACCTGAGAATTAAGTAGAGCCCTGAGCTTCAACTATCATAGAATGGTTTGGGTTGGAAGGGACTTTAAAGATTACCTAGTTCCATCCCCCCTGAAATTGACAGGGATTCCTCAGGTTAAATGCAATAATTATGATGCAATAAGTTTATGTATTTTTAGGGTATTTGGTTTGGGTTTACTTTACATTTAAATTCCAAAAATGGGAATTTCACAAAACTATCCCACCCTATGCTGAATGGATTAAACCCCAGCAAATCACAAAATGAAATTGTGAACAAGAATGGATCCCCCAACAGCTGTATTCTTAGTGGAGTCCTTCACGCATCACCTTTTTCCTCAGGCTCCTTAAAATATTTTACCTAAGCTGGAGAAAAAGCACAAAGCTATCCCTGACATACTTTTGGTCTGACAAAGCTGAGGAAAATCGCAGGTAATGAAATGGCAAGCTGCTGCTACGAGGCATGCTGAATAATCTGGACACAGACACTGAAATACAAATGAGAGTATCACCCACCCAAAATGTGAAATACAAGTCATGTTTCCAGGACACGAGAGCCTCTCCTGGGACTCGCTGCACTGAGCAGTTATTGTGTCAGGTTTGAGTGAGGCTCCCTGGGACTTTGCATTAAAACTCACATGGGATTAACTCAATCAGCTTTTGGATCCTAGCAATTTACCTGCTTGGATTCATCTCCTGAAGGAAGGCAAGTTGAAGCTGTAATGTTATGTCTCTATTAGAGAGCTCCAGCGTGGTTTCCTGCCAGGAGCCTTCAGGGTTGGGGCCACCTCTTTCTGATGAGTTGTCAGGAGCTCAGATGGGCGATGCTGAGCCTGGTATCCATGAGGCTTACGGGAGCTGCAGTTCCCAGAACCCCTGGAAATCCTTGTGGCTGAGGAGGGGCAGTGTGACTGGGGGCTGCCTGCTCAGCCTTACTTAGAAACTCTCTCAGGGTCTGACAAAAAACTTTGGAAGCTTTCTATGTGAGGGGGTTCTGAGGCAGAGCTGTAGGTTTTTTGGGCACAGTGGTTTGGTGAAGGCTGTACAGGAACTAAAGAGTTGATGAGGCAGGAAAGGCAGCGTGTTGGGCAGGGAACAGGGGGTGGATCTCAGCATCCCTTAGCTCCACACTGAGAGATACCTGGAGAGGTACTGCAACGCTGTGAACGGCTACAACAGGAATGCCTGGGTGTTGTCAGATAACCAAGACCTGGGGCACAAATCCTTCCACTTGATAGTGTGGGAGCCTCATGCATGAGCACCTGCGTAGAGAGTAGGGTCATTGTTCTAATGTGCTCAGTCCTTCCTGGAGGGCACATGGTGCCCAGCAGGGTACAGCCAGATGATGCTGGGTGAGAAGCTGGAGATTGTGCAGATGCTCCTGCAAGGCTGACAGGCTCTTGTTGTGGTCTCTGTACTGCATTACTTTGTGGTTTTCTCTGCATGAAAATGTGCAGTTATGCCCACAAAACTCTCTGCCTGCAGGAGAAGAAGGGCTCTGAGCAGTGCCTATGTCACATGCAGTGAACAGGCACTTTCAGCTTGTAGTGGGTTGTTTGGGCTCTCCCAGGCTGTGCCTGCATTACCGGGGAGCCAGGCTGAAACTGAGCATGGGGGAGAGTGACAGGAACAGAAAGGAATTAAAACAAAAAAAAGAGAGCAGGTGCTGGCTAATTTGTACATGGCAGAAAAAGAGAGGAGGGTTCTGGCTGACAACAGAAGCTGAGAAAAGGCAGATTGGCAGCCAGCATATTTCTGCAGACAGCTCTATCCTCTGTAGGCTGTGAGTCGCCCAAGAAATGTGTCAATAAAGCGCACTCACAGGCACTGTCTCTAATAAATATATATTTAAGAGAGATATTTATTCAAAACTTCTGCTAGGAGGTGTCTAATTCTGAAGGGATGGCACGAGAAATGACATCTTCAGTGGAAGCAGAGAGTTGCTATGGGAACTGGAATGCTTTGAATGCAGGTCGCTAAAACAAGAAAACATTCTCCCCAGCAAAGGAAATTAAAAATTACATCTGGAGGCATCTGCCCTCTGCTTGCCTCTGATGGGAGCTTGACAGTATTTTGCAGCACATCATGATTCATTTAGTGGGCAGAATCGAGAATTTTGTATTCGTTGTTGAATTTTTGTGAGTAGCTGTGATAAAAGCCTTGCTGTCTGTGGGATAGACAATGCTGATGTCTGAACAGTGCTAGGAAAGCGAACAATTAAGCCGTAATGAAATTTCTTCAAAAGGGGTTTTGTTCACTTGGGGAGAGAACAACAGTCTCCATCTTGTAACATGTGGATCACCCCATTGCTTATGGGGTTTGCTGGCCCCATTTGCTGGCCAGGGACTTCCTTGGAAGGCATGGGGAAGCTGGGCAAGAGGGGATGGGGTGGTGGGGCACCATGTCTAGGGATTCATCTTGCTCTTTCAAGTCTCTCTGTATGTCTTTGCAAGTCTGGGACAGCAAACACTGGAGGAGTTATCTCCACGTGGCAGATGTAGACCCTGGTCTGTGTTGTCTAATGCAATTCTTGGCATGTTGGCAGCAGTGTTTGCAGAGGGATCACCAGGAGCAGCTGGGTGAGCTGTATGGTGCTGTATGACAGGACTCCAGCATCCAAGGAAATGCTAAATTGACCAGTGCAACGCAATGTGAATTACAGGACATTGTTTGTAGGATGTATTGGCATTGCTGCAAACTAAATGAGCAGTGGCCATGCAGCCCAGTGACCCGTAGATGATGAGAAACAACTGCTGGAGATCTTGTCTCTGCACACAGCTCAGCAGCCACACAGGCAAAGACTCCATTGGGATGTGTAAGGAAGGGAAAGCATTTGTCTCCGTTGCTGTGGGTGTGGTGGTGAGGGATGCCAGAAGTGTCACCAGGGGCATGCTGTCACAGGAGCTGATTAAGTTCTCCTGCTGAAGGAAGTGCCAGCCAATAGCTAAGAGATAAGGGAACCAGAGTGCAAATTACTGTGTTTCTCCCTGCTATGCTTTTCTTGTATGTTAGTGTCAGTACCTGGCACTAGTCTCAGGGGACAGGCTTGAGGATTAAATGGACTCTTCCTCTCAGCTACACCGCAAGCCCCAGGAGCCACTTTCTTTTTTTTCTTTATTAATTTTTGCACGCTAAAGTCCATCATGCGGTCTAGCAATCCTCAGCCTGCAGAGTAATTGGTAACAAGATATAGCCAGAGGCATGGGAAGGCAGTGCTGAGGCTAGAAGGCACGGAGAAGCTTAGGCACAGCAGAACTGCATTGACTGCTCAGTGCCATAGTGCAGATTAGCACCACTAGTGGAACTGAACTCAGAACT
The DNA here is from genome assembly GCA_028565055.1 of Phoeniculus purpureus. Lineage (NCBI taxonomy): Eukaryota > Metazoa > Chordata > Aves > Bucerotiformes > Phoeniculidae > Phoeniculus > Phoeniculus purpureus. The sequence continues at coordinate 10,301,930 of JAOXOE010000694.1, forward strand.
TGGTCTGCAAACCTCATACACTTGACTGAGACATCTTGTTTATTCTTTCGCCCTCTGCAATGACATAAGTGTAATACTGTGCAATGTCTCATTTGATTTTTCTTGCGTTTCCTAGCTCCCTTTCTGGCTTTCTAACCCTTGCAGTTGTTCCCTGTGTATCAATGGTTATCAGGTTAGCAATAGCAGTGCTGCACCCTTGTGCTTATCTCTTTTCTAGGGATCTGCCTTGAGCTCTGGTGATTTACAGAGCTCAGTAATTGCTTTACAGATACTAAGGATTTTACTGGCACTGATGTGACGATTTTGCAGCTCCTCTTCTAGCATGTCAGTGGACTGTTAAGAAGCGCTGATTTCTGTTTAAAAAGAATTGCTAAGAACAAGTTAACAAAAGGTTCAACGTTGTTAGGAAAGGCAGCAAGTGATACCTTGCAAGGGCCCATCTGCAAGCTCCCTGATGGAGAGGCTTCAGTGGTGCACCATATCCACATGGGTTCCGGATAAGCCTGGCTTAAAAATGGACTCTCCCAGCTGAGTTATACATATACAGAGGGATGCAGAAATTGTTCTGATGTTTTATCTCTCATGTCTGTGCAACACCAGCCACACATCTGGGACACGGGGCTGCCACACTCTCCCTGAGGGCGCTGTTCACCAAGATCCCTTGATGTAGTCAACAAGAATGTAATCATTGATACCTAAATGAGGAAATTAATTGAAGATGAGGTCAGGAAGGCAGACTCAAAATGCAACACATGTGTTTTGAAGGTAACGTGGAGAGGTTTGCCTAATGCTGAAGTACTAGTCTAGTATTTTGCCCTCAACTCACAGCTCCCCCGCAGTGTGTGCAGCCATGCAGCACCCTGCAGGACCATGGACAGCAAAATTCTCCTGACTGTGGTTGTTAGGGCCACAGCCACATGTACTGAGTGCTCTTCTCCTGTCCGCTGGGACCAGCAGGGATTCCCTTCCCTGAGTGCCTCTGGCTTAGCCAACAATGACAGACTTGAATACTGAATATGTTAAATTATGCATGCTAAATTATAGTCACACCGTTTCCCATTGTATTTATAATATATATCAAACGTGTTTACGTAACACCTCTCTACCATTACCGCAGGGTCTCAAAGCCTGCAGAACCTCCAAACGCCTGCTCATACACAATTATTCCTCCTCTGCTTTTATACATCTGAGTGTGTCCTGAGTCCTTAAAATAGTAACGACAGTAGCTTTGTTCATTCCATCTTTTCTGTCTGTAGCAAAAATAGCACAACTAATTTGTAGTCTCCGTTTGTAGTCTGTATGTGTGAGAATGAGGGGTATGTGTAAAGTCTCCGTGACTGCACACCCTCTAGCAGTTGCTGCTTCTGATGCTGTCTTCTGACTCTTCTATTCTGCCTGGACTTTATGTTTACAAATAATTTACAACACATCCTGATTCTAACCTCTGGATATGTGTTTTATTTATGTAATTAATGTAGTAATAAGATTACATGTGTGTGCACGCCTGCACGGGGCAATGAGGGAAAGCTGAATCAAGCTGCATGAGCCAAATGCAGAGTTCTCTTGAGGTTGGTGGTAGTGTTTTGCCTGGCCTCCTATTGGAATAGGGCTTATCACATTTTTCTTTCTGTCTTGTCTTCTAAAAGCTTTTGAGCATGTTGGCTGATCTGAACAAAACCTGATAGAAAGGTAGATATCTCAAGTTTAAACCCTTGCAAGATTTGTGGAATTATGCAGCTGAGTGGAAAAAAACCCAAAGCATAGGGAGGTAACTGTGTGGGATCAACTGGTGTTAGGCATCAGAAAAAGAGGTGTGGAAAGCTGATCTCCAGGAAAGCAAGGTTCAATGCCTCCACTCCAGTAAAGCATATTTCCTAGGCTGTTTGGCTGGGTAGAGCTCTAATCTGCAATCCCCACTCTTGGTAAATGTGAGAAAGCACCTTTGTGCAGCATGGAAGGATGTGAAATCCCTATAGCACCCTTCTAGAGCAATACATGGATTTACCTACCATACCAGGTATCCTTTATCCATCATTTGTTGAGACAAAGGGGCAGCATAGCGTGTTCTGTGCAGGGAGTTCAGACCTGAAAACTGGGCTACCCTGTACTGTTATTCACATGGAACCGCTACAGAAGGAGTGCAGTTTCTCACCCAGAAGGTATAAGCAGATGCCCTGTGTGCCTCTCAGTACTGTTCTGGGACACTGGCTCCCTGCTCACTTTGAAGCAAGGAGGAGCAAGTTGTGCCTGACTCCTCTGCAAGTTGACCCAGACTCTGAATCTAACATGTTTTACATAGGTGTGGAGAGAGCTCAGACCTGGGTCAGACCCACAGGCCCGTGTACATGCATTGAGAGGCTGTTTAGGGATTTCTCTGCCAAGAGCTGAGCTAATTGTCTCTATGTTACCCAAGGAGTTTTACTCCCTGGTGATTTGTGCTTCAGGGATCACCTAGGGATCAGACATCCATCACAGTGTGCCATAAATCCTAGACAAGCCAGGCTCAAGTAGTAACCGCGTCAATTCATGATCCCGAAGGAAACTGGATGCAGCAATGTTAGAGCGCTGTGTATGCATCATGCTATGTTAGACAGGGAATAAATCTCTTCATTGCACCAGCTCTCCCCTGGCCCTACTAAGAAGGAGAGCCAGAGCAGTACACTGTCTCTTTGAGGGATTTGACAAGTGTCCTCTCATCTCATCTGGGCTGAAAAATTAAGCACATGCAGTCATAGACCATGACGCTGTCTCTCATCATGTGAGCAGTTGTTTGGTCAGCTGTCTTTTGAGAGAGCCTCTGGAATTCTTTGGAATGTCTTTCTCTCCCTGTGCTGAAATATCCAGATTGAGGGCAGAAAGGAGAGAGCATTTTGTTTGAGAGGTAAAGGAGAGAAGGCTGAGAGTAATGTGACATGTTCACAGATTTTGATGACGTTTCTCCAGTCTGACTGGACATGCAGTTGTAGGCAGTGATGTGCCATCACAACAGAGAGAAGTTAGGGATCAATCAGCACAACTCACAGAACAGCACTTGGAATTAGATTGACAGCAAAAGCAGGAATTCCAAGGGGATTTGAGCAGCAGCAGTAGCTAATAAGCCATCCCCTTGTGAAAAGTTGCTTTGGCACCCCAGGATGAGAGTGGGCAGGTTTGATGCTTTCATGGAGAGCAGCAGAGAGCCTTGTTTCCTTTGTAAATCTGGAACCTTAAGTGACTGCAAGTGTAACTGAGGAGGCCAGATCTGTTACACAGACTCAGTTATTTCAGCTTTGAGTGAGACAGGGTGACCACTTCTGGAAGCAAGAAAATACCCAAGCAAAACTGCATTACACAAATAGTTCATGACATATAGGCAGAGCTAGATATGGATCTGATCCAAAGGTCTTGTTGGCAATCCCCTGCAGGCTTTTACTCACCCCTGCTCTTGCTTAGAAAAGATGTTTGTTTCAGACATTTGTATTGTTTCTTTCCTTACTGTGTGGTTTATTCTGCAGAGTACAAATTTCTCAGTGCTCAGTCCTTAACTGACCCCCTCTATGGAAGTGTATGAGCAATCCTATAATCTTTAACCATGCTGTCCCAGGTGTGAGCATGAGGCTAAGGGCATCGTTCATCTATGGGATCCTGGTCATCTTCATTTCTATGCTCACTAGAGAGAGGAAGAATCAGTTCTGGGTGGGCTGACCTATCTCTGGGATACCCCCCCCATCATAGACAAAATGAGGTCAAGAGAGTCTCTATGTTGATCCTTCTGCCCAAGTGAACTTTTCTGAAGATATGTAGGTGGTTTAGGTAGTTTGGGGATTTAAATCTGATGTTGCCATTGTTCCTGGCCTGTGAATGTATATGCCACTAAAAGCACTGAACAAGTAATCTCATATTCACAAGGATGCTGAGGCACTGTAAGAGCCAAACAACATCTCAAAAGATGTAGTTTTACTTTGGGACTGGAAATTTTAAGAAGTTGACTGTGACCTCTCTAAGCATTGTCTAAGATCCCCAAATTAAAACCAATTGAGGAGAGAGAAGGGGCAGCACTGAGAGCTGCCCAGATCTCTGCACTGCAGCTGTGCTCTTTGTTTGGCACATGCTGGAGGAAATGCCAGACCCTTTATAGTTATTTTCCTTCTCCTCCTGGTCAACATGCAGTGCATTTATCTTCCCATAAAACTCGGTGTAAAAGCATCTGAGGTGCAGTAGGGATGTTTGTGGTCCTGACATTACCAATAGCTCATATGGCTTTGTGGCCTTTGGGTGGCAGGAGCTCCGTCAGTTGATGTCCTTGGAGTCAGCTTTATCCTCTGGCTGGGCTGGACAAGCCTAGGAGGCATTTACAGCACTGCAGTGATGTTCACTGAAATGTTTCCTTCTCTACTGCTATTCCTGAGTTCCCTAGCAAAAAATGCAAGAACAGCATCTCTAATGTACATGGGAGAGTCCTGCTGGCCCCACAGCAGGAGAGCAGCCTGAAGGCTACATCAGGGTTAGTGATGTAGATGTCACATTGCCATTTCTGCAGCTCTTGTAATGGACATTGTGGGCAGTGGCAAGGTTACTCCCTCCCCTTGGGCACCCACCTCTCTGCTTGTGTCTGTCTATCTTCTCCCAGTACTGGCATGGCAGTCTCAAGAGCAAAGGGTCTCAGAGAGGGTACTCTGAGCTGCACCAGAAAACATGCCCTTCCATCTGCAGTGCCTCTCTTGCTGAGACACAATTTAGTTCCTACTTACTGAAAGAAGGCAGCACAACAGGGTAAAAGCCATCTGAAAAACAAAAGTAGGAACTGGCTAAGGCAGCAGTCCTGGTGTGATGGCACTGAACCTGCCAGTGCAAGGAGATTGCTGAGGGTGTGGAGTTGTATGGCTGGGGGCTGCAATGTGCTGCCTCCAGAGGCAAGAACTGTCCTGTATTGTGGTGGTTGGGGCTTGTAGCAAACATTGTGAATCCTCTTTTGTCCCAAAGGCAAACATTGAAAGGAAAATTAAATTCCTCAGGTGAGAGGCTGAGAAAATGAACAATGAAACTCTCTAGAAGCTTCTGTGTGCAGCTGCTTATTAGTTAGCATGGCAAAGATCTGGGAGAAGATACAAGGTGGAAACTGGTAGTACAAACCAAATTCCTGTGTTACCCTCACAGGGATGCAGGATTAGCTGTAAAGCACTGTCCTGTCCAGTCTGCTCGTTTTGGGTTGCGTGATGGGAAAGACTGTCCTCCTCTCTAGTCTCAGACATGCCAACACACAAAGAAATGCCAGTGTAAACAGGCTTGTCACCTCTGAGCTCTCTTAGGTCCCAGCACAGCCCAGAGCTGGAGCCCTGTCATACAGAACACAGCCTCAAGTTGGTACCCGTCCCCTCTGCCATCCAGCTTATCTCCAGGATAAGGCTGTGTAGCCTCCGTGAGTCAGCGCAGTAGCCAGGAATCCTCTGCACAAAGCCACAGTGGCTTTGCCCCCATTTCAGCAGTGAGCAACATCTGGGAGCCTCCAGCTCTCTGATGCCAGCGCATCATTCCTGCTGCCTGGTGGCATAGCCTGTGGGAAGCCCTGCCTGGGAAATGTGACTGTGTTCAGCACATCCACAGGCCTCCAGAGCTGAACTACAACTGGCCAAGTCGATTATATTACAGCTGAGATTCTTAAATAAATAGCACTTGATGAGTGCAGCGGGATGTTTAATAAGAACCTCCTCAGCCCCTTGACACCCCCTCTCTGCCTCCCACAATCGCTTGTAAAGGCAGCCTTACAATCTACAGCCTGCAAGGGGAGGGTGAGGGAGAATGATTTGTATTCCAGCTCTGCTGCTGCTCCTAGTGCTTCCAAGAAGCAAGTAAAAATAGCACTCCGTCATTTTGTAAATAATAGCCATCTCCTCACGGCCCGGGGAGCCACGAGCACTTACGAGGGAGACTGCAGGAAGGGTAGGGGGGTCTGCCTCCAGCTACGACCAGGAAGATGGGAAGTGGAGACAGGGGACAGTGGATGAACTGGAAACCCTAAAGCACTTCACAGCGGTAGCTGCTGCTTTACACCCTCTGCACACATATGGGAAGCAAGAGCCCCTGCTGGTGTTGGGCAGGATCTGGCCCTCCACACAGAGCTAATAGGGATGTTCAGCACCTGCACGAGCAGCTAGATGCTGCGTAGCAAATTCTTGGAGAAGGAAAGGGGTAGCTTTTAAAAAGCAGGCAGGTGTAGGGAGTGCCATGGTAACACTGTGGGAAGGGATGTTACAGCTTTTGTTTTCCATTTGCATTGCAGATCTGCCCAGCTGTGGGGGACTTCTGCACGAAGCATTGCCTGGCAGGCAGGGACGGGGCTTTGCACTCTGTGGGAGAAGGGTCAGCCCTGATCGACCTGCAGCACCTCATTCCTGCTCACACACTTGCTACAGATGGTTTCAGAAACACAGTTGTGCTGAAAATTTGGAATAATATGAGCCTGTAAATGGCAAAAGCCCCCAGCCAAGTCACTTAGCCTCAAACAAATTACTTGGGAGCATGGCATGCCACTCAGTCTCTAAATTCTGCCCAGGTTCAAATGTTAGAACTGAAAATCTCATGGTTTTCTAGTTTCAAGACTGCTTCAGGGTTGCGGGTTTTTTTGCTTTCCCTGTTTCCAGGTGGCAGCAGCTGGGGGTGAGGTGAGACTCAGCAATGTGGCTTGAGGATGCTGGTGCAATGGGCCAAGGGCGATACAGAACCCTTTGTAGCCAGACATCCACACTAATAATTCCACACTAGAGCAGAGCTATAATCCTTGTTCTGCTCTGGCTTACCTGAACCAAGTCACTCCTTTGTTGTTTCTGTAACTGTAGAACAGGACTAGCAGCATCTGCCTACCACTTCAGCAAACTTGAAGGCTCAATTCACTTGTTTATGTGAAAAACTTTGTGTCACAGGGAAGGATGGATGTGATTTAATGTTCTGCACCAGGGCTGGGGAAAATGCCTAACCTTCTGCAGTACAGTCCTTAGTTATTAAATCTTTGGTGGGAACTGAGCAAGGTAGCCAAGCTGGAGGGCGAGTGTGTCTGTGGGTTGAGGAGACAAGGCTTTCCATGCCACATCTCTGAGTGGAGGCAGAGGATGCTATGATCTCAGCTTTCTCTTGTTGCAACAGTAAATACAGTTTGTTCTTGTTCAGGCTCAGGGTGGGTATCCTTGGGTGTGGGACTAAGGGATTGGTTGCTGGCTGAGTGGATCCTGATTTCTCTGAAGGAGAAGGTCTCACTACCACAGAGCTGATGAGCTTGGGCAGCACTGTAAGTACTGCAGAAGTTCTTAGGCTGGAGGATCACAAAGGTAACAAGTCTCGGAGGTCCACAGCTTGCTCTGTTCTACTCGTGTTTTACTTACCTCTGGATTTCCCAGCTCTGCTGAAATCCCTGCTTGTTTAGCGATGATTTAATTTCAGAAATCTCTGTGGATCTCAGACCAATCCTGCCCTTAGAAGCACATATTAACAGGTTTGGCTTTTGCCAGCACCCCCTGGCTCATCCTTGCACCGCACTCTGCCTTGAAGATGCAAAGAGGTCCCACTGAGTTTGGCCTGGCCTGGGGGTCACCTCTGCAGTCATAGGCTGTAAGTTATGAATACCATTGTCTTTAGTTGCATTTGCTAGTAGATTGGAAGGGGGGAAAGGGGTCTCTGGAGCTCTGTGACAGCAGGTTACAATGTAATAGAAACTTAAATGTTCTCGTGAAGATTGCAGGATCATATTAAAAAGTGTCCAAAACTCATTCTCTTTTTACTTCTTCCTCAGTTCCTGAATCCCTTCTCTTATGCTTGGATCCTGAGGATCACATTGTAAAGCATGAACCCCTTCCCCTTTGTCCCCTCAAGTGCAGGGGACACTGAAAAGAGTCTCCATCTCTTTACTGATCATGCGTGACCATGGATCCTGGTCTGCTAGCCATGGCTGAAAATTACTGTCTTGAGCAAACTGACTGCCAAGAAGGGAGGAGGGGAGAGAAGAGAGTTTGTGTTTTCTCTAAAACATAATTAGCTTTCTCTTGCTGTGTGTGTTAGTGCAAAGATCCTTGCTTCACTAAATATTCTGCTCATTTGGGGACCTGTTTGGAGGAAGACAAAGAGAACACCCTGACTGTTTATAACTCATTTTGTTCAGGATGATGTCTCGTTGGCTTCTGGGTGTTTCAGGAAGTGTACCGCATACATATTTCTCTTTAACCTTCTTTTTATCACATCGAGACAAGAGCAAAGGTTACTTATATAGCAAAATAATATCAGCCACAGGCTGCATCAGAAGCTTTCCAGCCTTAATAACTAAAGACACGTATACGTATATTTTAGCCATTAAGGAGAAAACCCTGCCAGAATGCATTAGTTTATTTTTGGAGACAAAACTTTGAAGCACAAAACTAGCTTCATAGCACTGCAAAATAACTGTCAGGGGACAGAAGGATTTCCATAACTGAACTGAGCAACGGGCTATCCAGGCTACTTGCAAAGTTGCTGCAGTGGTCAAAATGTATAAAACATGAAGTCGTATTTATGGCTCTAAATTGGTTTTTTTGTTGAAAAAGCAGCTTGTAGTCAGCTAATGCCATACAGAAAGAGCACACTGCATGACCTATCCCTAAAGCTCTGAGAATATCGTGCCCAACTTAAGACACCTCATCCATCATTTTTTCAGTATTGGAGAGCATAGGACCATGAATATGCCATGATTTCCCTGCAAAACAGGACAGCATCAGAGATTTGCACTGGAAAACCCACTGAAATCTTAACAAAGTCAAGGATGAGAGCTGTCTGTGGAGTTTGGTTCATGTGCTTGTGCCTGTGTTCTGCAAAACACTTCAGTTTATCTTTACCCAAAGTCATGTGATTAAGATTCCTGCTGGGGGCTGGAACTGGGGCTCTGTGATTTTGCTGGGGCAGTGAGGCTGCTGTTGAGCATCCATGAGGGTACTACAGCCTGGGATGCAGGGGAGCATGTGATGCAGGCGAGCAGCAGCTTTGCAAGAGCAGCTTCTCGCCAGGAGCGAGACACTTAGGAGAACAGCAACTGCGATGCTGTACGGCAGTAAAAGGCAATTGGAATATTGATTCTTTTTACGTACAGATAAGCCTGAAGCTGTAACAAACCCAGGGTTTCCTAAAACTGGTGGAATAATGCTAGGCTGTTTATCAGGCTGAGAGACACAAAGGGATTTCAGATTATAAGAAGCTTCAAAGCATCGGGGTTTACCTCTATATTCAAAATACGTGGATCTGTACCATGTTCTGTATGGTATAGTCATATATGTTGTGTAAATACACATTGTGTGGCTGTGCAGGACATCTCCAGAGTGTGAAGCAGTAGAGCTACAGCAGAGATGAATTTGCCTAATTACAAGTGATAAAATCAGCCATTGTTCAGGGCACAGCAGTGAGCACGATGCCAGTTTGCTGAGGGCTCTCCAGAGAGGCTCATGGAAGGAAACCCCATCATGTGATAAAGCCTAAACCATTCCCTGTACAAGCCAACTCAGTTCTCTCATTGTGTTTTTTCCTTTTTTTTTTTGTCTCAGACAGCGTAACTGAAGTCAAGACAGACATTTATGTGACGAGTTTCGGCCCTGTCTCGGACACAGACATGGTAGGTGCCATTGGCTGATTGCCTCACGGGAAGGGATGGCTTCACATGCAGCTGCAGCAGATGTGTCCCACCTGCACCCCTGGGCAATTTGGACAAAAAGCAGGGTTCTCCTAAATGAGAAGAACACAAGCCTCATCCCAGCTGCTGGCCTGGGCACAAGTGTGCCTCGTGGTCTTCCTTCCATGTGTGGGTGGTAAACAGGGACTGTAAGTGTGGTATTTTAGAAACCAAATGGTAATGCAACGCTGGAGGGTGAATGCCTTTGTACTGCTCAAGCATCTGCAGGCTTTAAGGCCTTTTTTATTTCCTGCAAGTGCAATCTAATGAAATGGGAAAGTCTGCCTATGGGACCCAGATCTAACGTGTAATGCTTCACCGATTACATGCTTTGGCAAATGCCTTCACCATAGCTTCCCCTGACCTGACTGTGTGTGGAGGAAGGAGGGTACTCCATGAGAAGAGGGGAGCATGCTGGAATTTGCTCTGGTTTGGTGGCAGTGCCAGAAGAGAACAGTTCACCATCAAACTGTCCTTAGTGCTTCTGTCAGAAGGGAATCAAAAGGAAAAAGAAAGAAGTGAACTGATGGCAGTACTTTGACATGTTCAGGGAAAATTATTAATGAAAAGGCCTAGGGTCTGAAGTTAGGCTTGTATTCCCAAAACAGTTTGTCTTCTAATTAAAACAGGACTGCAGAGCATAATTAATAGTGAGCTTTCTCAACAGCGTTTCTTGCCGCTCCTATTCCATACACACTCAGGCACAGAGAAGAGTTGCGTTTTGGTGGTTACTCAACATTTTAAGGGTGCCACATGAGGACAGTCATGCATTCAGCACTCCCGCACATCCAGTCCAAGAAATGACCTGGTGCTGGCATGCCCAGGCCAGCAGTGGGCAATCCTGGCCTTGGAGCAACCCACTTTTTGAGACGGAGCAGGTACTGCTTTCACCAGCTAGGTGAGGTAGGAACAATGTTCTGCAGCTCTTGCAGCACCTCTGTTTCTGGAAGGGTTTCACTTTCTGTGCTAACATGGTCATGAATATCTCTTCAGCTGCCCCACCAACAGTCCTGTGCTAGCAAACCGAGGAGTTAGGGGAGAATAAAATCTCTGTGTTCCATTGAGCTGCTGTTCTAATCATGCAGCCCCATATTGCTTTGGAAAGACCACTCCCTCCAGGATTAGACGTTAGCTTGATGTCAGCATAGCCAAGAGTATTAATCTCTTCTGAGTTCTCTCTCTATGTCACTTGCTTTCCCAACACAGTGGAAACCCATAATATATTCAGCAATCTTATCCCTTGGGGAGTATCTGATAATGACTTCCAAGGTGGAGCACATTTGATTAAGGGAGTGTATATAATGAACTGTGAAGAAGAAATATGAGGTATTGAAAAGAGGAAGGTATTCTCCGCTATGTGATTTGACAAAATGAGTTTAAAATTAGGAAGACACTTAAAGAATAATAAATTATTTCCCCTTCACGTACTTCAGTTCCATGTATTTTAAAAAAGCATGGTAAATGTGTTTAAGCATGCCGTTCTGGTGCTGAATGCACTCAGAAATGTTAGAGAGAGAAGCCCTGTCTCCTCGGGAAGCGTGGGGAGAACCTGCTCTTGTGTGGTGGTTACTTTAGTCTTGGGAGCAGGGAAGTCCCTCCTTCCCCACTCACATCTGCCTGGTGATTTGGTTTCTCTCCATCCCACAGCCATTACTCACTGCAACAGAAAGCTGCTCCTGCACATTTTGATGTAGACAGAGACTGTAATTATGATGATGGAAGAGAGGCAGGTAAAGCTGCTGTGGAAAGCAGAGGAGAGCAGCTGGCAGCCCCCACAAAGTGTGGAGGAGATCATGTAGAATTTTTCTCTGAGATGCTCCAAGGGACTTCAAATCTCTCCTTCGATTTGGTTTGGAAAGCAGAGCCTGATAGGATCTGACATGCAGCCACATCTTCAGAAGTGAGCTCTTGCAGCTTTGCCTCAGTTCCCAGGAAAAAAAGAGTTCAAGGGAGTTTTGTGCTTTGGTAGGTGGATGCTGGAGACAGACTTGGTCTTGATTGTTTTGGTCACTTCTATGAGGCAGAGAAGGGAGTAACACAGAACTAAGGGTGACTTGGGAATGATGCTGTCATGGAAAGAAGTCTAGAAATGAGGGAAAGAAGCTGAACATGACTTATCTTTTCTTCAGGAATGATTCTGTAGCATGAAGGAAAAAAACAACCAGGGCTTGAGAAGCTGTTGTAAAAGCTTTGCTTCTTCAGGTCTTTTTTCAATAGGAACAGAGTTTTGGATAAGACCACTTTTCTCCTGGTAAGGACTTTCCCAAAACCTACCTGTTGGGACTGCAGATAGGGTCATTCCTTTGGTTTTGTCCCTTTACTGAGCTTAAAACCACAAGTAAAGATCACTTCCACGAATGGGCAGAATATCCTGTAGAGAACCAAGCTTGTGGAAAAACAGGTTCTTCTCTTTCCTTCCCCCATCCAGGCTCCAGAATCTTCATGTTTGAGCAGAAGATGCTTTCATTCAGGAGCCATCTGCTTCCAAACCTGTAAGAATTTCTGTGACCTATAGGAAACTAATGTGCAGCAGCTTTTAAATGCTGCTGAGAAGAGCTGGAGGAAAGAAATCACTCACAATTATAAGTGTAGTTGTCCTGCAGCCTCCAGGAGCCTGTAAATAAAGACTATGAATCTGCAACGGCAAGGAAAGAACAGCTGGGACTGACAGATTTTCCGAAGCCCCCGTCTCTCTCTTAAAGCCTTGTGAGCTAATGAGATCCTTCAGAGCAAGAGCAGATGTGTTTTGGAGAGGTGAGCAATAGTGCAGCTCATGCTGTCAGGCTGAAGGCTTTCCCTCAAGTGACATAGACCTCCAGAGGACATGGAGTGGCTCAGGTCACAAAGAACAGCAGTCCTTTATGCCAGGCACTAGGCAGATTCATTTAATCTTTCTTGTGGTGCCACAGCACCTTTGCTGCTTGGTCAAGCAGTTTCTAAGGCTGCATGCTCTGAGTGACAAGCTGGCCTTGGCTGCAGACTTTCAAAGGAATGACTTCTAATTGCCCCAGCTGGTATTTAGCCTAGGAAGTGGGTTTCTACACTAGCTGAAAGGAAAGAAAAAAAAAGAAAAAGCAAAAAAGATTAAAAGTATGGAAAAGGGAAAAGATGGAAAAAGAAAGTTATAGGATCTTGTAATGCAGGTTTGTGTGGTCTTTGATTCAATGCTTTTCTAGAGGTGGCCCAGGGAACAAAATAAGACAATGTCATGAAACCTTACTTCTTTTTTTTCCTTAGCAGCACAGGTATAATTACCAGTATCCTGACCAAATTTCATCTTCAGGAACCTTATTTTTGCCTTTTTAAATCCCTGCGTAGCTGCACACAATGCTTCCCTCCCCTGAAACATCTGTTTAAAGGTAGTGGTGAAGGAGGGCTGAACACTGTAGGCTGTCACAGCTTGTCTCCCGGGGTCAGAAACACTGAAACGCAGATGTTGGTGTCATATCTAAGGCATTATACAAAACACCCTCTTCTCTACTGCTGGTAATCCCTACTTCTTGTTGCATCATACTTCATGTCAACCAAGGTATTCCAAAACACAAGATGTTCAATGACTGAAGATATTTCTAGAAGTGGCTTGTTTGCAATGAAGAGAAAAGCAAAACAAAAGTTGTTTCTCTCTCCTTTCTCCACAAAGGAATACACTATTGATGTCTTTTTCCGTCAGTCCTGGAGAGATGAAAGGCTGAAGTTTGATGGTCCCATGAAAATACTTCCCCTGAACAATCTGCTAGCAAGTAAGATCTGGACTCCTGATACCTTCTTCCACAATGGGAAGAAATCTGTTGCCCATAACATGACAACACCCAACAAGCTGCTGCGCCTGGTGGACAATGGCACCCTCCTGTACACTATGAGGTAAGTTTTTGTCTGCTGGGATGGCGTCGTCCAAGTACCTGAACGCGCACAGGCAAGCATGGAGCCTCAGGTACATTAGAGCAGGGTTTGTGCAGACTTCCTTTGACTCTGCTAGCACACTTGAGTCTTACCGTGCTCTTTTTCCCACCTTCTTTGTTTCCTACCTGTATAGCATCACTGATCCTCCATTGAAGCATGTGTGGACACTGCTTTTTTCTCATCGTTCATGTTGATTTTTTTCTTTTATGTGAAGAGGTAGAAGTGTTGAGATCCAGAGTTTGTGGAGTTGGTGCACTACCAGACTTACTGGTTTTCCTGACCTCTGACAGGATACAAAGTCCAGTTTCCAGTACTGGTAGAGAAATATTAGGATGGGAGAACTTGTTATTCTCCATCAGCTTGACAACAGATCTAAATTTGTTACCCCAGAGCCATTTGAAACGTTAATGACCCAGCTTGCTTGGGAGAACAATGAAGTTTTTTACCTCCTTTGTGGAATCAGAAATCCAAATCTGTGCAATCAGCACGCATCATTAGAAAAAAACCCAAACAACTAGCTTATTAAAAACTCTGCTTTAAAAGTGCCAGGTTTAGAGATCATTGGAAGTCATCAGTTTAACTCAGCCCATGTTGTCACCAGCTGTGCTCTCAGTGGAAGCCCGGAATGTGAGGTGGCCCTGCAGCATGAAAACCTGGGCAAAGGAGCACCCTGTGCAACCACACTGTGAGCTCCAGCAACTTCTAAAACACGAGTCTTTGTTGAGGAACCATGCCTGGGCAGTCAGCTTCTCTGGATTTCTCAAGAACAGCACTGGTGCATACAATTGTCAGTAAGCTGCAACAGGTAGAGAGCATGAAGAGAAATGCCTTTGAGTTAATTGTGTATTTGTTCTGGAACTATTCAGATATTCCTGCATGCGTGTAAGCTGTTCACCCATGTAAATGATGTTTGCCACCTGGGGCTTATGTACTAATTTGCCTTCTGAGGTAAATAGGCTTATAAATGAAACAACAAGCTACTCATAAATGCACAAGAAAGGCATTGAGTTGGTTTTGGAAAGTTCTAAATCTTTGATTTCCAAAATTATTTTCTCCACATCGATCTTCCAGTCAATTCTATCTAATACCAGGATTTGTCATGGATTCTGTGTGCTGAGATGCTGCACTTTCACCTCTTTTTTTTTGTGGAACAGACAGAGTTTCATCTCTTCATAGTGAAACTGTCTGTGAATCTGCATAGCATCAGCAAGTTTTACAGTCTACATTGATAAACAATGTTCTGCTTTTGTGAAGCAGTTCTCAAATATGAGCTAATCCTTCTAGTGTCCTGAGGGCTCAGTTCTCCACACCTCAGTGATCTCACCTTACTGAGGCAGAGGGGGTAAATGAAGGGAGAAGCCTAATGATTTAGGGGCTCAGTTCTGCTCCTGGCTCTCTGACCTGCATGTGGAACAGGTCATTTTTGTCATTGTCTGAATGAAAGGTATCACAGGAGCTGCTGGCACAAGACAGCAAAAAAGGACTCAGTTTCAGGGCTTTCATATAATTTCATTTCTTTATGCAGCAAACAGGCATTAGCTTCAGCAAGTTTTGTGTGACTGAGAAAGCATTACTTTTCCATTTGGGGCTGGGCAGATGCCAGGGTGGAAGCATCACAGGTTCTTGTGAGTGGGCTTCCTGAAGAAAATGGGGTTTTTAAAATAAATTCACACATCCTTCAGTTTGTCTCCCAAATAAGGGAGGAATGAAGCAGAGTCTGGACCTTCCCTTTGCATGTGCTCCTGCCTCTCCTAAATGTACCTATAAGACTTCATAAGACCCCATTTAGAGACACCCAAAGGTTGATCGTTGGTTATGAGAGGCCTTTTGTAGTGTGTTCTATTGTACAGTACCAGGAACTGTAGTGTGTGAGGATCTTTTCATTACCTGGCACAGAATGCTGCTTTGCAGATGTATGTGTAGCTATCCTGGTGGCAGTCCAGGCAGTACTGGACCAGCCAGGTGCTGGAGATGCGGTCACAGTTGGCCAGATGGCCATTTGGAAGGCACTGCCCAGTGTGCAGGACAGCGTGTTAGGGGTGAAGCAGGGCTTCTCTGGGTTGGCATTTCAACACATCCAAGGAGGGACGTTTGTCCTTGTTTATCTGCTCTTGGCTCTTCATCCTACTGCTGAAGGAAATGTCTGCTTAGGGCGACACAGGGTCCTTTGGAGAGAGTCCGGTGCAGAGCCTCTAACATGATCAGAGGGCTGGAGCTTCTGTCTTAAGAGGAGAGGCTGAGAGCTGTGTCTGTTTAGCCTAGAGAGGAGGAGACTGAAGAGGGATCTGATCAATGCTTACAAATATCTAAAGGGTGAATGTCAAGAGGCTGGGACCAATCTCATCTCAGTGGTGCCCAGCAACAGGACAAGGGGCAGTGGGCATAAATTAGAACATATGAGGGTCAATTTAAGGGAAACCTCTTTTATGGTGAGGGTGACAGAGCACTGGAACAGGCTGCCCAGGGAAGTTATGGAGTCTCCTTCTCTGGAGACATTCAAAACCTCCCTGAACATATTCGTACGCAGTCTTGCTCTAGCAGGGAGGTTGGATGAGATGATCTCCAGAGGTCCTTTCCAACCCCTACCATTCTGTGATCATATGTTTTCAGTGATTCTGAATCTCCTTCTGCTGACTACGGTTCAGATCTCCACCAGACTTCCCCTGGACTGGCAAGACTACCCAAGAGATCCCTTGCAGGCTCAATCTAGACTGGTACACTCCCATGCAGTTTGCCTCCTGAGAGACAACCTACCTTTTCCATCCTACCCTACCAGCCAGTATCTTTGAGGGATCAGTTCTGTTGATGTGCAATTAGAGGCATGTCTCTTGCTATTTATCCTGCTGCGAAAGGCAGCTTCTCTTAGTCAAGGCTTACATTTATAGATGAAGTTGCTCTGGTGGAACAGCAACTCTGACGCATGCATCCAGCAAAATTACACCTGTGTGACAATATTTATAGCTCCTGCAGAGTGCCTCTTTATCACTGACCTGAGCTTCAAGGTGCTGCACACCAGCTGTAGCTAAGCGTCCAGAGATTTCCTTGAGTCACAACACAGTCTCCTCACAAATCAGTGCAACATCACGGTGCAAACACCTGATCACTGACTCATGCCTTGGCACCTGGGTGACAAGATGGTCTTTGTGACCCCAGCATAAAATTTCATTTCTCTGTTCCTCTCCTGGCTACTGAGGAAGGCATAGGTCTACTGATCCCTTTGCCTGTTTCCTGCTACTCCAGCTGCCTTAGAGGGTATGGAGAACACCGTTTTATCATGTAGCCCTGTCTCTGCAGCCTTGTTTGTGGAGCTCCTACAACATCCAAATAACTCCCAAAAGCTCAGCTAGGATCTCGTATCTGTGGTGGCAGAACTGAGTACAACAGCCAGGGAACTGTCAGTGGATTTACATAAGGTACAGATGAAAACTCAGCTGCTGCAGTGAAAACTTAATGCTGCTGTTGGGATTCAGGTTTGTGCATCCAGGCTTTAAAGAGCTGTCCTGCTTTTTCAGGGACTGTCAAAGTAGCATGTTGAGGCTTTGTGGTTCTTGTCAGAGTGGTTCCTAGACAATATGTGCTCAGGTTATGCACATAAAGAATGTTTTCTTTAACAGCAAGACTGAGACTGTGCCTCAAGAACACTTTGCCTCAAGATGCTGTATGGCTAAAACTGATGCGAAGTCGTCAGTGCACAAGCACTAGGAAAGGAGGGTCAGTGAGCTCTTGGGCCAAGCAGACGCAGAACAGGAGGGAAAGCTGAGTAAGAAGGCACTCAGGATATGTGCAGTCCAGTGGGGACTGTTGAACCCCAGGTAACTAGTCCTGCTACAGCATGCTCAGGGAGTTGAACTGCTCAAGTGGCTTTTTGAAGTAACAGAGTCGCTCCCAGCAAAAGTTTTGAATGTTACTTTCCTGCCCGTTTTACTTTTCTGTTTTATTCAACCTCTGGGCAGCTCATGAGAGCTGTAGGCTGGAGTTTGCAGAACACTTCTACACAATGAAGGTGCAACCATCGTTCTCCTTTCTGCAAGAGCTCTTCTAGGTGGTTCAGACTGACAGCTGTTTGTCTGCATCCCACTTCAGAGCTGATCCTAGACAACAGCACAAATGGACCCAGGCAGACCAAAGCCAGACTGCTAAACTCACAAGCAATTGAATAAACAGGATGAGATTTTCACAGGCTGCTTTTTCTTGCCTTACAGATTCCAGGGTGGATCCAAAAGCAGAAATGATTTGTGCTTCCAGGCGTGGTTTGTGCAGGCAGGCTTTTGTAAGGAAGCTGTCCTGGGAGGGAGAGATCCTCACAGAACAGCTTTCCTTGCTGCATTTCTGCCATCATGGGCTGCAATCTCCAGGGGCTGGGAGAGGATGCAAAGTGAATTCAGTGCTTTCAGATCTAGCACAAGGATCCTAAAAGCAATTTTGCTTTCAGTCTCAGACTGCAGCAATTAAACCTAACCTAGATTCTGACATAGCCTAAAATGTAAACATTGTTTGGTCTGACTGTGGTTATTAATGATCTCTTAGAGGAGAAATCAGGACAAAACTCAAGCAGTATCCCTGGCATAAACAAAGTCGTTTCTCCTGTGCAGGGTGCTGTCATGTTTTTGTACCCTACATACGCCAAGGGATTATTACATTTGCATCCCAGAAATTGGACTGAGACTCTCGCTCATCCTGCAGCACGATGCAGGTAATGACAGGGGCTCTAATGACACATCAAAGGCTTTGCTAAGCTCCTGGTAACCATGAGAACGAAGCTGAAGTGGTTTGTTGTACCATCAGCCCTGGGAGAGGTATGTTTAGCCTGATTCACGCTTCTTGCCATTGTGTTGAGCAGTTCAAAGGACTTCCCATGACTTTAAAGGGAAAAATGGGGTTTCTTTCTTGGATGTTCCACTTCTGGTGCTATTGTGCCAGCAAAGTGAAGAGAAAATATGAAGAATTTGAGGTTTGATTTCAAGAAAGTTCTGCATAAGTTATTGCTGGTGCCTAGGACAGATGAGTCAAAGGTTACAACAGTCGGATTTTGTGAGTGCTGGCAGCTTCACTATTTTTCACATGCTATTTAGGCTTTATAATGACATTTCAGAGCTCAGATGTCTGGACGCGAACAGGGAATCAGGGCAATGAAGCAAACCTCTGTGGCTAGCTGTCCATAAGCTCCTTTGCATGAGTCAAAGATCAGAATTTCTGCAACAGGGTCCTTTACCCATATGCTGCAGAGGCAGTGGTAATTGTCTGGGAAGTGAAATACATTCCTCTTAGTTTGACATTTTGACGTTTCATTAGGCAAAGCATATGGTGCTGAGAAGTCCTTTGCCAGCAACAGGAGGTGGCAGGGAAGGCCAGCAGGGGGGGAGGTGCATAAGGGGAATGTGGGCACTCTCCTGAGCCATGACTGATTCCACAACTCACCTAAGTACCTCTGCTAATGAGTGCTCAAAAAAACAAGTATGTGAAAGATGTCTGAGAGATGCGGGAGACCGACAGGTGAGCAGGAGCAAGCAGCAGTTCATGTACCCTGGAGACCATCTCGGGGAGCCAGCATACCACACACAGAGGCAAAGCAAAGAGCTTCCTGGCAAGAGAGAACACCTGGGAGGGAACTGCTATGTTTTCCCTTCATCAGGGCAGCTGACTAACTCCATGTGTTGTCTGTGAACACACTGGCTTCTGGCTGGCTGGAGCTGCTGAACCAGGCTCATCTCACTAGAATGATATGGCATTTTCTTTTTATCCAGTTTCAGGAGACTTAAAATCTTCTTCAGTTGCAGGTGGAGAAAAGGCAGATTACATTGCTTTTTTCAGCAGTTTGCTGATAGATTTATTGTGGTGGTTTTTACCAGCTTGTCTAATAAGAGACACTTTAGATTTGGAATATGACTGTTGCATTCCCACATACCTATGGAGTCCTCCAGCACACATACAAAGTTGTCTCCTTACCTTGACAATGTTTGCTTTTGTTTGCCATGGCCTGGACAGGGCAGAAACGTGGCCAAGGTCATCTTGTACTCAGCTGATATCTGCTTCCATCCTGGCCTCCTCTGAGACTTTTTCTGGCTTTTCTAAATGACACTCAACCAATGGACCCACAATCTGCAGTCCTTTGAGTTTTTTAGCCTTATTCATAGTGGCTGTTGATCACAAACAAGACTGGCAAACCATGCAGTGGATGGAAGAGGTCTTTCTGAGTTCTGGGGGGAATTTAGGATACATCAGAAGGAAAGTGCTGATCAGAAGATAGGTCCCTTGGAATAGTCAACTTCAGGAACACCCAGCTGTCGTGGGTTAAAAACCTGACAACAAATTTAAAGCAATTAATTTAGTTAAGATGTTAATGGGCCAAAATAAAAACAGTACAGGGAGGGTTTGAAAAAACCCACCCCAGTTATGAATTACAGGTAAAAACCAAAACTCAGTTTGGGGAAAGAAACAACCAGACACTTAGTTCACTCCACATAAAAAAGGCATACAGAGATTCATCACAATGTTCTTACGTAACTGAGCTACAACTTCAATGTCCAAACCCTAAAAGGGGAGAAACTTCCAGCCATTCCTGCTTCTGTGACAACATGGCACCCATCAATTTCATGCAAACATCCCTCAGTGCCAATGGGCATTTTAAAGGCAGATGCAGACACAGATCATTAGGGGTTGGAAGGGACCGCTAGATGTCATCAAGTCCAAGAGACCAAATCCCTGCTCAAGCAAGACCATAGAATCTAGGGCAGGTCACACAGGAATGCATCCAGACAGGTCTTGAAAGTTTCCAGAGAAGGAGACTCCACAACCTCCCTGGGAAGCCAGTTCCAGTGCTCTGTAATCCTTACAGTTAAGAAGTCCAGTTCTCTGTTCCACATGCCTCCATCCCAGTCCTCCATTTCAAAAATGCCAATTCCTGTGGCCACAGACAAAGGGAGAACTCTCCCCATTTCAGCAAACTGTGAAATCCAGGTGAAACCTTCCTTCTGTTAATTCCCAAGAAACCAGGCTGTCTCTCCGTTCACCATGTTTCCAGGGCAAGATGACTGCCATGTTCAGCACTTAGTGACATGTGCATCCTCTCCGAAACACAGATGGAGTCAAAAGAGAAGAACAAGGACCTGGAAACCTGAAACCAGAGGTCCAAACCCCTTCTGTCAGCCCAAACCCCCTCCATTTGTGGAAAATGCTTACATTAAGCTTGCAGTTTTCAAGACAAACAGCATCAAAACTTGAAACCATCACACTGGCTAAGAGCCTTTTGAAATAATAAAGTAATAAGTGAGGTCAACAAAGGAATGGGAAGGTAACAAGGAAGATTTTTTTTTGCTTGCTGAGAGAGACAGGGAAAACACATCAACATTTCCCTAACACAAGTGACAGTGACAAATACTAGAAGCAAAAAATTAATTGCAGTTGGAAAGGACACAGAAAGAACTGAATGGGATGATCCAGGATATGCTTGACAAGCTTGCCAACACTGAAGCTCTCCAAGTGCATTTTGAGCCAGAACACGGCATCACAAAAGAAACAGAGCATGAGGAGCAAGGCTGTTGAGTTCACACCTTGCTGCCAGTTTTTCATACCTGCTTCTGAAAATCCTAATCTTCATCCAGATTACAAAAGAGAGGCATCAGAGAAAATGTGCAATTTGTTTGTGGTGGTCTTTGAAAGTGCAGAAGAAAATCATTCTAACAGTGTGCTTGTTGGCTTGTCAAAATCACAATCAGTCTTTTCTTGTACATCAACGAGTCTTGGCTGAAGTCCTAAAGATCAGGTCTTCTCTCATATAAAGCAGGTACATTCAGTCCAGATGTTTAGAAGAGATAGGCAAGTCTGAAGGAGTTGTTTCCAAGGAAGCTACCTTGGCCATTCAGTGGTTCTTGGATTGTTTGAGAAGGCCAAGCTGTGGCCAGAAATAACACGAGTAGGACAGTCATCATCAGCTCTTTGTCAGTTGAATGATTACTACAGGACACAGTGATCACTATTCACGTATAAGGATTCAGAAAGGATTGGCAGACTTGGAGTAGAAAAGGTCCTTGGTCTCTGGTGCACTCAATCATCTGGATGATACTGCCTCTGAGTCATGGAAGCCGTAAGCCATTGGCTGCTGGGCAGTGACAGCAAGGTGTGGTTTGCTCTGAATTCACTCAGCTTTCGTACTTCTCTATAAGTAGCTGCTGACCTTCTCTGCCAAAGGTGGAACCAGCCTGCACAGACCCATTAAACAGGCTGTGATTAGCCTAGCCAGACTCTGAAGCATTGCATTAGCTATGGTTGGGCTGAGAGCCCTTGGGTCTCAGCAATGAATGGTGCCTCAACAGCCAGTCCCTCTGAGCTTCAGTGCAGGTAGCCCCCATGGGGTGTATGGTGATCATGTTCTGTTGATGCTGAATAGCTGACAGCTGTTCTGTCAGGACAAGTGGCCTCAGGAGCCACTATTGGAACTGCACTGTCTTGTCAATAACATGGACAGTGAGACTGAGCACACCCTCAGCAAGTTTGCTGACAACACCAACCTGCATGGTGCAGTCAACACACTGGAGAAAATGGATGCTCTCCAGAGGCTATCCGAAGGACCATGACAGGCTTCAAGTGGTGAATGCATTGAGAGCAGTCCCAAGGAGAAAGACTTTGAGTGTGAAGCATGCTGTGAAGCACTGTGACTGGGTTTGGGTTAACAGGGATTTAAACCCCTGCAGTCATGCTGCAGGGTCTCTGGGTGATGCAGGAAGGTTTTGGCCACACAGCCCTGTCCTTTCATTACAGCAGTTTCTACCTCTGCTCCTCCACTTCTTCATTCAGTGCCTTTACCTGCCTCTCACAGGCTGCCAGCTTTCCTAGACCCTCTAAAAGAGGCAGATGAGGCTGGACAGGGGTCTAAAGTCACCAAGTTTATTTCCTCATTGGAAAGTGCAAAATTCCCAGCCAGCAGAGAATTTCCAGCACAGCCCAGGCTGCTCTCACAGCCAACACAGAGCAGCTGCGTAGGAGCTGCTGCAGTTCCATCCTTCATCCTTTGCAGGCACTGCTGTCTGCCTGGCACCGCATCTACACCTGCAGCCACCATCAGTGCAGCCGCAGGGATCTCCTGCCACTCAGAACCATAGTGATTCTGCTTTTCCCAACCCCACAGGTGTTTTTAAAGTGATTTGTGAAGCGCTTGGTTTTGTCCACTACATTTTTTATGCCAAGTTTGACAAATTCTTCCCCTTTTTTTTCCAGAGTCATGTAAGGTTTGTCCATCTCAAAAACCCCCTGTCTTTTTCTATTTTTTTTTCTTCTTTGCTTTTAGCAAACAATAACTGGCTTCGGTATTTTATATGAAGAGTAATTCCCCTGAATGTTTCTCTAGCTGAAAGAAATATCTCTCAATAGAAGCTTTCTACTGTGCTTCTTGACCTGAGGTTTTCACAAACCACCTTCAGCCTTTGGTCTGCCTGCTTGCCCTTTGCATCCACCTGCTGCTCCTGTCACAGTTTATCTGTTATTTCGCCAAGACATCAGAAGTGGGTCCTTTTTTCTACAAATTGTTTCTTCAGAGAAGATTGTGTTAGAAAATCTCTCTGGAGAAGCTGTTTGTCCTGACATCCCCTCCTAGGCTGCAGGCTTTGCAGGACTTCAGGAAGGAGCACAAGCTTGGAGCTACCTTATTTAGAGCCTTTTATAACACAACTTTTAATGACAGGCCTCATCCTGCTTTTATAGTTGTGCTCCCCTCGCAATACCACTTCCTGACAAGGGGTTTGGTGGATGCTTAAAGCCCGCAAGTTGTCTTGCACACCCGCAAGCAGCCCCAGTACACAGTGTCTGCCTGCAGCATCCTCTGCAGGGCCACCAGCGAGGGGAGAGCTGGGGAAGGGGGAATGAGGTGCAACACAAGCACAGTGATGTCTTGTGCCCTGGTGCAACTTCGTGATTCTGACTGACTTTATTCAGCAATGGGAACAGACAGCCCTTTTCCTCTGCTTTCTTGCATGGTCCATGAGAAGTCCCCTGACCCCAGGCATTAATGAGCTCTTTGTGCACAGTGCATAAGCAAATAGAACTCCTAGGCTTTGGCAGATTTTCCAATGGCACTGAGTGGGTATAGATGAGCTCAGTCGATAGAGTTGAGTTTATACAGTGAGACAGGTTGCCAGATCTGTGTGTCTGCTGTTCTCTCCACAGCTGATGGCCTTCTGCCTGGAAACCCAGAGGTTAGTGACCACACTGAAGCCTTTGTCACCTTTGATGGATGCAGGGCAAAGATGTGGCAGAAGGGCCAGATGGGACCCCCCACAGCCATGTGTTTTTGATCATGCCCTGTGTTTTGTCTTGTAGGCTAACAATTCATGCAGAGTGCCCCATGCACTTGGAGGACTTCCCAATGGATGTGCATGCTTGTCCGCTGAAATTTGGGAGCTGTAAGTACCTTGATCAGCCTTTGCAGAGAGGTGGGTACAGAGCTAAAGAACAGTTCTTTGTGTGGCTGGTGTGTTCCAGTATTTCAGTAACAGTGTTATTAATTATCTCTTATAGTAGTGTGAACAAAATTTGTCTCTATTATCTCATACCTGCAATTCCCACCTTCATCAGAAATGGGCATCAAGCAAATCTGTGGTCAATTCAAGCTCACAGAATGTGTTAGACATCCACAGTTTGCTGGAAGTGGGCAGTGCTGCCTCTTCGGTGCTCCCTCAGCGGGACCAGTGTATGTGGAAAACTCAGAGATGCTTTTCTTTCATTTCATCATTTCACAAAATGATCCTGGGGAGGGCAAATTTGGGAAGATAACAGTGGTGTCTGCTGCTGGGTGTCTTGTCCAGCTTCCCTACATCACTTCTGTCAGTCTAGGGAGAGCCTGAAATCTTTGGTTGCTCTGGCTCTGTTCTAAAATGGAGCTTACAAGCCCCTTCCTCCTCTTCAGGCAGTTTGGAGACTGGAAATCTCAGTACCAACATCCTGGGTTAGGGACGATTTGCAGGCTGATGGTGTGTTGAAAGCTGCTACCAGTGTCCCAAGCTTGCAGCTGCTCATCTGCTGGGATTCCCAAACCCTGCCTAGGAACAAGTTCCATCTTCTCTCCAGTATGCAACTTAAGTTTCTTTTGGTTTTGTTCCTAAAGTGAGTGAGAACCAAAGTCCAAGCCACTGATTCACCATAATCTAGAAAGAAGTGTCCTAGTTATGCTCTGTCTGGAATCTCCAGTGTGTCAAACAAACTGAGGACTACTCTCAGTCTACATTTGCATTAGATGGAACAGTTACCCACTTCTAACTAAAGAATGAGCCAGCACCAGTAGTGTCCCTTTGGGACTCTTAAGAAAACAGAGGAATCACAAACCAAGTATCACTTTCCAAAATGATACTTCCTTCCTGTATTTAGGAGTTAAGTAGGGAGAAAGCTGAAACGTTTGATTGACAGCAGAAGAAATCATATTTATCATGTGCATCTGCTTCTCTGCCTCATGACAAAATGCATCCATGAAAATGGATTATTCAAAACTCCTACTGAAATGAAGTTATTTCTTTAGTCAGCACCTAATTAAATGTGGAACTCATTGCCACAAGACATAACTAAAGCCAGTAAGAGAGCAAGACTTAGAGAAGGATGTTAATTGACCTTGTGAGGAGGGATATAAAATCTCATACCTCAGGCCCAAACTCTGTGAGTATTACAAGACTTGCAGGGAGGCAGATTACTCTGCATCTAATTGCTTATAATGTTTCTTGGTGAGGAAAAGAGATTAATGAACATATTTCTGCTGGAACATGCTTTGGGGTTCATCTGTGTATTTTTACTGATTTGGCCTCTGAATAATGAGAGTTTTGACACAGGCAGCTCAAGGAGCTGTCCCTGATTAACATGAGTATAGCTCTTTCTAAAGCGGTGGTCCACACAGTGGATGAGCTCACCTCTCCTGTGTTTGGAGTGGGATTAAACTAGTGCCTGCACCAAAAAGCTATTTTACTCATTTCCAAGCAGCTTTGAGTTGGTTGGATTTGTAAGAAGGACAGTGCTAGGACCAGACACAAGCTGTTTAAAGAATAGCTGAACTGACCTCAATGATCACAGTCTGAATGGCTCCTCAATGAACTCTTGTCCCTGTGCCACCATGGCAGCCGCCCAAAGAAGGGAAGTCAAAGAGTTTGCAGGAGAGGTAAGGGCATCAAGCTACAACTCACCTTCTGCATTATTCCTTGGAGTAAGTGCAGTGAAGGTGATTGCTTTAGCTATCACCATGGGCCCTGGAGATTGATGAACACATCAGAGACCCGTTTCTAAGCCAGTCATGGGACTTTTGCACAGCAGCTGGCCGAGACTAGGCCAGCAGAAGATGTTGCTTGAATTACCAACTCCACTAAATGGCAAAGAGCTGTCCCTGCTTGGACTGGACTAGACAGCATTGCAAGTGAGGCACTGAGCAGAACTGAAACAGCTCTGTGGCATTGAATATGTTCCAGGCAACCATGTGGTGCCTTTGTGACACTAGATACAGTACTGTTCAGAACAACCAGATATGTAGACATATGTTTTCAAGGATGATGGCAGTGGAACTATGGGCAAGTTTCATTTGCAGGCTGAGAGTGGTGGTGGGTGAACTATGACTTCTAGAACAGAAGATGCTGCCTATCAAGGTAGAAGAACATTGGCAGAGCAGTACAAAGCTAAGCCCAAAAGAGGTCTCCAGATGCATGTCGAGAGTTGGAAGGTTGGGTTGGAAAAGCAGTGTTGCGCTTCAGATGAGAGGTGCCAGTCTGCATCAGGAGTGTTTAGACAGCACAGTAATGTGCTAAGAAACATTGGCTGATCATTAGAAACACTTCCTCCTCTTTGCATAGTGCCTGCTTAGTATTTAACAGGTTTGCCAAAACCTGCAGTGCAGGAATAACAGTGGCTGTTTTAAAAAGATTGGTGAAATCTGCTTGTCTCAGGACACAATCTTCCACAAAGGTGGAGCTGCTGTTTCTGCGCTTGACCTGGCCTCAGCCAAAGAATTCTTTAGTGTTTTAATAGGAGAAGCTGGTGGTAAGAGTGAATTAAATACTTGTTTTAGTGAAATTTTTACTCGCCTAAAAGGTGGTGCAAAGTGGGTGTGGACAGAAGCTTTGACATTATGGGGAGAAGTAGCTCCTATTAGAGTCTGAAGAGATTCAATTTCTGAATATCATGGGACTGGCAAAACCGAGAGCAGGTAGGCACAGCTGGGAAGGGGAATGGCAATGGGAGCAACCAGGGGTTTGGTCACAAAGGCTTGTGAAGATGTTGGTGACTGTGTGTGCAAGAACAGGTGTTTGCATTTGGGGAGTCAGGCAGGTGGGATTATGAGGGCAACTTGCAAGCTCCTGGAAGGATGCCCTGTCCCTGAATCCAGCACTACCCCATACAGCAGCCTAGAGGTACTGGTGGTTCTTTTGTAATGTGCGGCCAAGCTTTGTCAGCATTGACCTCCCTCGCTGCCCAGGGAATTGGTCTGAAGGCTGGCAAGCACAGTTGCGTAGGCAAAAAAGCATCTTAGTGGGAGGACTTACCACCTCCAAAGCTGTGAATCTTGGAGACGAGAGGATTGCTTCTGAGTTAAGGTATGGATTTCTTACTTTTTCTATACCTTAACCTAAAAATCAATTTACATTTAGTCTTTCCTACCAGCTGCTGCCAGCATGATTCTCTCAGTCCCTGGCATGGCAGGACTGCAGCTGCTCTGCTGCCTTAGCAGCCTGCTGGTCTGGACACCTTCCTATCTGGTCTTTGCTTGGAGCCAGCCCTTGCAGAGTCAGGGGGACAGCATGTCTCTCAATAGCAGTGCTCTAACCCCTCTTCAAGTGTCCTGAAAACTCCAGCTCTGTTTTGCTTATTTGATTTAACAGTTTGCTAAACTGCCTTGATTTTTGGTCATGCTTGGCTGTGCTCAGCCACGTGGCTCTGAAGATGCACAGCAGCGATTCACTTGGCTACAGGCTGGTTCAGGTGTATTCTAGGTCAAGTAGCAGCACAAACCTCATTCTTCTTTCTCCTCCACAGATGCCTACACAAAAACGGAGGTGATCTACACCTGGACACTGGGAAAGGATAAATCAGTG
The DNA here is from genome assembly GCA_028565055.1 of Phoeniculus purpureus. Lineage (NCBI taxonomy): Eukaryota > Metazoa > Chordata > Aves > Bucerotiformes > Phoeniculidae > Phoeniculus > Phoeniculus purpureus. The sequence goes on from JAOXOE010000694.1 coordinate 10,329,539, forward strand.
GAAGTAGCGAAGGGTGGATCTCGCCTGAACCAGTATGACCTTCTGGGCCATGTTGTTGGGACAGAGATGGTTCGATCCAGCACAGGTACTTGTGGGACCATGATGGGATGCATGGGCTGAGCACTTTGTCAGATGAAATGGACCCATGGGCTTTAAGACATGATTTGTCATAATTAGAGATGCAGTACCTGTGGGCAGTGAGAACTGCAGTATTTCCTAAGATACCTGCTATTGGAGAATGTGGTTGGGGACATCTGGAGCAGTCACCAAGAGGCAGCAGAGGGTTTGGTTTCAATGGTTTCTACTGAAAGATCCTTATCACCTGCACTCTAGCAAATAGATTTCAGACATCTAAAACTGATCTGTTGTGTGGAAAATTTGCCCCACCTTGCCCAGCTGCTTTTTGGTATTGCGAGTTCATTTGTCTTGGATCCCTTTCCAGTCCCTCAGGAGAGCACTGCGGGCGGGGGAGGCAAATGCAGCATAATGTTCAGTATTATTTTCACTGCATCTGCTTACACAAATATTATCAGAGTTAATAGAAGATTACACCAAACAAATGTTTCCTCTGATTAATGACCAATATTAATCATCTTTCTCTCCCATATGCTGCTCCTCCCTTCCCCTCCAAGTCTAGGTACTGATAGCTTCTCTTGTATCTTTTCTCTTTTTTCTCTTTTCTTTTTTCTGTGTTCTGTTTTCTTATGTTTTGTCTTTTCTTTGCCTTTTCCTTTCCTCATTTCTTTGCCCTTTCCTCTTTTCTTTACCCCTCCCCTTCCCCCTCCCATTTTCCTCTCCTCTCATATTCTCAAATGAGAGTACTGGTGCATACAGAATATCTCCTCTCTGATGCACTTGATTTTGATGCTCTTCGTCTGTTACAGCTCGTATCATCTTCCTTGGGGAAATGTGGGGAATCCAGGGAACTAAATGTCATAGTATCTGGCCAATCTCTCTACTTAAGTTGTAATAAAGTGTGCAGATGAATAACCTGAAGTGGCAAGAAAGCTGCTAAAGGCTCCTGCATTTAGCAGTGCCACACTCACAACAAAAAAAGCACAATAATCCAACAAAATATCCAGAGTTTTGAGTGGAGTAATAGGATATTGAGGGAAAACAGCGACTAATGCTTCTTTCATTTAAGGCCCAGATGTCTAATAGCAGAAATTGCCCTGATTTTTGAGATACTTACAGTGAGGAAAGATGGAATATTTTCAGAATTGTTAGCGAAAATAAAATCTTTTGTCCTGAAATCCTACTGAAGTTCTGTTAGTATCTCTCTAGGCTTAAGGGATCTTATGCACAACATGGCTTTCTGGGCTAGAACAGAAAAGGGATCAGGGCTGTGTCAGGAGACACCCCCAAGGGCATGTTGTGCCTGGGGCAAAAGAGGAAAAGTCTGTTGCCTGGTTGTTTAGTGGCATTGTTTTACCTCTGTTCCACAACAGTTTTGCAGTAAATTAAAGAAATCTCCAGAGAAGTGTTTCGAAGGACAAGTACTATGTGGAATTCAACTAGGCTATACTGGGTCCTGGCACAGATTCATGGAATCATAGAATCATTTAGGTTGGAAAAGACCCTTGGGATCATCGAGTCTGCATGGCACAGCAGTATCGTGTGTGTGTGTGTGTGTGTGTGTGTGTGTGTGTGTGTGTGTGTGTGTGTGTGTAGGATGTCCAAAGTCAGTGCCTGCAGTGTGGTGCAGCATTCAGCCTCTCTTCATAGAGCTGTTCCTGCAGTGCTGTAGGATACCAGAGCATGACAGTCAGCCAGGAACAATCCAACACACACACTGCAGTTTCATTTGAGAACTTGCAAGTTTGTTCAGAACAGATCTTTAGTGGTTTAGAGGTGGATTGGTGGCCAGCTGGCCCTATCTTAGAAAGCTCCATCAGCTCAGCATCTCTAACTGGCTGTCTCTGCAGGGGAGTATGTCGTCATGACCACACATTTCCACCTCAAGAGGAAGATTGGGTACTTTGTGATCCAGACTTACCTACCCTGCATTATGACGGTCATCCTGTCCCAGGTCTCCTTCTGGCTTAACAGGGAGTCTGTTCCTGCCCGAACGGTTTTTGGTGAGTCTGGGAGCATGGGGGTGTCCTCTCAGGTCAGCGGAGAAACGCACCACAAATGATGGGGAGCATCAGAGCTGGTCTTCTCCATGCTTTTACTCTCATCAGTGAAGCTGCTGGCCACTTCCCAGAATAGCTCCCAGTGTCTTCCTAAAGCCCCTACTTCCACCGAATCACTGCAAAAATACTCCTGCCCATGTTTCTGCTACAAGCGAAGCCAATCAAGGTACTGATCTTGTAATTCTATGCATTCGGCTTTGTCTGCTATCTATATTGGCTTTTGAGTTGAGGAGAGGATAGGTACATGGGGAGGCATTTAATCTCCTCCTTTAAAATTGCTAATGTGCCCCTGGTCAGAGCCGCACATAACAAGTTTCTGGGCTGAGGCATTATAACTGCATGGTAAATATATTGTTATTATTTTCTTCAGCTGGTTTCAGATACTCCCTCTAAGGCAATGTCAGGCTGGCATTGCACATATATTAATAGCTTTTACAAACATTCGATAACAAAGTTGCTCTGTGCTTTCCTGCTAAGACCTTTAGTTTAGAATCTACACACACAGAGCTCACAAACCATGTGTAATGCTTCAGGACTGTCGTTCCTGGAACTAACAGTGCCCATCATAGTTGCATTTAACAGAATCATAGAATCGTTAGGGATTGGAAGGACCTCAAAAGATCATCTAGTCCAATCCCCCTGCCATGGGCAGGGACACCCCACCCTACATAAGGCTGGCCAGAGCCTCATCCAGCCTGGCCTTAAAACACCTTCAGGGACAGGGCCCCAACCACCTCCCTGGGCAACCCATTCCAGTCTCTCACCACTCTCGTGGTGAAGAACTTCCTCCTCACATCCAGTCTAAATCTACCCATCTTCAGCTTTGCTCCATTTCCTCTAGTCCTGTCACTACCTGATATCCTAAAATGTCCCTCCCCAGCCTTTTTGTAGGCCCCCCTTCAGATACTGGAAGGCCACAATAAGGTCACCTTGGATCCTCCTCCAGACTGAACAGCCCCAACTCTCTCAGTCTGTCCTCATAGGAGAGGTGCTCCAGCCCTCCTCTGGACTCACTCCAGCATGTCCACATCGTTCTTGTAATAAGGGCTCCAGAACTGGACACAGTACTCCAGGCGGGGTCTCACCAGAGCTGAGTAGAGGGTGAGAATCACCTCCCTTAACCTGCTGGCCACACTTCTCCTGATGCAACCCAGGATCCAGTTTGCCCTCTGAACTGCAAGTGCACACTGCTGACTCATGATGAGCTTCTCGTCCACAAGCATTCCCAAGTCCCTCTCCTCAGAGCTACTCTCCAGCCAGTCACTGCCCAGCCTGTATTTGTGCTTAGTATTGCCTCGACCCAGATGGAGGACCTTACACTTGGTCTTGTTGAACTCCGTGAGGCTTAAATAGCCTCATTCAGTTTAGTGAAAGTTTGGACTGTGGCCTGTTTATGGTGAGAGGTAAAGAAATGAGTAGAGTCAGCAAGTCAGCATTGTATTTGACAGATTTTTGTGTTTGTCAAAACATCAAATTTCTAAAATAGCCTTAAAGATGATAGACAAGATTTTCTTCATCTAAGAGTTTGGTTGACAATAAGTATTGAGTATTTATTAATGGATGAGACAAAAGGGGAAAAGAATTCCATGAGGTCTTGTATGCTTCATCTTCCAGATGTTCCTATGAGACTCATTAAAAATACTAACACTTGAGAATTTTGCAGTACTCTGCAAATTGATTCATCCAAGAGGTCCTGTATTTCTCATTGTTTGAATCAGCTCATTTGCAGGAGGTGCTGTGTTTCTCATTGTTTAAAGCAATTCATTTGCATGTGCTGAATACTCTTATGCTACAAGATACTTCAGTTGTGAAAAATATGCCCTTTCTTCATGTTAGTGGCAGTATCCTGCAAGCAACAGAATACAAAACAAGCCATGATGCAAATGATTTCATTATGTTATTAGATTCTTAGAGATTAATATTAACAACTGACAGCACCCCATGTAACAATAGGAGCTTTTCTTTGCAACAGCTAGTTCTAAAATGGAGCGTTGTTGTCCATCTTATCATTTAGTACCAGATGAGAGTAATAAGAAAAGCACATCCTCTAACCAACAGCTGGGAACCCCAGCTTCACAGATAAGAGAGGTTGTGTTAGTTCCAATAAAAACTGAAATGTTCTGAAAATCTTTCTAGGAATAATGGGATCTAAGTAGAAGCGCAAAGGACAATTTAACAGATTTGCACAGCCATTAATCTTATGTTTTAAGCTCATCTCAGAAAATGTGGACCCACTTCAGGCTTGCTGCAACTTATGCTTTCTTTTAGATTTCTGAATAATAATACATACTCTTTGGCATTATGAAAAAATTAAATTCAGTGATCTAAACGTCAAAAATAATTTGTTTGAGCAGAAAAGGGAATTTAGCATAAATTTTTAAGACCTCTTTTCAACTTATTTGTGAAAGAAATACAACACATTTGTCCCTTACTCTAATTCATAAAGTTTTAGAAGATAATTGCTAGACACTGCAGTTAAACTCCTTGAAAATGTAACTAACTATATTGGAAATTAATATATACTCATCTGCCTCCATCACTTTTCCTTCCTGTCTGAGGGACACAGAACGGTGCCATGAAACAATTTAGCCCCCAGGCCACTTTGGTCCAGCTTCAGCAATGCTTCTGCCTCCCTTGGAAACTTGTGACAATTGATTACAGCTTGAAAACTACAAGACTTGGTAAGCTTGGGTACTAAATAGTTCAAAAATTGTTTTTAAAATTAGTCTGATAAAGTTATTATAAAAATAAGTCATTCTACTTCTATACATTTTCTTATTCCTCCTCAGCAATGGTTAAAAGAATTGTTGGTATAAAGACAAATGCAGGTAAATGCAGCTGACAATGGCATCTATATTGAATTTATTAAACATGAGATGCTTTTCATACTACTGACTACAAACTGTCCCTGAGTGCAGTGGTAAAGCAGCAGTTTGTGACCAATGGTCAGCCTGGATTAGGTTTTTTATTTCAAGATTAACTTGAAAATCTAGTATAGCTTCTACTCGTGGTCTTTTAGTCATTAATTTGCCAAGAGAAAAAAAAAAAAATGCTATGTGGCAGGGCAAAGCGCTTTCCAAAAGAAACATTTATTATCTTATTTTACACATAGAAACAGGTGATGTGAGGATTGCTCAGTGCAGCTATGAGTAAGGAGAGGATGGTGTGAACTAAAAAGTTCAAATCTGAAAAATGCATCGAGTACATAGAGCATTCTGACCCATACAGTTCCCCATTATAGGGATCTGTAAAGGAAGGCTAGCATATCACTTTACATTTGAGAAAAAAATAAGGCTTTGAGAAAAACAGGTAGAGCAAGCTCTGAATTATGATTGCAGCTAGAAAGAAACCCAACAGATTTTCTATTATTGCATAAATCATTAAGCTTCTAGAATTCATGTGTTAATAGACAAATGCTGTGACCGCTGTAAAACACAAAACTAAAGGTTAAGCATCTTCAGATAGCACAGAAACACGTGAATTGCCTACATTTTTACAAATACTTATGTGACTGCTTATTAAGGTTACCACAAAATCTCTATATTGAGAATAGTGTTACCTAGGTTGCAAAGTCCAGTACCTCTAAAAGACAGCAGTAACTCATCTTTATGTTTCTCAGCATTTTTACTATAAAAGATTTTTGCTTAAAAAACTCCCTTCTTAAGAAAGCTATCATCTGTGTTGTTGATAGCAAATGTTTGAACTACAGCAATAGGAAGCTCTTGAGCTATGGAATTGCTTATTGCCTTTATCTCTTAAAATTCCATTCATGTTTAGCTAAAGTATCAATTTGCTATTTTTCATTACTCAGGGGTTTTTTAAAGGGAAATTTTAGTATTTTGCAAAAGTGCTACTTAGCAGCAACCATTTTAAAGGTCTACACACCCACACTATTAGTAACAGCATAGGAGGTAAAATAGCAGGCATGGTACTTAAAGTGCTTAACTTGAGTGGAACACACAGGAAATATCTGGGTTTAGTATTATTTTACTTTATCTGACAACTTTGTGCTAGAAGTCACTTTCCATAGGCAGCTGACTCATTACCAATACAACAGCTTCCACTCTTCAGAACTATGTTGCAAAGGTTAAGGATCTATGGGGAAGACATAATTCACAGAATTCACAGAATCAGTCTGGTTGGAAAAGACCTCTGGGATCAATGAGTCCAACCATTCACCCTACCTTACAAATTCACCCCTAAACCATATCCCTCAACAGCTCATCCAAGCGATTTTTAAACCGAAAAAACCCCTACTTGTACCTAATGAAAAATATTATTAAATCTTTTACCAGTTAAGAGAAACAGCTATGTTAAAGAACTTGCATTTGTTTATAGAAGTCAAGCCCTAGAAGGGTTAGGAAAGCCAAATTTATTGTTGCCAAGTGTCCTTGATGCAGGCCTTATACCTATGCTATGACACACAAAACCCTATATAGAGAACACTGTCCCTTCGGTGCTGTGAATATACAGATGAGAGCATAATTAAGATCATATGGCTTATTACACGACAGGCATTGTCAGTCTACATTATTTTGCACCACACAACTTATTTTTAATTATAGGCTCTTTGTGGTAATTCTAACAATTATAATAATTAGAATTAGGTGGTTGCATTATAATGCATTTATTAAATATTTGAAGATATTTATCATCTGTCTTTCATAAAGTAGCGATGAATTTTAGAGGATTACTGAGTTAGAAAAAAAATGCCTTATGTTCCCTGCTTCCTCAGTCTTCTTTGTTTAAAAAGAATAAAAGTGTAAGTGTCCTGCAGAGGTTCCTTATTGTTGGGATGTTTTTCAAAAGAAGACCATTCAGGGAAAAAGGTCCTCTCATGAAGACCAGCTTGCAGGATAGATGTTTTTGATTGTGCATTTTATAGAGAGAATATTTCCTCCATAGCACTGCAATAACAGTCTGGCTTCAAATACTAGGGCAATATAAATGAGGAAGATAAATCAAAAGGCATTTTGGGAAACTAAGTTTTTTGGGTATAAATTTTGCCTTTGGATCTTATAAAAGCATGAAACTAAAATAGATGCCAGGAGAAGTGTGGTGTGAGTATCCACAGAAACTATTCAATATTTAAATTATGCATTGCACACAGCAATTACTTAAGCAACAAATATTTTTTAACCATTACTCATAGGATAAAATAACCTTTACTAATCCCTAAGAAAATACAAAATGTCCAGCATGATACATATCTTTTAAATAATGTTTTCCAAAAATACTTAGAGTACATTTCAACTCATTACTGAAGAGAAGAAAAAGTTCTTTGTACACCAAGGAGTTTGTTCAGTTGATGTGTAAAGTATATTAACATAAATTGGAGCTATGCAGATATATTGGGACAACTACAAAGACTTTTTAATTTTAAAGCAAAATTCAGATGAGATCGCCTTTCTTTTAATATCCAAGTAAGGCTTCTCCCTTTGGGCACTAAACCTATGGTACTTCGTGCACAGCAGTTACAAAAGAAAGAAGATTTCAGGTCTTCACATCAGATTCGGAAATAAGGCATTTTTGTTTTCTGTAGCAAACTTAGCATTCCCCAGAAAATGTTGATGTGCTGTACGCAGCACGCTAAATCCCAAAATTCTTGTGGAAGATTCTAGCTGAATAAAAAACAAAGAAAACCCAGCTTTCTTTCTCATGGTCTACTAGTAACTCAAAGCAGAGTAGTGCTTTAAACATAGGGTGATCTACCTACATGAAGTGCTTAATCTGAGCTGTCTCGGCCTGCTGCAGAGCTGTCTCTGCTTCCAAGCAGTCTAAAATAATCAGCCATCCAGAGAACCACCTTGACTTCAGAAGCTGAGCTTCTATGCATCACTTTTACATCATTGGTCATAGAGCTATTTCTAGTAAAAAGTCATTTTAGCCAAGCTATTAATGGGGAGCATCCTGGAAGTTATACATCTATACAAAGTGAAGCGAGGCACCTACAGTGTCCAAGAAAAAAATTAGTTCTTAATTATTTTTACACAACAGAAGAGTGTGTGGCAATGATTAAGAGGAACAGCTGTTTCACAAAGGAATCCAAAGTAAATTCACTGTATAATTTAGAAGTACATTAGTATTTCCTCCACCTGTCTTTGACATCTTGATACCTTTAACAGAGGATGAAAGAGTTGCAAACATGCCACTGCAAAAAAAGATTGTCATTTAGTTATCTGAAGCACTGTCCATTGCAGTAGTAAAATGGCACATTTTCCTTTCTTTCAGCCTTGGCTTTCTTTATTCCAGTCTGCATTTTTCTAGTTCTTCACTTTCTGGTTAAATCCTTAGCTCTGTGCAATTGCTAATAAAGATACAGCCTCTTCCCTGAAGAGCTTATATTCCAAGAAAAACTCCAGAATAACAGACAGCATAAAGGAAGAAAAAGTGTCTAAACACACATATGACTTTCTATCTCTGTGCACCATTTAATGAATGCCCCCACCTCCCTTTTAAAAAGGTAAGGGACACAAGACAGAATTTGGTATTTCTTTATTCAATAAGAGGAAGGCAAACGTGGCAAAACCGGAAGTGGTGCTCAGACCGCGCAGAGCAAGAGAGCCAGTGCCGGTCCCTGAATGCTATTTCTTGAGGTTTTTGACATGGTTGGGGGTTTTGCTGAGCCAGAGAACCTTGAGGGAGGAAAGAGGGATCTGATAAAAGTCAGAATCTCTAGTGAGTGAAGCCAAGAAGGGATGTGTCTGGGTGGAAACTGCAGGAGGTTTAAACGTAACGAAACCAAAAGCAGTGCTTAGACCACACAGAGCAAGACTCTCATCCTGCTAGCAAAAGAAGACCAGGCTATGATCACCACTGTACACAGATGTGGGAGCGCAAACATAGGTGTCCCAGCAAAATGAGGCTGTGCAGGTGACAGGCTGCAGGGGATGCAACAGCCTCTCACTGATCTCACAGGCAGCTCTGAGGATAGCTGTGTACAGTGTGAGCAGGTAGGTTATCTGTTTAGCTGAGCAGCACAGCTGCAAGACGAGGTTGAAAGGCTACAAGCAGAAGTAGAAAGGCTCAGGACCATTAGGGAGGCTGAAATAAAGATACATTGGTGAAGCCAGGCTCTGCAGTCTGGACAATGGCCAAATAACAGCCAGAATCAAGGGGCCCCTGTGTCCTGCACCTCTCAGATACAAGAGAGAGGCTCAAATAGAAGGGGTGAGTGCAGGTAAGTGCAAGGCCATGGCAGAAGGCAAGCACCCCCCTTGCCTGCCTCACATCCCCTGAGAAATAAATATGAACCCCTTCTGGAAGAAACTCAGTCTAATAGGGATATAGATCATAAGTAACCTATTCTAGAGGTCCTAGCACAGTTGCATACATTGGAGAAGTCTCCCAGTAATATGACAACCTTCTCCACAAAGAAAAGAAGGGTACTAGTTATTGGAGGCTTGCTCCTGAAGGGACCTGAGGGCCAAATATGAAGAATTGACCTTCATCATAGGGAACACTGCAGTCTACTTGGAGCCTGAATCAGGAATAGCACTAGGATGCTCCCTAACCTGGTGAAATCCACTGACTATTGCCCACTGCTGATCTTCCAGACAGATTGGGAGGAAGCCATATTCCATAGCCTGAGGGGAATCAAGAAAGGCTTAGAGGACTTAGGACATTTGTTGAAAGAGTATGGAGTGCAAATTATATTCTTCTCATTACTTCCATTTTCAGTTGAGGACATGGGCCCGAATAGAAGGATACAGGCCACAAATGCCTGGCTGAGAATCTGGTGCTACAGGCAGGGCTTTGGGTTCTTTGATAATGGCTGGTTTTATAAGACACCTGACCTGATAGCTGCACATGCTCAGAAGGGAAAAAGGGTTCTGGGGCAGGAATTGGCAGGGCTCATTCAGAAGGCTTTAAACTATATTCAAAGGTGGGTGGGATTGTTGCTGGATGGGCACCAGTAAGGCAGTGGTCTGGTCTTGATGAAGATCACAAAGCCTCCCACCGTCCTGGAGTGAAATTGAACCGCTTAGCTCACTCACTGAAATGCCTGTACACCAACACGTGCAGTGGAAGAACAAGCAGAGGGAGTTAGAAATCTGCATTCAGTCAGGTGATTATGATCTGGTGACAATTACAGAGACATGGTGGGACAGCTCGAATGACTGGAATGCGGTCATAGGTGGCTATGTCCTTTTCAGGAGGGACAGGTCAGCAAGGCGAGGTGGTGGAGTTGCTTTATGTGAAAGACCAACTGGAATGTGTTGACTTTTGTCCAGGGGTGGATGAAGAGAGAGTTGAGAGTTTATGGGTGCGGATTAAGGGGAAGGCTGGCATGGGTGACACTGTCGTTGTGTCTATTACAGGTCACCAGATAAGGATGAGGAAGTTGATGAGGCCTTCTACAATCAGCTGACAGCAGCCTCACAGCTATAGGCCCTGGTTCTCATGGGGGATTTTAAATGCCCTGATATTTGCTGGAAGTCATCCACAGTCCAGGAGGTTCCTCTGTTGCATTGTTGACAACTTCCTGATGCAGATGGTGGAGGAGCGCACTACAAGAGGAGCGCTGCTGGATCTTGTACTCACCAACAAGGAGGGTCTGGTTGAAGCAGTGAAGGTTGAGTGTAGCCTCTGTTGCAGTGACAATGAGATGGTGAATTTCAGGATCTCATGTAACAGACCAGAATACCTATAGAAGAATCACAACCTTGGACTTCAGTAACCATTGTCTTTTCAAGCAATTGTTAGGGAAAATCCCATGGGACAGGGTACTGGCAGTTAAAGGGGCCCAGATGAGTTGGTTAACATTCAAGGACCACTCCTTTGAAGCCCAAGGTCAGAGCATTCCAACAGGTAGGAAGTCAAGGAAGGGAGCCAGAAGACCTGTGTGGTTAAACAGAGAGCTGCTGGGTCATGGAAGGTCATGGAAGAAGCAGATGGCCAATTGGCATGATTATAAGGCTCCAGTCAGAGGATGTAGGGCAGCAACAAGGAAAGCCAAGGCCTCCTTGGAAAGAAACCTTGCAAGGTTTCAACAACAAGGGCAACAGAAAGGGCTTCTTCAAACACATTGCAGGTAAAACTAAAACTAGAGGCAATGTAGGCCTCCTGCTGAATGAGGTGGGTGCCCTGAAGACAGAGGATACAGAGAAAGTGAAGATACTTAATGCCTTCTTTGCCTCTGTCTGTACTTCTAGGGGCTGTCCTGATATCAAGCCCCAGATCACTGAGGCCCCAGAGGAAGTTGGGACAAAAGAAGAGTTTGCCCTGGTTGATGAGGACTGGTTTAGGGATCAGTTTGCATCAAACTGGATGTAAATGGGCCCTGATGGGATGCACCCGCGAGTGCTAAGGGAGACAGTAGAAGAAGTTGTTGCTAGGCCACTCTCCATCATCTTTGCTAAGTCATGGGCATCAGGAGAGGTGTGTGGGGACTGGAGGTTAGCAAATGTCACTCCAATCTATCCTTGATGCTGTCTCTAGGCACATGAAGGACAAGAGGATCATTAGGGACAGTCAGCATGGCTTTACCAAAGGGAAGTCATGCTTGACCAATGTGATAGCCTTTTATGAGGGCATAACCATGTGCATAGATGATGGCAAGTTTGTAAATCACAAGCTTAAAACCCACAGTGTTGAAGTCTTCCTTTTTAAAAATCTCAGATCTCTCATGTTTTCCTCCAAAAATAAATTTAACATGTACCTCAGTTTTCAGTTACTCAATTGTTAAACTACATTTCTATCTTCTATGTGTTGTATTATCCCATATCCTTGAAAGTGAAGCTGGTATTTACAAGTACATAGTGTAGTTTTACTTATGGAAGGTCAATCATTCTGAGATATTCAATGATTTTACTGATGGCATAGGAAATCTCATTGATTGCTCACCTTCTTGGTATTAACTCTGATAATTGGTTTTACAGCATCTGTAATGCAGTGAATATATAGATGCAAAGCAAAAAATATAAATATTATTCCAAAGGTTCAATCTCATTGCTTACCTTCTGTGTATAGGTTTTCTTTCACTTTTAGAAATAATGATTTATGCAAAGTCACCAAGATAGCCTTTGTTTCCACTGTGGAGTTTATTATCTCCAACACAAGCAGACAAGTCATTAAGCTCTTATAGAAGAATTAACATACAGAAAGATCACTGCATTGTGATTTTCTGGTTACATGGTTCAATAGAATGATGGTTTAAGGAAGTAAAAGCCATTTTTAGCACTGTCATTATAGAACACACTATGCCATCAATAGGTCATTATAAAGACTATCTCCAATAATGAGTCATTCCCATAAAAGTGTTTTTCTATCACACAGAGATAGGTAAAGAAGAGTTTTAGGATTTGTCTTTTATATCACCTAAAAACATTTTTTCAATTACGGCTTTTAATCTAAAAGTCCTTTAACAAGGCAAACCTCCTCTTGAACGTTCTTTTTATTTCCATGAATGGATGAGTTTGGAAAAATAACCAGTCTACTTAAAGTCCTCTTAAGGAGGGAATGCTGCATATTTGCTCCAGCATTAGTTCAAAAAACATCTTGCACACCCTTTCTGTCATAGTGGCAAATTATTTGTGTACATTGCAAAACAGAAATATAAAGTTTAGAATCTTATCATGATTCTAAACGTCTTCAATCAGGTTTTATGCCTGAGGCTGTGTAAGAGCATTCAAAACTCTATTCTGCAAGACACTTAGGATAAGGGATTTCATTTTATTACAAGTTCTGTCAATTAGAAAAATCTGTATTACTCAGTGAAGAAACACTTTTCTGTCCAATGGGAAAGGTTTCACTAACTTCAGTACTGTTCACCACACACTGACAGCCAGGACATCTGAGACATCCAGAAGACAGATCTGATAATGAGCGCATGGGTGGGGAATTAAAGCCTTTTCTAAGTAATGAAATCCGATTATCACCCGTACATTCTGCAGCCTCATCCAATTCATTGATTATTATGTTGAAGAAGACCAGATCCAGCACTGACTCCTGGGGAGCAACAGTGGTCACAGATCTCCAACTCAATCCTGCACCATTGATAATGACTCTCTGAGCTCTATCACACAACCAGCTCTCAACTCACCTTGCCATCCACTCATCCTACCCACACTGCATGATTTTTCTGATGAGGATGTTAGGGGACATGGTATTGAAGGACTAGCTGAAGCCAAGGTAGACAACACTCACTGCTCTCCCCTCATCTGCCAAGACAGATATGGCACCATAGAAAGCTATCAGATTAGCCAAGCACAATTTTCCCCATGATGATTCCATTCTGACTACCCCCAAAAACCTTCTGGAAGAGAAGAAAGTTAAAGATGGCATCCAGAAGAATTTAGCGACTTCCAGAAGAGTGTGCCCCAGCTGCTTTAGTCAGTAAGAAGCAATTTATCATCTGCTAGTTCCCCAGTATCCAATGGCCTAGAATGTTATAGTTCTAATTAAATATTTTAAGTTAACTAAGAAAATCTGCATTTAAGAAAGCTTTCATTTGCAGTAGGCCAAGATGCATGAATTAAATGATTCTAAGCACAGGACAGGCTATTATTATAATGTAGTCTGATTTAGGTAACAGGCTGAAAATCATTACATTTTTGGCATTTAGTCAGCAATTCTTTTGACTACAGGAGATCTTAAATATATATATATTCTTTACTGCTTTAAAGACTCAGAGTGGTGAATCTATGTCTTTAAGACAATTGTTGCAATAGTTAGTCTCATTCCTGAGTGCTAGAGTGATTTTTTTATCTTTCAAACATTGACAGTTTTATGCCTTTGTTTTATAGATTAAAGTACCATCTGCTATCAAATAGGTCTTTGCCATGCAGGTGCTTAACTAAGTCACCTCTTAAACAACTGAGAGATGAGTGTTAAACAGCTATTTTGAACTTAATGAGTAATAAAGTTTCAGGCAAATTTTTGCTCTTGATATTTTTATGTTGTTTCAAACTTGAAGAGTTAAACATGTCATCAAATACAGACATACGTGTAATTGTCAACATTAGCTCAAAAATTACCTAATTTTTTTTATAAAACTTTTTCTGTTTAATGTGTTCTTTTCTTTCCTTCTTCTGTATCAAGCCTCTGTTTTTAAAAAGTATATAAAATCTTATACAACAAAGAATAAGCTGGTAATGTCTTAAATTCATTGTTCTGCACTCATATAAAACTTTTTACTTTATTTTCAATAAAATCATGCTTTTTATGTGTCAGATCTTTAAGACCATATTGCAACAAAGAATAAATTGTATAGGTATGTAGGCTGCACTGGAGTGTTCAGCATTGTGTTTATCATGAAGAGATACAGACTTTAAAAACAGGGTTCATTATGATGTTGGAAATATTCAGGAGATTTGAGAAAAGGTTATGTTTGCAAATGCTTGATTGTCAATGGGAAGATGTCTAATATGTGCTAAAAACTAGCAGAAGATTATTTAAGGCCCAAATTAATTCCTCTGGGCTATTAAGATACACTGAGCTTGGGTACGTATTTATCACTAAATATTCTGCAGTAGTGCTTACAGTGTACAATGAATAACACTCAGTAGTGAGAGCACAGCATCATCCTCATTCCTTCAGAGCAAGATTTTCTCAATTCATTCATCATTTCTTCCAGCTTTTCACTGTTACTCCATAAAATCAGCCACATTCTATATGCAATAAAAAGGTTACCTAAAATAGAAGTGTATTGAAATTTAAATTTGTGTAGTAAGTGGCACCAGTCTATGAATATGGAGAACACAAGTTTATCATACAGAGTACAGAAATATCCAAAAGGGAACAAGAAGTGTCAAGACAAATGGACAATCACAATATACAACCTCAAGCTAGGAATTTTTTTCAGAAATACTGATTCTTGTTTGGGTTTGTCACTTCTGGCATTTCTGTAGCCCATATTCTCTAATATTAGGATTTTAATTTAGGGGAGGTAGTGGGTTTATAATACAGTTATTTAACATGACTTCCAAAGTTGGTTTTCCAGCAACGTTATTAGCCCATTTAACTTTTTGATTATAGATGTCTTTGTTGTCTTGATATTGACTAAATATAAGCCAAGCAGGAGACTACAAGAATCATGGATTCTGTCTTATAGATATTTATATTGGTAAATGGCTTTTAAACCTTTTTCAGATTAAGAGAAATTTAAGGTAAATTAGATAATTTGCTGCCTTAGCCCAGACTATGAGCACTACAGAAGAAAACACTATATAAATTTCTTACCAAAAGCATAAAGCTGTATTTCTGGTAATCAACGAAAACATTAAGTTAGTGATACATTACAAGAGTAGAAAGTGAATTAAAATGAATTGAAAGCATGTAACTGCTCAGGGATCACAACCAAAGAAATTAAAGTTAATATAGTTTGTCTTGCAGCCGTAAAGTAGCCCAGTAGTCAGTGAAGTAGATCATTAATTTTCATGCAATTAAACATAATTAATAAGATACCCCAGGAATGTGTGTTCCTGAGAGATAATGTCAGCCCTTGGTTGTGACCTACTGTGTGGTGTTGTCCCAGCATGGCTCAAATTCCATGCTCCTCCTGAGCTAATAAAATTATGTTTTCCTTCTAAAGACTACTTTGGTAACTTTGGTTATTGACTTTCATCCCTGTTGTCTATAGTAAGAGAATCATTACAAATACAGAAAATAACACATACAGACTGATCACTAACTAAATTAGCAATAGAGGGAGAAGATGTAGCAGCTGAACCAAGGATAGAGTATGCCATGCACTGGCAGAGATCCGAAGAAACATGAAAATAAAAACAAACAAAAAAAGGCTTACAAATAGTGTGCTTCAGCATGCTGCTAAAAAGTGTCTTCAGTATACTCTGTAGTTAAGGGTTACTTACATTCTATCTTAAAGATGTAACGGCTGGAGATTTTGAGGGATTAGTTGGATGCTGGTTTGAGTACTAAGAAAAGAGTGAAAGAAAGGAAAGAATGATGCTAGGAAGTGCTAAAATGACAAATGAAAATCTTCGGGGTACCTAGGATGTAGAAGTTGGCAAAGGAGGCAAGGTATCATGGAAACTATTGCTGTTTCACTAGCAAGTTGCGAAATGGTGTTGATCACTTTAGTGCAAAAAAACTAATCAAGGAACCATTCAAGAAGCTCAGTCAACTGAATCTGAGGTGGACTCAACTAAAACAGAGTATCAGAAAGACTAAATCTTGGGCCTAAGACCCAGTATTATGGAGCTTATTAAGCAGTTGTGCCATGAAAGGTTGAAGCTGTGAAAAAAATTACATGGACAATCCTTCTAGCAGTTAAGGGTCTGGTGATGTAGGGATGAGGAATTACATTCCTTTTGATGTTACGTAAAATGTTTAAAAATCATCCAAATTTGGAATCTTCCCCAGTTGTAATAAAAACAGCTTAAAACGTTATCTCCATGACAAATGTCTTCTCTAATTGCACTAATTTTTCAACAGTTAAAAGAATCTTCCTATATACTGAAATGCAGAAAGAGTTTAGATTCCAGCTTTATCTCTCAAACATCTATAGTACTTGTGAATCTTGTTCACTGATATATTTGATAGTAGTGATATTCTCCTTCAGAATTTATATGATTGTGTTTCATGTTCTCATCATTAACATATCTCTGCCTTATTATGTATGGCCTACCGAAAAGTTTTCTTGTCTGCTTATGAAATACTCCCTTCCATCAGATTACAAAATAAATCTCTTATGGAGGTTTTTGAACAGATTTGTAGAAGGTATAAAATTAGCTGAGAAGCAGATCATGTTAATGTTGGAGACACTTAGTGTAACTGTATTATTATTATTATTATTATGTTAATTACATGAATGTGCTTAAAGCCTTAGGCACAGGAATCTATTACTATAAGTTTAAGGAAAAATTGTACTTTCTGGTTTAAAAAATCAAAAATGATAAAAGTTGATATAGATCCTTTTTTACTGTTAGCATAATCCATTTTCTTCTCATCATAAAGAAACCATTGGAAAGAATCATATCTATAGATATCATACTCTGAAGATAATAATTTGGTAATAAATGAGATGACCTGATGTCTCAGTTTTTCTAGCAGAGATGCAGTGTCCCTATTTTCTTTCTTTTTATGTGGGTCATGCTTCAAATTCCTATTAAAAAAAAAAAGAAAATCAGAGAAATGGAAATTAATCATGCTATCCTTCAAATCCTATAAGAAAAAGTTTCCTGGAAGTGGTAGGTTTGGGTTTCCAAATCTTTATAACAGCTTTTCAGCTTCATACAAACTAAAACTGTTTGGATAAAAACAACAACCCCTCAAAAAACAAAGAGAGGTTTTAAAAAGCAAATTAAATTAGAGCTGTGCTATAGCCTCGCTGTATATGTTCTCTCAGGCAGTGTGCCAAGTGTATTTTAATATAATAGTCATTCATCCACAGACCCATAACTGGCATACTCAATTACATAATGCGTCTAATGACTGTGTGCTTATTTAACCCCTGTAGCTTGTGGTGGTGAAAGAAGGAGGTCCCCATTGAAGTGTGGCCAGCAGGTCAAGGGAGGTGATTGTCCTCCTCTACTCGGCTCTGGTGAGACCCCACCTGGAGTACTGAGTGCAGTCTGGAGCCCTTATTGCAAGAAGGATGTGGACATGCTGGAGCGTGTTACATCCAGGGATCTAACTAGGGCATGCAGAGAGGCAAAATCCCAGTTAGAACTCAATCTGGGCACTGTAGTGTGAGACAACAAGAAACTTTTTTGCAAATACATCACTAGCAAAAAGAGAGTCTGAGAGAATCCCCAACCTCTACTGGATACAGAAGGGACCATCGTCACCAAGGATGAGGACAAGGCTGAAGTACTTAATGCTTTCTTTGCCTTAGTCTTTAATGACCTGTCCAGCTATCCTCAGGGTATTCAGCCTTCTGAGCTGGAAGACAGAGATGGAGAGTGGGATACGCTTTCCAGAGTCCAAGAAGAAGCACTTAACAACTTGCTAAGTCACCTGGACATCCACAAATCTAGCCATCTTATTGGGGTTAGCCAAATGGAATCCATCTAAGAGTGCTGGGGGAGATGACAGAGAATTGGTAAATGATGGAGCCACTCTCCATCATTTACCAAAGCTCTGGCTAACAGATGTCACAGATGAATGGAGGCTGCTAATGTGATGCCCATTACAAAAAGGGGTAGAAAAGTGATCCAGGCAACAACAGGCCTGTCAGCCCGACCTCAGTACTGAGGAAGACTATGGATCGGTTCATCCTGCACACTCACACAGGAAGTGTAGAACAGCCAGGGCTGATTATAACTTTGCAGTTATGTACACTATTAAATAGATGTCTCTTTGAAGCTGTTTCTAGTATAACACTATTTTCAGGAAGAGGAGATTGTTGGGGTCTTCTTCAACCTCCTGAAAACTAATCAAACTCTCTTTTCCAGTGACCACAGATCCTGGCAGTCACTGTGCTTCCACAATTGGGTAACCGTAAAGATGAAACCACAGTCTGGTGAGCAAACCATGACTGTCTCAAGATTTGCCTGTCCTCCGTATGTCTCTACTCATCAACTGCACTTGTGCCCCTTCAACAGGGAAAGAAAACTGGATGCACATAGAATGTCCCTTCAGTATGTGTTTGGGTTCTCTAGGACTCAGAGAAGGAAGATGGATGCTCTCTATTCAGCTATTCCTCATCAAGGTCCCTGTGCATGGGAAGAGTGTAAATGTGCCTCAGATGCAGAAAGCCCAGAGAATCCATTACCTAGCTTTTCCTTAGCTTCCACAAAACTGTATAATTAGCCAAAGGGGATTGACAACCATGATTCTCTCTTTTCGGTTCCTATCAAGCTCTGTAGAACTGTATTTCACAGCCTTTGGAATGGACAGACTGACAACCAGACCTGATATTTATTACATTAGCTACTAAATGGGTTTGAATGCACATTTCCTTCAGTATGCCTTCCTCTCAGCCTCACATATGAAGTTGCAAAATTCAGTACATTTAGGATGACTCTAGTAGTGAGGAAGGGTAGAATTTGTCACAGATGATCACATGCATTTTGCAAAAAGTAGTTTATCGTACATGGCATAGCAATAAGAAAGCCTGGCTAGCTGGCCAGTCAGACCTAAGAAAAAATGAGCATCATCTGTGTAAGTCTGAAGTAACACAATCCATCCATGGCATTGGGTTATGTTGCATCATTTAACACCACATAAACCTCAATCACCTTTTCCTCACTTCTTTTGCTACTTCCAGATTTTTTTCTCACTCTAACTGGCAGCAAAAATGCTTCAGAGTGTTTGCTGCATTGAAATTTCTGCTTTTTTCCCCTCACTAACTTCTTCAGGTCATGTAATTTTTCTCCCTGTGCTGCCTCTCTGGGAATCACTAAAAGCACATTCAAGAATTGTTCTTTCTCCCTTCTGCATCTCATTGTGAGAAATTTTGTGGGTTTTTCCGGATTTGCTTTTTTTTTTTTGACCAAAGCAAAACTCAATTGTATTATTATGCTTGAGACATTCTCATATAGAAAGAAGCACAAATCATATTTAATCAAATTTAATGAAAGATTGCCATCAGGTGTCTGAATGTCTCACTTGCCTGTTGAGTTGAGTTATGGCAGTGGTACCCAGAAAGGTAACACATGTAATAATTAAACATTTTTTTATTTTATGGATCTACTTTGTGCCAGCTCTATTAAACTAATTTACAATAACAGGACTGAAAACACCCTAATTCAAATAGAAAGTAGAAATAAATATTTTTGGTTTTTTGTTTCAGACTGCTTCATTTAGAAATAGTAATAAATTGATAACTGAGTCTCTTCATTATAATATGCTGCTCAGTTGCACAGATTTTTCATTCAGTGGGTTACACTCTAGTGTATCGTGGGGAGAGGAGATGTATTAGAGTGTTTGTACCAACAAAAAAAAAGAAACTGCAAGGTAACAGAATTGCATTTTGTATACTAGTGCTGCTATTTGAAAACAGAAGGACGAGTTTTAAATGGGAAATTCTAATCAGAATCTGCTAGAAAAGTGATATTTACATTTGCCCATGTGTCTGTCTGCTTGGCCACATAGTTGGATTACGGCAGCTAAGCAGCAACTAATAGCATTGATTCAAAACAGAAGGGCTGTTAGAATTTGTGCAGTTACATGGCTTCTGTCACCTGTTTCTGACACCCAACATCTTTTTTATTTCTTTTACAACTTTCTTCTACAACTATGCTGCTAAACAGTTTTCAGTAGGACAGTATATCTGATAAATAAAGGCAGTGATAAAATTATGAAAGGGATGGACCAGAAAAAGACCGACCATACCCTGAAGTTGAGCTAATGCATGTATCATGTTTTCAGGGTGTAAGGAAGGTCTACACTGAAGAATGCTTCTTCCAGAGGTCTGCGTAGCAGAATCAGAGCTACAAACTGTAGAGCTGCACAGCAGGAATCCACTCACTGCTCTTCCAGAATCAATTAGCTGTTCTTTTCAAATGAGATAATTATACTGAGGATAGCCCTGCACTGAAACTACTATACCAGTCCTGGAGCTGACTCACTAGCTGGTTTGATATCCTCTTCATTCACTAACATGGATACGCACATATCTCCAAAGAATAATAAATAAAGTGTGTCCTGGTAGTAGGATACTAGCTTCTGCACTGTTTCATATTTAAAGATATAAAAAGTTTTAAAAAAAATTTCCAAAAAAGAAAACACATCTATGTCCCAAAGAAGGAGGAAAGCAGATAAAATCAATTGTTCCAAAAACAAGTGTAGGGATAACAAACACTTCTTTCTGATTCTAAATTAATTTAATACATATTGAGAACTCTCTAAAAAGATATATTTATACAATCTAAAAGTGAGTTTTGAAGAGTTCTAAAGTTGTTTTTTAAAATTCTTTGTTCTTACTCTAAACCAAAATTCAATTACCAGCAGAGCTCTAATAGCAAATACAGATTATTGACTGCACTTGAGGCCAACCACAATGAACTGCTGCCTGAGGGTTAAAATCATCCCTAGAATTAGGTAATATTGCCTGAAGCCAATCGAAAGGATCATTTTAATACCTTTGGGCAATAGTTTACTGCAATTTCCCTCAGACCCAGTCACTGATTAATTAACCTTTTAGAGTCTTCTGGGTTAATAGAAAGTTTTTGCTGGAAAATTCCACAGATTGAAAGATGAACTGAGATCATCATCAGCAATAGCAGAATATTTGGTATTGGTGGAAGAACAACTGTTGTCAATGGCTGTTACTTCAGTCTGAGGGCAGTAATATGCCCTATGTACAGTTGAATGGCCTTATCTGGAGAATGCTAACCTCCTAAGAAAAGTTTCTGCATGCGTAAAATAAACACTGTTTATCTTATAACTGATAATTAAATAAACTTGACTCAACTCAAATTATTCACGTTTTCAATCAACATGGGTATAAAAGCATTGGGAAATAGCTACATGAATCAGAGAACATCAGGGACCTCGAAAGATCATCAAGTCCAATCAAAGATACATGGATTGACAAGGAGCCCAAATAAAGAAATGATTATACAAATTTCTACTGACCTCAAAACTTGTGGATATTTGAGTGTGGATGCCAGCTGTGTCCAAGACTAAGAAAGATATTTGTGAGTTGCATTTGATTAATTACATGCCTGCATACAAAGTTCTGGGTTTGTCTGGGTAAGTAAGAATTTGGGGTAAGACCAAACTCCAAGTATGTATTAGGAAAGCAAATGCACTACTTATTAAAAGGATCTTTAAAAGATTATAAGCTCAACAAGTAAAATAACACAATCTTACTAGATATTTGCTGTCTGTCTGTAGGATGCTTATTGATCTCAGCATCCTTGAGTTCTGAAACTACTACAAGCGACTATTAAATGCAGATCACTTCTGCATCCCTAAACCAGGGCTGCAGCAAGAATTTTGAGTGACGACACCATGAGTTAGAGTTTGCCAACTTGGCACAGGTTCAAAGTGGCAGCTGCTGAGGTGTGCTTTAAAGATAGGGATTTTTTTATATTGGATTCAAAATCAATTAAGATCCCATTAGAAACATAATTGTAGTGACACAAATCATAAAATAATATATTTTACAATAAACTATAAAACTGAGGAAGCTCACATAATTATTACTACCTCTTGCTCAGATAGACTCACACCTTTCAATCACATACAGCTTACAGGTCAAAACAATGCCTTTGAAAAATAGACTGCAGTTTCAAGGTCAATGTGTATGGCATGGGATTTAGACTATGTTTTTTTAGATGGCTTTGAATTCCCTCCTCTCCTGAAAGCCTCAGATCATGCACTGCTTTTGGATACTAACTTCCAGTAAATCTAGATTGCAAAACACTGAGAAATGCAACACTATAGAATCATAGAATCATTCAGATTGAAAAAACACTTGAGATCATCAAGTTGAACCATTAACCCTACTGTACCAAGTTTACCACTAAACCATATTGACGAGAACAACCTTTAAATGCATCCAGGGATGATGACTCTATCACCTCCCTGGGCAACCTGTTCCAATGTCTGACTACTCTTACAGAGAAAAAGATTTTCCTAACATCCAGTCTAAACTCCCCTGGTGCAGCTTGAGGCTGTTCCCTCTAGTTCTATCACTAATTACCGAAGAGAAGACACCAGCACCTACCTCTTTACAACGTCCTTTCAGGCAGTTGTAGAGTGGTGGTCAATTCAGTAAACCAGCTAGTAGCCACATATCACATTTTTGAACTGTGGATGAGAAAAAAATCATCCAATTTGCTGCTAGTGTAGTCATTGCATGTCACCAGCAATGACATCTTGCCTCTATGTTGAGAATTAATGTGCTTTAATTGTTTTTTGATGAGTAAGTAAGAGTGCAGGTTAAAAAAATTCCAACATGCCTGTGCCAAATTGCAAGATGAAATTTTTTATTTATTTCATCATTAATCCCTGTTTTTCTGAGCTGTCGGCCTTTTTTGGCCTCTTCTAGGAAAGCCACCCCCAGAGTTCGAAGTACTGGCACTCAACCCTTACACAGCACTCTCTAGGAAAGGTTGTATTATTGCCTATTTATTCTTGTGGGGTTATAAAGCTTTATGCTGGTGTTTTTAACAATAGTGAGTTAATTAATGACTCAATCATTTTCCAAAGAGGTAAAATGAGAAAGACACCTTTATAAACAGCTCTTCATATTTACAGTAAACTTAGCTTTTTGGTTTTGTCTTCACTAATCTTGTTTCATACAGCATTTTTAAAACAATATTGCATTAGTAGAAGCTGACAGTTACAATAAATTATAACTTTTTTATTTTTATTATTTTTCAATGATGCTTTAAATACACATTACTGTAACGATTAAGTGTATAATTTAATTGTCCTTGTAGCAGATGAAAAAACCCATGATTCCCCACAGCAGCCTATTGACTCCTTCAACCTTGCCTCTTGAATCCTTACTGAACGCAGAAGCTGATACTGCAGGTTTTATATTTATAATGATTAATTAATTCTGCACTAAGCAATGTTCCTGACTGTAAGAACAAAATCCACTTTAGAAAACATAAATGACAGCTTGCCCAAAATAATTAACACCAGTGCTGATAGAATTGGGATGTTTTCCCTCTGCTCTACAGCAGCATAGTTGAGAGAATTTAATTACTAATATTTTTGACTGGCAGAAGGATTGCATTAAAGGAGCACTTGATGTTTTGGGATTGAAAACTCACATAAAATATGTTACAGAAATATAATACAGATGGTATAAGTTCTAGTTAAAAATGAAGATTCAATTAACCCATAGGTAAGCATACAAGAGAATTCCCATTTTTTAAGGAACGCAGATCACAATAAAAATAATCTCCATGACTCCTCTGAAAGTGAACTATCCAAGTAGAGTTTGGCTATGCAGCACAGCAACCCTGAACTCTTACAACTCTATACATAGCTAGTCTGATAAGGCAGGTTCCTGTTTTGTCACCTGGAAAGGACTGTACTTCCTCTATGGCTGCAGCAAGAGCTCTCTGCTTGCTATTCATTAGAGATGGAGTTTGGCCTCTAGTGTGCTGAATAATATAAACCTACATGTTAGTTTACTTGAGATCTTGAAAGAGGACAACTCTTCCCTGGAAGGGGAGAGTGGGTATTTTCTGTTGGTGAGATAGACTTATCTGCCAGTTCTAGCATCATGTAACAGCTTACAAAATTTATTAACTTCAAATTGAAAGCTTAAGTGACTGATTCCTGTGATATAAATAAAAGTGACAGCAGTACACAACAGTCTGCAGATCTTCATTTGAATTGATGGGAAGATTACCTAAAATTATGGTAAAAATGCAGACTCTCAGCCAGAGGAAAAAAACCATGGGGTTACTGTCACACAGTCTTACTCAGAGTAGTTCTGTGGTTAAAATTATATGATAGCGTCATCATGATTTTTGCCCTGCTAATCCTTATAACACTACAACTTCCCTATTTCATATGTGTGTGGTTTAAAAACACTAATATTGTCAATGCAATTTCTGTAAGCCCCACTTTATCCTGTCATGCAAACCTGTATGACATCTCCACTACACCCATACTGGGTACTAGTTGTTCCTCAGGTGGAGATCAGGAAGTTCTCCATCACAAGATACAAGTTTATGAACACGCAAATACCTAGACAACACCCAAATCTTTTTTCTTGGGTGTTTTTCTTTCACATTACATGAAGGACCTGAAGTCTGAGTAAGTCATGAATTGCAGTGTGCCCTTCCTGTCAGATTTTCAGAATAAATGTCACCCTTTCTTCATATATTGGTTGGAGCTATCACAAAAAATCTCAACATTATCAAGGGCCCAATACTGGAAGGGAGAAAGTCCGTAAAGATAAAATGAAAAGCCATCTGGCCTATTTTCCAATGTGCTTCATCTCCTCTAGTGGCTTATAGGCATATGTTTTGCCTAAACATAGCCTTGCTTAAAGGTACAATTTTGCATTGCCTGTAAAACTATCCCTCTCACTTGTAAGTGGAAAAAAGGAGGAAGCAGAAGGCTTGATTTACTGAAACAAATTAAGGCAGATGTAAATTGTCTTCCTAAGGCAGTACATTCTTTGCACTCTAGGTGGGATTCTTCCTAATAAGTAGTAGGGATTGAAAAGGGCATGAGAAAGCAATCTGTAACCTCTCTTTAGGTATTCCTGCTTAATACTAATTATTACTTAATAATGCATAGCATTTATACGTTCTTGTAAATACTAAAAGTGCTGTAAGAGCATTAACTGGTTAATTCTCACGATACCATTAAGAGGTGGGCATGAGTATTACCATTATTCCATACTTCTTTCCTTAATAAGGAAACAATTAAAATAAAATTGATCATCTAACTTTATAGAGACTCTAGTTCCTCCAAATAGGAAATAATAGGTCTAAATTAGTATACTTCTGGGTGTTTAAAAGCAGTATTCATCAGCTGGATTGCAGCTGATTTTTCAATGTAATTAACTTTATATCCAAAAATCAACTTTATTGGTTCACTTCTAGTGTATTAAGCACAATAGGAGGGATGCCCCATTTTCTCCGGCAATAATCATGTTCCCGTCAGCCTTGTAATTGATTCAAGCAGGAACCATATTATTGTCTAGTAAAACAAAGTATCCCTCCTATTATCCCTTAAGTAGCAGTCAGTCTGGGAAGAGAACAGTTACAATGATATACGAAGTTAAGACAGATGCCAACCACACAGATATCTGAGTAAGCTAGAAAGAAAAAATTAAATAGTGTGAAGGATCAATAAGGGTACTACTTCAGCTAACTATCATGCAACTCATCAACAAATCTCCCATTATTATCATTCATACCCTGAGTGCCACAATACTACTAGACTGCATAGACACGCAGCCAGCTGAGAGGCCTCACAATCCAATTTGTCAACTTTGAATTTTTTCCTACTGCTTTTGTACCCTCTCTCCTGTAGTATTCCAATTCCCTGTATTTGGATGCCTCCACATTGCTACACTAATGCACCACATGGCAACAAAGGACTGCATCCCACTGCATGCAGAGGATCAGGCACAGAGTGCTGGGGCAAAAACAGCTTAGGCCTTTATTGTTTTTTTTATTGAAAGTTTAAGTGCAGGGTAATGATGAAGAAAATACTATAGTTATACTGGGAAATAAGCATAAGGAAAACACATTTCTCCCAGGTGAAGGTAAGGTAGTGAGTGTTAGGGAGCTGATAAAGCTTGGACACAGGAAGAGGAAAGACAAATACACCTTTTCTTGTGGAGACCAGTTATCTGAGAAAAGGTGCACTTTAAGCATCAGGAATGGAGCCTGTGAGAACTGGATCCACACCAGTGACTTCTGCAAGGACTGCCAGAACAAGTCATAGTGGAACAACATAAAAGTAATACTGGAACAAGTGTCTCTGAAGTAAGAATCACAGTATCACAGAATCATGGGGATTGGAAGGGACCTCTGAAGACCAACTAGGCCAAGCCACCCACTAGAACAAGAAAAGGACGAAAAGGCAGTGCATTTTTCTATGATTCTATGATTTGTATTTTTTGATTCATACCTGATCAGCTTTGGATAACAGACTCAGGAAAAAGGCAGGTGTCCTGGCTGAGTGGCTCCGAAATGAACTGCACCACGAGTCAATAAAGAAATTGGTTGTTTTGGTTTAGGCCCAGCTAGTAACTAAACACCAGCTACTCACTCACTTCTCCCTCCCGGTGAGATTGGGAGGAGAAGATACAGCAAAAGGCTCATGAATCAGGACAAGGAAAGGACAGGGAAGGATCTCTCACCACTTACAGTCACAGGCAAAAAAAGGCTAAACTTGGGAAAGAAGTCCGTTGCTGGATTGTACTGGCTTTCCTGTCTGAACTGCAAGTGCGAATGCCTCTGTCTGAATGGGAAGGGAGCAGGAGGCTCGCAGGGCCAAAGGCCCGGTTCCACGGCTAGCACACACAAGTTGCCTACATGCAACTTCTAGTGGAGAGGAGGAAGAAAATTACTCCCTTTTCTGTAGATGTGGTAGTACTGCAGTTTATACTTACTCTGATCCTTTATGCCTTTCTTTCTTCTTTGTACTTCACAATTCCCTCATTGAAAGAAAAAAGTCTATCGTATGTTCATTCTCAAAACAGACTTTAGAGCCCTAATAGGTGGGAAACAGAAGAGCCACAAAGAGTGCCAGGGCAGCTGTTTTATTTTGACAGATCTCATAGAAGAGGGAGGCTTCCTGCTATTTCCTTGGAATGACTATATTCCTATATACATTGATCTTGACCTTTGTAGCTACCATCACTATTTGGCAGAGTTATACATTTAGAAGGACGTGTGAAGTGTTTACAGACTTCCCTTCCACTTCCTCTAGGCCATTAGTATAGCAACAAATAATCAAAGGCAGGAGTTAAAGGACAATTGAATAGTACTAGTTCAGTTCAACACTGGTCTCTGTTATTCACTGGTGTGTGTAATTCAGTCATATCCAACTACTGCAGTTTTGTTAACCTCATTCCTGCTGTCATCTTTTCTCCTCTCAGACACAGTATGATGGCTGCAGTCAAGCAGCCTTGCCACTTCCATCATTTATCTGTGACAACAGGAATATCAGGTTCGTTCCTTTTGTCAAAAAGCTCTATTTAGCATAAATTGGTCCAAAAATTTCAGATCAGACATGCAGATGGCAGGAGGATTGCAATCCTCAAGACAAAAGTCTATTTTGAAGGAGCATACAGTTATTTTGGGAGCCAGTCTCTTCTCAATGTCATCTAGTGATAGTACAAGGTGCAATGGGTACAAGCTGGAACATAGTAGGCTCCATATAAATATCAGAAGGAACTTCTTCACAGTGAGGGTGACAGAGCACTGGAACAGGCTGCCCATGGGGGTTGTGGAGTCTCCTTCACTGAAGATATTTAAGACCCGCCTGGGCATGTTGCTGTGTGACTTGTTCTAGGTGATCCTGCTGTGGCAGGGGGATTGGACTAGATGATCTTTCGAGGTCTCTTCCAATCCCTATGTTCTGAGATTCATTTTACCTAACCCCACTTGGTCGTAACTTGGTCGGTGAAGCCCTCCTTGCTGCAAGGGGAGAACCAATTCCAGGGTTTCCTCTGGCTCGTTCTTCTGGGGGAGGCAGCAGGCTGTTCTGAGTGAGGAACTGAAATATTTAGCAGCAAACCCAGGTGGCTGAGGAAGACTGCAAGATCTCAGCAAAAGGGTACAAAAGCCAGTGTGCTGCTTCATTCCCTTGGTTCTGCCTGTGCTCGGGCAATGTAAAAGCCTCAAAGTTGTAGGCAGAGACAAGCACCCGCGGTACAGCATGGCCGGGGCTTCACATGGGGAGAATTTTGCATGTAGAAAAAAATTAGGGAACTCAGTCCTGACCTTGTTCCACTTGACTTTACAGTGCAGCTCCCGGCACACTCTAGAGATGATGTCTTCACTGAGACAGCACATCGGGACTACTCTGATTCACTTCCCTCTTAGCCACGGCAGCAAATTTCTTGGGGACTGAGGCAAAAGCAGAAGAACAGAAGCTCCTCCAGTCCACAGCCTGTGCAGGGTCTGCTGCTGCTCTGATTGTCTTTCCTCTCTGTGGTGCCATGAACAGCTCGGAGTGAGTGAGAAAGGGCCTTTCACTGACGTTTGCCTTATTAGTCTCCTTCCATTAAGCAAAAGCAAGCCCTCAGCATTTGTTCCTGTCCTAAAAAGAAGATCAGAAAGGCACAGATGGAGCAGACATGACACCCTGCCTCCATCACTTCCCAGGTGAGAGCAGGGATGCAGCTCCCGGAAGGTCTTGCAGAGAGCCTGTGGCCCCTCAGGGTGACAACCCCTGTCTTCTGAATTCCAACAGCAAAAACTCCTTCTTTTTAAATCCAGCTTAGGGGAGGAATAAGTTTCATCCTTTCCATACATGAAACAGAAGCACTTGAAACATGTTTTCTGTGAGAAGAGTCTCATTCAATGCTCTGGCTCTCTCAGATGTAGGGCAATTTCTCTGTAGATGCTCAGTCCCGCTGGTATAAACAGAAGCTGTTCTAAAACTCCACTAAATTACCTTGGAGACTGCCTGCCTCAAACTGAAAATCCAAAATCCAATAAAGGGCACTACAAGGTGTGCTTGTGGCACCCTAAACATGTTTTTGCACGTCTGTGAATTAATTTCTTCAGCTTGGGTTTGGCTAACTTGAAGATGATCAGGAGGCTGGAACATCTCACCTACAAGGACTGGCTGAGAGGGTTGAGGTTGTTCAGCCAGGGCGTAGGAATCACAGAACATTAGGGATTGGAAGGGACCTCGGAAGATCATCTAGTCCAATCCCCCTGCCACAGCAGGATCACCTAGACCAAGTTTCACAGGAACATGTCCAGGTAGGTTTTAAACATCTCCAGAGAAGGAGACTCAACAACCCCCCTGGGCAGCCCCTTCCAGTGCTCTGTTACCCTCACCCTAAAGAAGTTCCTTCTCATATTGATGTGGAACCTCCTATGTTCCAGCTGACACCCATTGCCCCTTGTCCTACTGTAGCAGGGGGATTGGACTAGATGATCTTTCGAGGTTCCTTCCAATCCCTAGTGAAGCCACTCAGGGGATTGGCTTTGCATTGCTCTCCTCAGCCAGAAAGGCAGCAGTGAAAATGATTTAGGAGGTATATTAATGCTGGTTTTGTCTGACGCTTCATTTCACTCCGAATTCAGAGTGTTTCATACAGAGTGTTTTCTTATTTGACCACTTGCCTGTCCTTCGTGCTGTGTTGTGACCTCACTCTTGCAGGGAAAGCTGGCCAGAATGTCTGGCTGCCCAGGGCAGAGAGGGAATTGCGGCTTTCCCTGCACTGCTGCAAGAAAAACCCCAAGTCATAACACATGTTTTCTAACAAAAATGAGGAGAGGGGATGGGTGGCTTTGCCCGTAATATTTTGCTTGGCTTTCCACTATTTTAGCTCTGATGGTCTGATAACGCCAGGAGAGCAGTGCTGCTCTGGCAGGGGGATTGGACTAGATGATATTTCGAGCTTCCTCCCAATCCCTAATGCTCTGTGATTCTGTGACACGTGGCTGAAGGGCTGTTAGGAGCCTTGTAGGGAAAGATTGATGGTGAGCTGCCTTGTTTTGACACATTGGAGAGCCCCCTCTCCCATGTGCTTCTAAGAGTGCAGAATGTCGTTTCCCCTGTTACGTAAGGGCATGGAGCATCTGCTCCTCTGCGCCGCCTCTTTCTGGAGCAGCTTTTAGCAACACAGCTCAGATATCAACTGAGCCTACGGTCACGCCTGAGCCACCTCCCAGGGTTATCTCAGTGCAAAAGCTGGAGAAGGGGAGGTGTGGGCTGGGGGCAGCAGCTGGAGACACAGAAGGAAAATTTGGATTCCTTTGCTGGAGGATATATTTCTGTCAACTTCTCCTATGAAAAGTGGTCAAGAAACCCACCTCGCTTTTGATACCAGACTACAGAGTCACCTTTCTCCTCAATAGCATAACCAAAGACATGTTGCTTGTTTGTTTGTCTGTGGGAGGCAAACGGATCTTTCTACAGGAGCCCAGAAGTGCAGGGCTCACATCTGTGCAAATGGAGGGCACCCCAGCAACTGCCTCACTCACACAGACCCCCCTGGGGATGGGAAGAAGCCTGAATGAAAAGCAGGCTTCAGAGTTTCTTTTCTTCAGAATTATTCTCTGTTTTCTTGAGAATTCCTCTCTGTCCGTGCTAGCTTAAAGCTAAGCCAGGTGTGGTGCTAAGCACATCTTCCCCTCATGGCGGCGTGTCTTGTCTTATGGCTGTGGGTTACATATCCTGTGACTTGCTCTAGGTGATCCTGCTCTGGCAGGGGGATTGGACTAGATGATCTTTTGAGGTCCTTTCCAATCCCTAATGTTCTGTG
>JAOXOE010000694.1:10360562-10380255 GCA_028565055.1 Phoeniculus purpureus
TAGCTTGTTCCTCCTGCAGAGCCTCATACCTATTCTGCTAGTGCACTGTAGGTGGTGAACTTCTAAAGTTAGCACACTTGCTCCGTTTGCATTTGTTCTGTCAGACGGAGACCTGTTCCTATTGTCCCTGCTCCTGGGGGTTACTACATGGAGGCTGAGAGACTTGCTAATGGGAGGGTAGTGGACCCCCTAATCCACTAAGAATTAACCCTAGTTCAGGTTTTGTAGATGTTACATTATGGAAGTAGTCAATTTCCCTTTCACAGTCTCTTATAGCTCTCAGTCTTTCCACTTCTTCTTTTAGCTCAACCAACCATGTTCATCAGGTCTCTGATCTGCTCACACCTAACACAGGTGTCGCCCCTGCCATCCTCCATATCGAGTGCCAGGCTCCAGCACAGCACTCACTGCAACCACCTGCCTGAACATCTGCATATAGAAGCCATATTGGACAAAAGTCACCAAGCAGAGAGGGAACGGTACCACTTGCTTGTGTTTTCTAATAAGAAAGTGATGTAGTTTCAAAGATCACAAAGCATTTTCTCCCACAAACCCAACAAAGCTCCTTTCTGGATTCTCTTTGGAGTACTGGACCTTGTTTCTCTGCTGTGGATTAGAACATAGATGGTTCTATACCATCCTAAATGAACTGGAAGGGAATCATTATGGGGTTTGTGTTCACTGAGGCTTGTGAAATTTACGTCATGAAGAAGCCTACAGTTGACCCCAGGTTCTCCTCCTTGGCATAGGTTTCCCTGGTAAGGCCAATCCTCACAGTCATCTCCAGCTGCTGGATGCTGGACAGTTAGTGGAATCCACAAAACTAGTTTGTGAGATCCAGACTGCAAGAGCTGCATTGAACAATAAGAACAATGAAGAGGGAGTACAACCCTTTAGCACTCACCTTGTGTGTTTTCCTCCAACAGAGGCTTAGACAGAAATCACACAGAAAATAGGACCAGCTCAGGTACACAGAGAGTCATCAATAAATTCGCCTCACTCATCTACCCGTTAATCATACAGAGTACACCCCTGGACCCCATGTCTATCTGTGCGCTGGATGGGTTCTTCCATCTGCATCAGTTCTGAAGTATCTTTGCACTTCTGACATGAGGGTCAAGTGCTTCTCTGAGGATATTTGATTCCCTCCTATGTTATCCTGAAATTTGCAAGTAGATAGGTTTCCTCAAGCTTAGATTGAGCAGGAAAGACCTGGCAAAAAAATTAAAACCTACCTTTATAAAAAATGTCTTTGCTCCCAAATTGCCTCACTTGCCTGTTAAGAAAGTAATGAGAAGTCCAATTGTTTATTCCATTTGGTTTTGCCCCTCAGAAAATATTGTCAACAATATTAATGAAACTCTTCAATTACCAGGAGTGTGGCTCAAGGAAAGTGAGAATTAGTCAATATTTTTATAATGCTTTTAATGCATTTTTAATTGAAAACCACATTATTGGGGAAAATTGATAGCTGTGGTTGCTCACTTTAATGAAAAAAGCTTTAAAAGGCATTTTGCAACAGATCTTTTCAGTTAGAAGAATCATTGTGATGCTTTTTCGGACAACTCGGGTCACTGACGGTTGCCTGACCCTGCTGGCAGGACCCAAAATCCCAGGTATCCCTCTGTGCAGGTTGCAAGACACTCTTTTCAAAAGCTGAGAGCCACATTGGATCAGTGACCAGTTTCTGGTCCCACATGAAGTCCCAGACCATCTAGATGTCCTTTTTATTGTTATTTTATTTTTCTTTTATTGCAAAAGCAACTAAAGTCTTCTGCGTGGCATGTTCTACGTAAGGGAGCTGGGTCTAGCTTCATGCGACTTAACATACCTGCAGATGAGGAAAAGAGTGTGGATACCTACCTATGAGCTAGGACTCTTACAGTGAGCAGAGATCTAGTTGGTGGAGTCTGAGGAAGATTAATGTGGATGCTTGTCATTGATTAAATTAATTGGAGGCACTCAAAACTAAACCAGAGAAGTCTGTGAGCAACCTGAAGTTGGTCCTCAGTCAAGCAAGGGTTGGGCAAGCTGATTTTTCTTGCAGCCTGGACTGTTGTTTTTTCCTATAGATTGCACCACAGACTTGTGCTGGGTAAGGCTGCCTTAATTACACTGGGAACATTAGCTGCATGAGTTAGAGGATGGCTCCTAAATTTACATGATGGAAATGCCAATCGTGTGGTTTGAGGAGAAACTATGTGGGCATGAGTGTATAGTCTCACACCATCCTTGCCTCCTGCTGTGTCTCCACAGGTGTCACCACCGTCCTCACCATGACCACACTAAGCATCAGCGCAAGAAACTCGTTACCTAAAGTGGCGTACGCGACGGCCATGGACTGGTTCATAGCCGTCTGTTATGCCTTTGTGTTTTCTGCGCTGATTGAATTTGCCACCGTCAACTACTTCACCAAGCGCAGCTGGGCTTGGGATGGCAAGAAGGTGTTGGAGGCTCAAGAGATGAAGGTCAGCCCTGTGGCCAAGGCCAGGGAGGAGGGAGTGGTGAAGAAACGCTGCATGAGAGAGCTGCTCTGGGGTCAGGAGTGGGTAGCATACAGCCCTGCAGCACTCCAGGAGGCTGGATGCTACTTACTGGGATCCCCAGCTCAGTTTTCAACTGGAGCGGTTCTTGAGGGTCAAGGGAGGAAGGCTTGGAGGGCTTGTCGCTGTGATTAGCTGGGTTAAAACACCCAGGCGTGACTGCTCACTTTTCCCTCTGTCCTTCTGCATGACCCTTTGCTGGTAGAAATGTGAATGTATGCATGTTTTGGTCTTGCTCCACCAGTTGTCTCCCCTCTACCGCCTTCTCCCTCCAACCCATAAATGCCCCACTTCATGTTGCTTCATGTTTGCTACACAAGCCTAAATATGCCACGGGATGCTGGCCTCACCCACTTTGCTGTGTCCCCTGAAGTTGGTATCCCCTGCAATGAGGAGGTCTAATGTTCATGCTGCTGCCCACAGCTGCTAGCAGCTTCTGCTTTGTAAGCTCAGGCAAAGAGGGTGGGTGGGAAGCAAGCAATCAGAAATGGCAACTGACAGTGAATTAGTGCCTGGCATCACCCACATTTTCCCTTCTCACTCAGGATCAGCTTTTCTGGCAGCTTCCTTCCTGACAGCCACTGCTACCCCTGCGAGTGCCCCCTCCCTCCTGATTTAATCTCAGCTGCACATAGAAATCGCTTACTGTAGCATGCTGCTCCTTGTTTGTATTTATTGAATCAATTTGAAAATCAGCTTTGTCCTTGTTCTTGGTTCTGGAGCCTTTATATTTTTCTTTGCATTTTAATGTGTTGTTTAAAATTGTTGTGGGGCTGTATGCAAATACCTGGCAGAACTGCAGTAACTTTGGGGAGACAACCGCCAGTCATCTGGTCTGGAGGTCAAAGCAAGAGAACTGAGGCCTTATGGAGAGCTACAGCCATCACTGTGTGTTGAATGCCTCTTTCTTGGGTTTCTTGGACTCTGTTTTGCAGCTGTGGTCTGAGCAACAGACTCATTCTGAAAAGCTCCAGCGGAGGCTAGCTGATGGTCTCCTACTTCCGTCGTGAACAATAATGCTAATCTAGCCTCTAAATATGAGTGAAATTTTTCCAACATTATTGACTTGAGCAAAGGATCAGAACAGGTCCTCAAAACAACCATGTCCCTTCCAGTCAAAGTCAGGATTTACGCAGACTTAGGCAATTATATGAACTGGTCACAGTCAAAAAGAGCCAGCAAAGGCTCAAAGTTTCAGTGTGTCATACAAGATGCAGCGTGCTCTGTAATTTATTCATTGACCCAGCACTGCAAGACTAGCAGTGCTGAAACAATAGGGTAAGAGCATGCACAATATTTGTGTATGGGGTAATCAAACAAGAAAACAAAGCAGGACTAGGAATGTTTCTGAGGGAGCTCTCTTTTATGAGCTTGCTGCAATTGGTATCAGGCTGGAGAATCAGGAAGGACTCCAGATTTGTGGATGCTTTTTCAAGCAAACCCCGATCTTTATATTAGAAGGTTAAGGGCTAACCCACTCCTGGTCCCTGCAGCTCATGGAGCTCCCTGAAGAGTGGTGGGCTTTAAGAGAATATGGGAATATGATGTGTCACTGTATTTGCTTTTCATTCCATTGAATATTTTCAAGCAATGAATTTGCTACGCAGTGAAGATGCCACACTGACTCAGATTCATCCTTCCGTTGCTTCTTGAAACAATTGACAAGCCAAGTTATTGAAACTACAAAAGAAAGAGGAGGCAAAAGAATAAATACTGGCATCTTGAAGTGTCTGTACCAGGAGTAGAGTATCAGCGACAAGCCCAGGCTGAGCCCTGGCCTCTACAGAGCCTTCCACCCAAGAAAAAGAATGCTCTTTATTGATGTGATGGAACTCCAGGTTTGATTGTTTCCTTACATGAACATGAAAAAAAAATGAATAAGCACCAGCCCTCCTCTCACCTCAAATGTAGGCAGTAGCAATGCTTTCCATCCCTTGTGAAAGAAACATTGCAACAAGCTGCTGGTTGCTGGCAGGTGCTCCCAGCATGTTTACTCTCTCAAGGCTGGTCCCATTCTTTCTTTATCCTCTTCAACCAACCCATCAGTAGAGATGGGAACAGATAACTTTTTTTTTCAGCCAGAATCCAGCATGCTGGGCTAATCTTGGTGAATCTCTGCATCATAAGTTCTCATGATGATGTTCTGGCTATAGCCACGGTGGGGTTCTGGTTCTAGCTGGGAGCTACTCTGCACATACTCAGCAGTTCTCTTCTAATGAAAGGCAGGCAGATATCACCAGCAGTGTCACCAAGAAGTCCCTTTAGCACAGACTCTTGTAAGATTTGAATAATTTTTCTTGAACCCAAAGATTTTCCAAATCTTTCTTGCCTGCCATCAGAAATTACTAATTGTAGATGCAAGATTTCCCTTTTTGAATGGCAGAGTGGCTGCAGTCAGCCTAGAAGTGCAGATAAAATTGGTGTGAGGTATCTGGATCCAGTGTTGGAAAGCTGATTTTTAAAAAAAGATCATCAGGAAGAAGGTGAGAGGTGGTAGTAGTTGGGTAGAAGTTTGAGGCTAAAGAGGTTGAAAGATTAGATGTTTCAGTAGCAAACAAAGCTCCCAATCTCCAGCATCCTCAAAATATCTTGTTAAAAAGATTCACTTCAGGACAGAATGGCTGTGTCTGATCAGAGAGAGATCCATCCATCCATCCATCCATCCATCCATCCATCCATCCATCCATCCATCCATCCATCCCACCTGTAGAGATGGCCATCTGAGGCCTGAGCAGCTGTTACAGTGAGGATCCAGAGAAACAACCATTTGGTAAGAGTGACTTTTACCAGGGAATTGCCTGCAAAATGGTGTTGCCTGTACCTCAGGATGGAAGATGCTTTGAATCTTTGGAAGACACTGACTTAAACCTTCTTCCAGACACAGTGCCACATCTGTGCATAAAATCCAGTTTAGCTTTGTATCTGTGCTTGTGTGGCATCGCTCTGAAATCCTGGGTGACAAGAAGCAACAAAAGCAATACAAGTAGCTGCAGACAAATAAAAGAAGGAAAAGAACACTTTGGATGGAGGGATAGTCATGGATCCTTATCCTTCTTATCCTTAAGACAGTAATCCAATAGTACATGGTGAAAAAGTTAGGTGTAGGCTTTTAATGTCCTTTTCATGTTTTTTCACTAAAAGAAAGTCACCAAAAAGCACCTCAAAATCTTTCTGTTGATATGATGATCATGGTTTTCTTTCTTGTGTGTTGGAATTGATGGACATGCCATTTGCACTAGGTGCCTTTTCCACTGACTGAGTAAAGCCTGGGCTTTTTATCCAACCCACTCTTCAGCACTTCTGAAGTTTGCCTCTCAATCCAGGGCACTTGGAAATCACTGTTCTTTATTTCTTTACATTGGTAGCATTTTTGTTTCAATCCTCTCCTTGCCAAAAGAGAGGAACTAGAACCAACTTTCACAAGACATCATTTTCAAGTTTACAGACTCAAGCGTGGTTCAGACCCATCTCTTCTGCCTCGTTATGGTAAATATGTTTTTACTGAGACTTCCCCTTGCTGACTGTGCTCTGCTGCCTGTATGTCAGCCCTCTGTCCTACTGCACTTGCAGCCACCTGTAGCTCTCCACAGCACTGCAAGTGATTTTTGTTCTCAGCATCTCCACTAGAGTCCACGTGTCAGTCTTTGACAGCATTTCACCCTTTTTCAACACTCTCTGCATGGTGTTTTGGTTTAATTCTTTATTCCATCCAACCTCTTTGTCTGGTGATCGAGATCATTTGGCTCAGTCCCACATAATATGAGGGAAGAGCTGAGAGTGATGAATGATGCCAAAGATTACACCAGCAGCTGACAATAACCTGGCACTGACACAGACTGTTAATGTGAGATTGCATTGTCCAGAGCCTTTGGCACTGCTCAGGGTGCGGACATCTCAGTGTAAAATACTTTGCTGCTATTCTCCAATAGGCTCAAGACTCTGGCAAGCTGCGGAGGAGAACTTGAGCTGGCATGAGGAAGGAGTGATGTGTTTTCTGGAACAGCAACTGAAGTTGCTGGGCTTTGAATTATAAGACACAGGTATGTCAGATGCTACAGCTGCTTGGAAGTCATTAAAGTGACTTTTCTCTAAAATGTAAGTAGCAGACACCTTGCATTTCTTATGTACTACAGATATAAATGATGGTGACCTGAGCAGCTGGTCAGAGGGATAATGCTTCAAAACCCCATTTCTAGCCAAGGAGCAGGTG
This sequence comes from Phoeniculus purpureus, assembly GCA_028565055.1. Lineage (NCBI taxonomy): Eukaryota > Metazoa > Chordata > Aves > Bucerotiformes > Phoeniculidae > Phoeniculus > Phoeniculus purpureus. Next base: position 10,367,316 of record JAOXOE010000694.1, read on the forward strand.
CAGAGAAGGGAGTCTCCAATGGATCGTAGAAAGACCCAGTAGTATCCCATAATTTAGAGACTCACTTCTCCTGAAGAGAGATTTGAAGATGAGAATATTTAACAAAACTTGTCAGACTGCAATATCCAGGGAACATAGTTATCTCTAGACCAGCTTTCACAGCTTTTCCCTCGGGAGAGCAGTGCAGGGACAGCTTTGTGCCATCTCCCTGTACCAAAATAGGGCCATAAACGCAGAAACTGCTTTGCAACATAGAACAAGTTTTTAATAGGACACGTTTTCAAAACAGATGTGTAAGTTCCTCTTGTTTTTCCATTTTTACCTTCTGTTTCAGTAGGATGTGGATCTTTTCACAGATAAAGGTGCAGGGAGAAAGCTGCGTGCTGCTTTGCAGCTGACAGTAATAAGCACGCTGTGCTTTGTTTGATTGTCAGGATATTGCTTGAAACATTTCTTTATAAAGCTCAGCCCAGTAAACTTCAGGCTGATTACTTCTGATGTCATAGGAGCAGAGCACATCCAGAGCATTCCTATATGCTTTGGTGGAGGTGTCATGTGCACTGGGTGCTTCCCAAAAGCTACTTGGGCTTCCAGTTCTGACTAGGGCAGAAGATTCCATAGGCAGCTGTAGGTTCCCAAGCCTCTGTACTACCTGAGCAGCCTGACCTGAGCTCCAGAGAAGCCCAAGCTGTGGGATCTGTATCTCACTAATAGCAGAGGTAGTTTGCAGCTATAGCATTTGTGTTTGCCCAGCTTTACTCTGTTTCAGCCTGCTGTTTTCAGATGTCTTTGGCAGTCCAAGACAGAGTCACTTTGCAAGCTCTGAGGCAGAAAAGCCAGACTGAAAATGTCATGTCACTTGTAGTCATGTCACTCCTGTAGCAAATAATGTGGCTAATTAATACTGAAATAATCACAGTACACCTCAAATTACCATCTGCAAACAATAATCTGCTTTTCTTTTCATTACCGATTAGTAATTCTTTCATTACCTCCTGTAGCCGTGATAATAAGTAATCATACTTAAGCATAGCTAAATGTTTTAGAAGGTGAAGCATCTTTCATCCTGTATTTGCTTTATGTCAGCTCTTTATCAGGAAAATTTCACCTGCTGTGCAGGAGGTACAAGTTCACATGGCTCTAACGACCACAGAAATCAGTTGCTCGATTAATCGTTGAAGGTAATAACACCCTCTTCCATAAAAGACTATGAATATGATCTGATCAGTGGTTTAGTCTGATCCGGAATATGAAGGCATTCACACCTCCTTCTAACAGCAAGTTAATTTCTGTAATTGCTGCCATTACTACAAGGCTGCAGACTTGGCTATGGTGTTACGGGAGAGGGGTTTTCAGTTTGCACGGAAGCCTGGAGTCTGCTTGTAGTGGCACTCTGAAAATTGCTGTGAACAATTCATTTCCTAAGGTAACCTGAAATATCCATGGTGCTTGTGGACTCATTCCAAATGGAAGTACAGCATGAAAGCTGTACCCTCCGCGTGTCTGTAGCACGGAGTGGATGAATCTGTCCTTTACAGCTTCCGGTGCTACCCAGTGATGCTACCTGCTATCAATTCCGAGGCCAGGGTGGGTAGATAAACGGGTCCTGCTGGCTGCACACTCTCCTCTTTTCCTGACAATAACTGTACGTAGTACCCTCACAAGTACATGCAAGACCAAGCCAAGCACCCCTAGAAAACACCTGGAGGAGCCTTACCTTGTGTTTCGCTTGCTTTTGAATAGAGAATGAAATCCAAAGTCACTCATTGTTCTGAGTGTAGATGTTAGATTCCCACCGTGAGTCACTGCTGTGTCTAACGCCGGGTCTAGGTGTGATTACAGTGGACGCAACATGGAATACACGAGTGCTGGGATGTGTAGGGTTCTTCATGACTCCATATTAATAGGGTTAATTCAATAGCCTTCTCCTGGTAGATCTGGGTTGCTTTATACCATATGATATATGGTATTGCTGGTCTCAGTTCCCTGACAGCCACAGGAAGATCCCCAGAGTGGGAGTAACAGCTATTACGACTTTCCTCTCCACCCATCTTCACTAACATTAGCATCTAACTCATCTTCAGCATCTTCCATCATCCATCAGTACATCATGTCTGACCCACAAGTGCCTCTTTTGCCACTTGCAGTATAATTTCTCCTGTCCCTGGAGCATTGTGGGAGGGGTGCACTTATGTTCCCTTGATTTGCAGCAACCCTTAGGTATCAAGGGAAAATTAAAGGCTTCCCTCTGCCCTGTCATGCCATGTTGAGCAATCTTGAAATCCACAACTAGTGAAAATGCTTTCTGCCTGTTCTGTGTCTTGCCCGGGTAGGTCGTGAGGTGCTCTAAAGGGTCCCAGGGGCATTTTGGACATCATGATGTTAACTTGTGAGGTATTCAGGTCACTGAGGCAGTGTATGGTATGGCCTTGTAATATGGTGCAAAAATATTGTGATGTTGTCACATTCTTAAAGCCACTGGACTTCTGGCACAAAAAAACCCACAACCCAAATCCTCTGCGTTGTCTTCTCTCACCTGACCTAAGAAGCAGACCAGCAAAGCAAGAGAGTCTATTTCTTCCGCAAGGATGACCACAAGGGGTATCCTGTTTCCTGAAGACTACATTCCTGCATCATCTCTCCATGGCTGAACCTTAAATGCCACAGAAAACACTGCCCAGTTGAGAAAAAAGACAAGGTTTCTGTAGTTTGAGCCTGCATTCACTTACACCAGCCTAGCAGTGTGCAACACAGACCTGGCAGTGAGGGGCAGCTATTGCTCAAATGCAGCTGCATACACCTTTTGTACCACTACTCTCATCTAAGGGGCTGCAATGAGGCTACAAACTCAGCTGTGTAACTTCAGTTATTTGATTTGCAGCTGGACCTATCTGCCAGACCAGGACCTCTTTGAGCTATGTGCTGCATGCCAGGCTTACACAAAGTAGCTGGTCCACTGTGGTCCAGCACTTCGTTATGCTCCAGCAGCCCTCGAGTAACATATGGCAAGGGTTCTGGCCATCTTGTCACCACATAATCCACAATGCTGCCGTCTCGGTGTCTTGCTCCCTGCATCCTTTTCCATCTTCTCATCCAGGCAAGCAGGTAAACTTAAGAGGACAAAATGTTCTCAATGCAATTCTACAGTCACTTCATCTCTATTATGCTTTTTTCTTCCACCTTCCCTAGAAAAAAGAGCCAGTGGCGCTAGCGAAGAAAACCAACAACACCTACAACATTGTTGGCACTACATATGCCCTCAACATTGCCAAGGACCCCGGCCTGCCCACCATCTCCAAGAGTGCTGCTGCCACTGCTACTGCCACCAACGTACCCCCCAAGATGCCCCGCATAGAGGAGAAGCTCCCAGAGAGTAAAAAGACATACAACAGTGTCAGCAAAGTAGACAAGATGTCCCGCATCGTCTTTCCAGTCCTCTTTGCCATTTTCAACTTAGTCTACTGGGCCACATACGTGAACCGGGAGTCAGCTATCAAGGGAATGATCCCCAAACAATAAAACCGGTCACACAAACCTTCCATCAGTGAGCACCATCCAGGCAGGAATTCTCCAGGGCTTTCTTCTTTCCTGTTTTGTTTAATGATTATTGTTCATTTGAGATTATTACTACTACTATTAGATCATTCTTTTATAATGTAAACAAAATTGTAATTTTAGTTTAACCTGTATTCTTCAGTTTCATTTTACTTTGATGAGAAAAGGAAAAAAAAAAGGATCATAACAAGTTGTGCCTCTAACATCAAGAGTCTGATGCCCCCATCTGTCGAAATACCCCCTGTGCTTCCATCTCTCCTTCTCCACCTCCTGCTGTTCCCATGGTCTGCACGTCACCGCCATTCCACGCTCCACTCTGCTGGGGGCTGCTGCTGCTGGGGGCTGCCCCTCTCCTCCTCTTCTGTGGTGGACTGCCCTAGCATAGTGGATGATCCTGGCAGCCCGGGGTCACAGATGTGGAGGTCTCCAGTCAGTCAGCCAGGTTGCTCTACAGTGCCTGGTGTTTTGTACTATGTGGAACTCCCAAGGCTGAGGGTGCAGGTGAACTGCTGTCTTGCGGGAGCAGTGTGGCATGGGCCAGCTTGTAGCCCAATGCCTGTGGGGGACAAACCCACCATTGTTAGTGTCTGTGAAGCCATTGCAGGGGTGGAACAGGGTAGCAGCTTCTTGTAGGTATCTGCAGGGCTTCTTCCTCTCTGTCTTCACCAAATACAGCTGCCAGTTTCCTCTGTCTCTCCACAGAGAATAACAGATAAGAAAGGACTTGTCTTTCTGCCGTCCTGCACTCTTGGGTTAGGGGTGGGGTACTCCCTATCAGGAAAATAATTTTTCTCCATGTCAGTCAGGAAGTCAAGACAGGAGATTTATAATGCCTCTGAGGAGGTAGCTGTGAGGCCGTGTGAATTCAGCACCAGGACTGGAAGCCACAGAGTTCACTGTTCAGATGGGTGCTTTATCACTTTCCCTTGTCCCCATCCACTTATTTTGCTTGGCATCTCCTTCCTGTCCCAGTCCCTCTTCCCATTCCCCATTCATGTACCTTTGGCTACTCAGCAGGTCTCAGTAGTATCTCACTGCTTGTGGGTGGATTTAGGCAGACAAGTCACACCGATGGGATGGAGCAGAGTCCCATGGAAGTCCAGCTCATCCTTGCTCCAATGCAGAAGAGCTGCAGTGATGTTGATTTGGGCCAGCTCAAATCTGCCTTGTTTCCTGTGGGACACACCAGGGGATACTCTGCCACCTGGGGGTATAGTCAGAGGACAGTTGTTCCCAAGTACCTTCCTGCCCCTGGTGAACAGATGCAGCTGAGCATCCTTAGTCATCATGAGAAAATGGCATCAGGGGCTTTTTGAAGCAGCAGGGTGATACTGCTGTCCCAGAGCACCATGTGAGTCAGGTGCCATCCTACAAAGCTGCTGAGATAGGACCCAACTATAACACCTGCACGTTCTTCCAAGGAAAGCCCTCCAGTGCCTTGGAAAGAGGCTTTTTCTCCCTTCCCACAGTGAAGGACCCAAAGCAGTGGTTGTCCCCTTCCAAGCATCAGCACCAGATGGTGGCATCCAAGCCATATGTTCCACCCTCCCTTGTGCCTGGAAACATGGACACACTGTCCTGCCTCTTCTCTGGACCTCCCCATGACCCTCCAGCTGCCCTGCCCGAGCTGTCCCCAGCACATTTTTGGTGCATGCAGCCAGACTGAGGTCCCAGCACCCGTCAGGAGATGTCTTCAGCATTGCTTTGAGCTGCTGTACTGAGCTCAGTTTACCCCTGTCCATGCAGAAGCTGGGCTGAGCATGAGGATTTGTCCCACCTGGAATATCCATGGGGATGGCAGGTTGGAGCAGGGAAGGCCAGGGCACTTTGTCCTGCACACAGGTGGCACTGGTATGTGTCCTGCCTGTCCCTTACCAATCTTGCTGTCTCAACAGCAGTGCAGTTGCTTCTCCTGCCTACAGCTGTGGTAAGGAGAGGAGATTGCAGCTCCATTTAGCTCAGCCCATTTAGCTCAGTGTGTCCAGTCCACAAGCACATCCACACCAGCAGGCAGCACCTGGCAAGAGGTAGCAATTCCCCATGAGCCAGTGATAAGGAAACCAGCTCACTCCCCATTCTCTCTCACAGCATCCGCACTCCAAACCACCTATGACATCTCTACAGTGCCTTTCATCCCCAATAGCTCCCTGCTGGGTGGCCAGGAGGGGAAAGACTTGGATCTCTACCACTTTGCATCCAGCACCACGTTAGAGGGTTAAAGTGAGTGCCCCAGCCCCAGCCCTTCTGCCAGGCATGGGGGACATCCCAGCTGCTCTTGCACCTGGGGCACCCAGTTCCTCCTGGCACTGGCCTCCTGCAGTGCTGCAGCCACCCCACACTGACAGCTACCCACCACAGCCCCATGCCCCCATGGACCCTGTGCTCCTCCATGCCAGCATTGTCCTCTCCAGCAGCGAGTGTCACTGCTGCTGCCCTTCTGCTCCATGGGCTTTGTGGCAGGAAGTGCTGTGCCAACAGGCTGTGAGGCTGCTTGGGTTTGGAAACTACTTGGATATCATTTTCTTGAAGAACCCAGCTGAAGTGTATCTCATAAAACATTCATGTCACTATAATACTCAGGCCTAAGTGAATGAAATAGAAACCCTAAAAAAGCAAAACAAACACAATAAAACGGTAACAAAGAGTGTTTTGTCTTTACTAATGGAATTGCATCAAAGGCAAGTTTAAACACGGGATCCAGTGATGTAGCTGACTTGAGCCAGCCCCAGTGCAGATGTGGTCTTCTCTGCTAGCTGGGGCATTCCCCAACATCCCTTCTTCCCTGACGACCGCATTCTACCACCCGTCACGTTGCTACATTCCTCTGTGTGTTGATGCCTGCTTTGTGGAGCAGTCTGTAAACTGTCAGGTCTTACCACTAACTTCTCAGCGGTCAAGCACCACAGGCACTACCTTTGCTGCTGCTCAGGGCCATCTGGGCTCAGCACAGCGGGGGGATGCTCAGGGTGCTGGGACTGGACCCCTCTTTGAGATGCTGGACACAGAATCGGGGCAGCATCTGAGCTTCCTCTCTTCCTCCCTTCCTCCCTTGATCCGAGCTCAATCTTCTGAGCTGAATTGTTGGGGTGAATCTTCTGCCTGTCTTTTCCAGTCCTTCCCTCCTTGCAACACCAAGATTTGTTACCTCCCTGGGACACAGCCCACCAACTTAGTGCACGGTGATACCCGTCTGCTGGCTCATCTTTGCTCTTCCTGACTCCAAAAACTTTGCTGTCTGCCTGATAAAATGCTATGTGCCTGGATCTGTGTTCGCATGCCTTGAAAGCCAAGTCTATTTCCACCAAAGCCTGGCACTGGCTCCGAGTCTTTTTGCCAGCTGGAAGTGGAAAGACCAGCATTCTTTGGTTAAAGACAACAAACCAAACAGGATTTGTAGTTTGGCTTCCAAGCAGGGAAGCGTTTTGGGAAGATAGTTATAAATAAGTGGTTTAACAGTTCCTGCCAGCAGACATCACAGAAAAGATAATGTTCTTTGTTTTTTTTTTTTTAAATCTGTCAGCAGCTCACATTGGGACATTCCCCAACTGACATGAAGCTGCTGATGGGGGCTGCTTCTAAAGGCACGCCAGGCTGGAGCTAACCTAGCATCAGTTACTGGGGTTTACTGTTTGCTGTGATAGTATCTAAGGGCTCCGTTTTTACAGGTCCTGCGTAGGAATACATCTGCACACGGCCATGGAGAGTTAATTCACAATATTGTGGGCAGAGCGAGTAGTTCATCTCACTGCGAACCTCAATGTTCCAATAATTCTTTTCTTCTGGCAAGGCCCAAAGCCTCCCCGACTTGACAAGGCAGGAATTAGTCTTTGAGAGTGATTAATAATTATCTGTTTAGTCTGCATTCCGGTTTTGTAGCTGACACCCCCAGGGACACGGCGCAGCCCCAGCCTGCAATTGCATCCTCCTGAAAATGTCAGGGGGACGTTATGGCACTGGCAGTTTTTCTCTTCCCTCATCTGAAATTGCACATGGGCAGATCAGTGGGAGCTCTGCGCCCTGGGGAGGCGGGGGACAGTTCAGGTGAGGTCCTCAGAGCAGGAAGGGAGGCAGAGCGTGGGTGGTTGCAGGCATTGTGCTAGCACTGTGACATTTCTGTAGGGTAGCGCAAGAGGGATGGGGAGAAGTGGTCTCTCAGTGCCACCTGTTATTCTGAAGGACTGATGAAGTTACCCCATACGTCTTGAAACCTGTTTTAATGTCACCGAGCAGGACCATGACACCCAAAACAGAGCTCCCTGGTTCTCTTCCATGCACTGAGTTCAACATAAGCAAAGCAGTCTTTGCCATTTCTTGGCCTTTACAGACAAGTTGCTGTGGCCAACACAGCTCGTCCACATCCTGTTCTCTGCCAGTTTAGTGGCACTGTCAGGTCCTTAGTTCATTTGCTGTAGGACATTCCCTGTGCAAGCAGACACCACACGTGCTGTTCCCAACCGCAAGCCACACATACAAACAAGGCCACGACCAGCCTTGTTCTGCAAACCTGTCTTATGGACACTAGCTGCCTTCGTTTCCCATTTGCTGCCTTGATTTTTCTTCTGTCCATATCTTGAATTCCTTTCAGTTGTCCCTTGGGCACAATTATTGGGCTGCATCACATACAGGAGGGATTTCTCTTGCTCCAGATTGCCTCACATGGGAAAACCCTCTGTTTTGCTGAGAACTGTTCCGAGACCTTCAGAAAGCTGGGACCGTTGTCTCTCCTGGAGGTGCTGTAGAAATGGTCTCTTTGCAAATGCCAGAGAAGCAGAGCAGTTAAACACACATTCCTGTTGAAAGAACCAGCATGGTCAAAGGCAAGTGGCTACTGAAGGCACACACCACAGTCTCCCAGTTTGTGAGGACATGTCATGAGCAGAAGATGACCAGGCAGCTCCAGAAGGGCTTACTTGGGGAATGGTTTGACAGGGATGTGCTCATTCCTGGGGATGGTGGAAAGCTGGCATGGGGCTGTGTGGCTGGACCATCACAGCATGCAGCATCAGGCCAGCCCTTACTCCAGGCCCTCTTCCCCAAACCAAGTACCTTTCAGGCTGTACTTTAACCCATCAGATCAAATATCTGTGTAGATTTTGCAGACTGGAAAGAAGCAGCATTTTCCTGCATGACTGTTGGGGACAGGAATGGCTGAGCAGGGCAAGGGTCACTTTGTGAAGACAAACATCCTACGAATGTCAAAATAAGGAGAAAACCCAAACAATTCACCAATCCACTCTCCATATCAAGCTGCTGCTCCTGAAGGCATTCCTGTCAGAAGCCACAGCACAGATGAGATTGATGGCTTCCAGGTATAAATATTTACTGTTTGACCTTGTTATTGTTCAGTCAGCCAAAGGTTTTCACATATATTTATACACACAGTTGTGCATCTGTGTGTTTGTGCTCATGAACTCTAGAAGTCAAATCTCTTTCTCTTTGAAAGAAAAAATAGCCACCTTCAGTTGTCTTACTTCCCCCTCATCCTCTGCTAAATCTACGGTAAGGAGGTGTGTCCCTCTGCGATGGTGCTCAGATCGCTTTGGGAAGCACAGGTAATAAAAGGAACATGGAGAAGAATCCTTCTCTGTGCTGGGGTTTCAGTGCTACCTGGACCAAGGTCACTGCTGGCAGCACTGCACAGCACCCTTCAGGAAAACAGTCCTAGATGTCACAATGTCTCTGACACTGCTCTTGTCTTACCTTGGACAATAGGATTTTCCCAGGAAGGCAGCTTGGCTTTTCAAGAGCTGAATGCCCCAAGCAATTTGTTCTCATCATGTAACATAAGCAGGGAATGTGCAGTTGAGCATTGCCAAGGGATGTGAAGCTTCCACACTGAGCCTGCATCAAGAAGGAACACAAAACCTGGTGGATCCATCACAGCTGTCCCTGACCCGAGGAGCACTGCAGGTAGGGGCTGCACTTCAGTTCAGCCAGGCAGGAGGTGCTCATATGTGACTATGTGCCAATTGTGGGAGGGGTCAGCAAAAGTATGGGCTGGTACTGTGTCCTGGACCTTCACCTGACCTTACCACATAGAATCATTTTGGTTACATGAGACCTTTAGGATCATCAAGTCTAACTGTTAACCCAGCAATTGCAGGTCACCACTAAACCACATCCGTAAGCACCATATCTCTATGTCTTTTACATACATCCAGGGATGGTGAGCTCACCACTTCCCTGGGCACCCTGTTCCAATGCTTGACAACTCTGTCAGTGAAGACATTTTTTCTATACCCACCTCAGCACAAGCAGGACCAAAGACAGATTCTGGGAAGCCCATGACCAGTGAGCAATGTGCAGCCCCTAGCATGGAACTCAGTGTCACCTCCCTTCTTGTTATCCCTTCATTGTCACCTGTCTTAGGAGAAATATTTAGGCAGCAATTCTGCAACTGCACTCATAGCTCCTGCATTCTTTCCTCTGTTGCTGGAGAAAGGCTCTCAGTGTCAGCAGCAATGGTCACCTGTGCCTTGCAGTGTCCCAGCCATGAGAATGAAGCATGTCACCACTCATAAGCAAATCAAGCCGGTTCTGTTTCTGGGTCTATGCCTTCCTCCCACTGTGGGGATATTTGCTGCTTTAAACAGCAGAGAGTCTTAGGATTGCATTAGTCCTAACATTTGACTATCATCCTTCACCACTAATGAGGTTATGCTGGTTTTTGCTGATGAAGCTCTGGGACAAACTGATGTTGTAGCAACTATTTCCTATTCCCCACTGTCCTGGTTCCTACCAGTGCAGATCTCTTCTCTACACAGCTTTAATGTTCCCATCTGCCTAGAGAGGGAAGCCTGGTCCCAGGTTTGCTACATGAGCTGGGATGTTCCCACAGTCTTTGAAGGCTTTTGGCTCTTCACTGCTGCTTGAAAGTTCTGTCAACTTGATAAGTCCATTGGCTCATGCTGCACTGCTAGCAACACTCTGTTTCCTCTGAAAAGTCTGTTGATTCCTCCTGTCGTTTTGCAGGGCACCCAGCAAGCATCACTGCAGTCATATCTTGAACAATTTTAGATTCTGCAACCACAAAAAAAGTAGAGGCAGAGTCAGGAAACCTGAGTCATTGCCACATTGCCTTTGCCAGGCTGCGTTTAGCATTGAAGGACTCCTCTCATTTGTCACAAGGGAGTTTCTTAGCCCAGCAGATCTAGTCAGGTGTCCGCAGGTATTTCTTCATCAGCTAGATTTTCACGCTTGACTGACTTGGGGATAGGTGCAGGTGAGTGTCCTGTTTGAAGGTAAGGGCACCTGCACCTCCTTTAGCTGCAGCCCTGGTGCCTTCGGTAGGGAAGTTGCATCAGCATCATGCTAGGGCAGCCCATCCTGGGGCAGAGCACACCACAACAAATCGCCAGAGGTTACACTCATTCTCACTTCCGCAGGATCTGTGCCCTACTATGTCTTCTGCTTTGTTTTCCATCTCATGAGACTCTTTTTACTCCACTCTGAGAAAGGATCTAGCTGGCAGCAGTTTAATGCATGACAATCCTGTTATTACCACTGTAAATAAGTAACAACTAGGAAAAACGTTTTTAATTTTTTTTTGTTGACTTTGTTTTCTCTATTGACTAGCTGGTAGCCACTTTCTTAAGGGATTTCTCATGGAAATGGTGACCTTTCTTCTCTCTTCTTGTCTCTCTCTCTCTCTCTCTCTCTCTGACTCTCTCTGTGTCTCTTTCTTTCTGAGATATGTGTTTCAAGTGCTTTTTGGTCCATGTTCAATGCCTGTTTGTATTTTTGAACCGTATTTTTCAACCTTTGCTGGAAAAAAATTTGTCCATTCTAACAGGCAGGATTTTGAGTCCTGCCCTTTTTTGCAGCTTTAAGCTTTTTCAGTAAGTTAAAGCAACAGAAAAAAACTCTCCAAAAATTACAATGAGGTTCTGAGGAGAGATTAGAAAACATAAGAAACAAGAACTACGTGAATAAGATCAGCAAGCTGAGTGGAGGACTCTCTGGTCACAAACTAACCTCCTGATCTAACATACAAGGTGGACTAGACCACTGAATTAAATCACTCCACTTTTCCACTCTACCCACTCTCAAATTCTGATCAAAATGAATAAAACTTCATATTGAAAACTATCAGTGTCATTTTTTTTCATTGTCTTTTTCTCAAAGCCAAATCATGACATACAAAGGAAATGGGAGCCTGGGGAGCCAGTCTGTTGGGCTTCAGACTACCTGCACATCTGGGAAGTTTGTCCCAAATGAGCAGACAACCTACCCATCATAGACATAGTAATCCATGGGAAAATAAAAGAGCTTGAGACTACTCCATGGTTCCCATCCTGTCGTGTTTAAAATGCTTTCCTTGGAAAATGGCAGGAGAGTGGAGGGCACAAGGTATATTAAAGGATGATTTGCTGGGGAGTTCAAGAACCAACTCAAAGAGGAGATAGTGGCAGTGTGCTGCATGAGCAAGAAGCACAGAATCACAGGACATTAGGCATTGGAATTGACCTAGAAAGATCATCTAGTCCAATTCCCCTGCCAGAGAAGGATCACCTAGCTCAACTCACACAGGAACATATCCAGGCAGGTTTTAAATATCTCCAGAGAAGGAGACTCGAGACTCCACAACCCCTTTGGGCAGCCCATTCCAGTGCTCTGTCACACTCACTGTGAAGAATTTCCTTCTCATACTGATGTGGAACCTCTTATGTTCCAGCTTACACCCATTGCTCCTTGTCCTATCATTAGATGACACTGAGAAGACCCTGGCTCCATCCTCCTGACACCCAACCTTCACATACTTTAATGAGGTCACCCCTCAGTCTCTTTGGTGAAGCCATGTTGACTGTCCCTAATGACACTCTTGTCCTTGCTCTGCCTAGTGACAGCATCAAGGATAAATTGTTCCATCACCTTTCCTGGGATGGAGGTGAGGCTGACTGGTCTATAGTTACTTGGGTCCTCCTCCTTTTTGAAGACTGGAGTGACATTTGCTATCCTCCAGTCCCTAGGCACCTCTCCTGATCCACATGACTTAGGCCATTCTCCATCATCTTCGCTAACAATGACTTCTGTCATCTCCCTTAGCACTCACGGGTGCATCCCATCAGGGCCTATGGATTTGTGTACATCTAGTTTGCTCAGTTGATCCCTAAGCCAGTCCTCATCAACCAGAGCAAACTTCTGTCTCAGCTTCCTGTGGGGCCTCAGTAGTCTGGGGCTTGATGTCAGGACAGCCCCCAGAAGTACAGACAGAGGCAAAGAAGGTTGTTCAGGATCTCTGCTTTCTCTGTGTCCTCTGTCTTCAGGGCACCCACCTCATTCAGCAGGGGTCCTACATTGCCTCTAGGTTTAGTTTTACCTGCAATGTATTTGAAGAAGCCTTTTTTGTTGCCCTTGACCTCTCTTGCAAGGTTTAATTCCAAGG
>JAOXOE010000694.1:10380355-10408162 GCA_028565055.1 Phoeniculus purpureus
GACATCATTGGGGTCAACCTCTCAGTCTCCTTTTCTCCAAGCTAAAGAGACCCAGCTCCCTCAGCCTCTCCTCATCAAGGAGATGTTCCTCTCCCTCCATCATGTTCGTTGCTCTGTGCTGGACTCTCTCCAGCAGTTCTGTGTCCTTCTGGAACTGAGGGGCCCACAACTGGACACAATACTCCCAATGTGGTTTCAGCAGGACAGAGTAGAGGGGGAGGAGAACCTCCCTCCTTCTGCTAACCAACCCCCATCTGATCCACCCCAGGATGCTCAGGGCACACTCCTGGCTCATGGTCATCCTGCTGTCCACGAGGACCCCCAGGTCCCTTGCTCCTACACTGCTCTCCAACAGGTCAGTCCCTAACCTATACTGGGACCTGGGGTTGTTCTTGCCCAGATGCCAGACTCCATGCTTGCCCTTGTTAAATGTCATCAAATTCCTCCCTGCCCAGCTCTCCAGCCTGTCCCGGTCCTGCTGAATGGCAGCACAGCCTGCTGGGGTGTCAGCCACTCCTCCTAGCTTTGTGTCATCAGCAAACTTGTGGACAGTGCACTCTAAACCCTCATCCAAGTCATTAATGAATAGATTGAACAGGACTGGTCCCAGTACTGATCCTTGGGGGACTCCACTAGATACAGGCCTCTAACTAGATTCTGTGCCATTGACCACTACTATCTGGCTTCTATGTTGCAGTCGGTTCATGATCCCACCTCACTACATGATCACCCAGACCACACTGCCTTAGTTTGGCTGCAAGGATGCTTTTGGAAACTGTGTCAAATGCTTTGCTGAACTCAAGATAGACCACATCCACTGCTTTGCCATCATCCATCCACCTGGTTATGCCCTCATAAAAGGCCATCATGTTGGTCAAGCCTGACTTCCCTTTGGTTAAGCCATGCTAACCGTCCCTAATGACCCTCTTCCCCTTGATGTGCTTGGAGACAGCATCTAGGATAAATTGTTCCATCACCTTTCCTGGGATGGAGGTGAGGCTGACTGGTCTATAGTTACTTGGGTCCTCCTTCTTGCATTTTCCCTCAGCAGCAGTAACACATCTCTGAACAGACACCAAGATGGAGAGAGGTGAAGAAGAAGACAGAAGTCACCAAGGCAGGGAGAAGGGGTGGGGGGAGAAGAAATTTTTCTTTTCAAACTTTTCAAACCAGAACTGTCAACTTTCCTGCAGAAAACAAATGAAGGAAGGTTACGGGTTCTGATCTGCTTTTAAAGCATAACAAATATGAATTGAGCTTCCTGCTGCTTTAAGGGCAATCAGAAGAGGCCTTAACCATGACACTGTTTTATCCAACCCACCACATGCACTTCTGCAGCTGAATCATGCCTTAAAGAGAAATCCCTGCAGGGCAAGAGACATGGGGGGCCCTTAGCCCAAACATCTTTGGCCATCTCGTAGACGGAATGTGTGCCCAGGAATGGTTGTGAGCAGTTCAACTCACTCTGCTGTGCTCTTCAGCTGTTGCAATGAGCTCCACTGATCCTTTTGTCCACTCAAACAGCAATTTGGCATGACTTGGGATTCATCATGGTCCAGAGACCTTTGCTGCAGTGAGTTTTGACTGTGGCTACTCTTTATTTGAAGGTTTAATAGCACATAGCTGGCCATGCTGCATCACTCAGAGTGATGTGTCAGGAGACTGTGGTCTGCTGGTCAGGAAGTCCAAGATGTAGGGATTTCTTCTGGACACTTCATTGCATCTCCTTGGATGTACAAGAAATTGTATTTAGCAACTAATAGAAAGAGGGATTTTTCTCACTGGTTAGAAAATTCTGAAGTAAGGTAAATATCTTCAAATGTAAAAGCAGAAGAAAAATCATCTGCAAAAAATGCTGAAGTTCTTCCTATTGCACTAAGTTTGAAACATCTTTTGTTTCCCTCTGATCTTTTTCTGCACTTTTGCCTATGGATTGGTTAGAAGCATTGACTGAAATCCCACCTATTCAACGAGTACTTTCCCCCATCTCAATTATCGCTAGAAAATAGCAGAAGCAAATAGCTGCATTGACATCATCAGTTGTTTTCCATGCCTGAAGAAGGAATGAAACATCCGCCCCCCCTTCCCCAGATTCCCTGAGCACCATCTGGATGCTGCACCAGGGACTTGCTGGTGGGACAATACCTCTAGACATATTGCAACCTTGAACAGAAAAGTTACGCATTTGAATTTGCTGCATTCAGCTGAATCCTCCTCCTTGCTCGGAGACTGGGATGATAGAAGAGGCTCGTGAATGCCAGGGCTTGCAGCTGCTGTGGCAGATGGATAGCTACCATGGGTCTTAGCAGTACAGGCTTCAGACTTATGGCTTCCTGAGGAAGAAGCAGAGCTTGTGACCTCGGCAGAAGCAGGCAAGGAAGAAACCCACCACTGCTTTAAAACATAAAAGCTGGAACCTGAATTCTTCACCCATGTCCCTACCCCCCCTCCACCCCCCACCCCCGCTCAAGTCCTTCTTCCATCAAAACTGCACAAGGTTGGTCCCAGCCTGAAAAGATCTTTCTGACTCAAAAGACAAAAATAAACAGCGATGTGAAAAGCTTTCCTGCATTATCACTTCTCTATTTGAACCTGAAACAAGGGCCCTGAAGAGGAACAGAGTGTAATTGCAGTGTTCACAGAAAAGAAATACTAATGAAAATAGTCAGAGCCAGGAGAATTGGTGGAGAAGAGGAATAGCTGAGCAAGTATTTATTACCCCAGTGCTTAGTGCTCGGGCTGACAGGTGTCTTAGGAAGGCAAGAGCTGGGATTTATTATTAGGTGCTTACACTACAGCAGTGCTCAGGGAGGAGGGGCAGAATCAACTGGTCTGTGGATCCTGAGGTGCCAGATGTTGGGGAGCAGATAAATGCTGTAAAGTGGTTGGAAGGGATGGCTCGGCCCCAAGTCCTGTGAAGGAAAGGGCCATCTTCTGCTTTCCAAGAGTGACTGTTCTAGAAATCTCTTGTGCAAACCACCCACTTGTAAGGTGGGGTGAGAACTCCTAGACAGCCCTAATCTAGCCCTCATGTATCTGGGCACCGGGAGGTTCCACATCAATCTGAGAAGGAATTTCTTCCCAGTGAGGGTGACAGAGCACTGGAAGGCACTGCCCAGGGGGTTGTGGAGTCTCCTTCTCTGGAGATGTTTAAAAGCTGCCTGGATGTGTTCCTGTGTGACTTGATCTAGGTGATCCTGCTGTGGCAGGGGGATTGGACTAGATGATCTTTCTAGGTCAATTCCAATCCCTAATGTTCTGTGATTCAGTGATCCGGATGATATGATCAGAAACCGCAGCAATGAGGTGGTTTCCTCTGCAGAAGGAAATCTCTTCTCTGGTTCCTTCACCCTGTCAGACAAGTAGATCCAATGCTGCCCTGTTCCAATGTGAGCCCCTGTTTACAGGGCTCTTTCCTAGGATATTGGCTGCCTCATAAGGAAACTGCTTTCTTCTGCAAGGCGCAGTTTGTCCTGACCAAACTCACCCGTCAGCAGCTTGTCAGCAGCAACACAGTTTGAGATTTTGCAGTTGCCCCACTCCACAGAGAACACCCTCACTTGGCAGATTTGTAGTTGCTGGGATTCATCCTCCCTTACACTTTGATGCGTTGGCAGACTGCAGTGGCCTCGCAAGGGATCCCAGGCTCCACCAGCACAGGCAAACTGTCCCTGCAATTGGAGGTGGGAGAAAGTGGCTGTGACTTTCCTCCTGCCCCCACTGTCTTCCCTTTTCACACTCAGATGAGTGATGTGTTAACAGTAGTCGAAGCATCAAGGGGGGCTGCCGCCCAGCATGGACACACAGCTCTTTTGCAGAGCCTTGATGTCCTTCATGGGGATGATGGCTTCCTCTCCTCCACCCCTAAACTGGCAGTGATGTGCTGGTGAGGGGATTCGGTCACATGCCTGGAGTGGTGGGTGTGGGTATCCACCACAGCAGAGATTCTTTATCTCACTGCAGCAAGGAATGCTCCATCCTGAACCCCTGCTCAAAGGAAGCAGGAGAAGGAGCCTGGTCCAGCCCTGCTCTGAACTCAAGGCAGGGGAGACTTCTGTGGTGTGGGAACTGCAGGGCTTCCTGGTTCTCATTCTCAGATAACCGTACAGTGCTATCAACAAACTGTGTGTCTGCCCCACAGACTGCCACAGTCCCTGCTCCAGCACTGTAGGTGCAATTCAGGACTCCCTTACACTCTATCCTGAGGGGTGTTTTGCAGTGGAGGTGTGGAAGGGCACTCAGGTGGCACAGGGGAGTTAGCCAGCCCTAGGAGAGCAGGGATCCTGGACCAGAAAGGGCTGTGTCACCCCAGTCCCCACAGCACCCTTTGGGCTAGCAATAGAAAAATGCCTCCAGAAAACAGCGGCGGGTGATTTTGTTCAGAAGGAGAGCAGTGTAGGAGCTAGCTGAGCATTAGGTGTTTTATAAAAGCACTTTAGGATCCCTGATAAACAGTAATCTAGGAATGGACAGCAGTGGTTTCAGTGGAGGCGGTGTTGTGGCCAGGATGCTCTAAGGACACAAGAAAGGCAAGGCTGGTAGGAAAGAGCAGCAATTTTTTATTACACAGATAGCACAGCTGGGGAGAAGAAGCCACGCTTTCGGGGCTAAAGCCTCCCCTTCTGATGTGGTGCTTCAGGCTTAGGCCTGGGAAGGACTGGGCTTCATTAGTGAAGAAATCAAAAAGCAAAGGCAACCATACAGGGTGGTAAGTTGCCTGTAAGGGTAAAGGTACTTCTTGGGCTTGTCTAAATAGTGGGGGAGAATAGAAGACAAAGTAGTACTGTGAAGGTCATTCAGAGAAAGGAAAGGAAGAGAGAGAGAAAGGGGGAATAAGAAAGAAAACCATGCAATGATCTGGATTTAAAAAAATCTCAGGAGATACAAGTGCATGTAATACAGACAGAAACTTCCAATACTGTCAGCTCAGAACATTTTCAGCACATGTGGGTTTTACTCTTGCTCAAGAAGCCTGGGAGCAGTAAGTCTCTGGTGTGACCCCGGCTCAGCCCAGACCTGTGCTGGAAACAACCAAAACTCATCACCCCATCTTTCAGCACTTGAGGGAAACTGTTGGGGCTCCTCTTACAATTTAACTTGGCTATTGCGACTTTTAAAATATCTGTTCCACACTGTAACCCCGTTTGACTGTAAAGCTAGCCTTTGCCTTCACACTGCCTTCTTACACCCAACCTCAGTTATGAGAGGTTGCAAGACATGATTGAATCGGAGGGTTGATTAGCATTTATTATGCTTGAACGACCATGTACAGCAACCCTTCGCTGAGTGACTCCCTCTCTCTCTCCTCTGGAGAACAACTGCTGCCCAAATACACTTGTTTTCAGCTGTGAACTCTCAACAGACTAGGACTGGAGGACCTCATTCACACCCTCAGTGGGAGCTCTGCTACAGACCTGGGAAGAGGTCAGCCCCTCTATGTTTATTAAAGAATAATTCCTAGCGAGTCAGGTGACATTTTCCTTCCTCCACTAAGTTTAGAGACAATTGTTGGGGCTTTTTGCAGTTCTTCTGTCTGTGGATCTCACTTGTGTAGTTTTCTTGGGTCCTGGCTACTAGTGACGTCAGGTAAACCCCATTCATTCTGCTGGACTGAGAGTGGGCTTCGTTGTCATGGTAACCTTTGATTTGGAGACTTGCGGGAAGGAGGCAGGTAAGTGCTTGAAATTGCCGTATTTCGGCATGGCTTCAACTGCCTCAGAAGTCTGAAGCCCATTTTCTGTAAATTAAATTTCAAGTCTTGTTGAAGGACTTCGTAAACAAAATCCGTTTACTATTTGAAGGAAATGGAATTTAGTCGAAGAAAATACTTCTGAAAAAATAAGTGTTTCATGAAGCACTCTGCACTGTCAGTACGTGCTAGTGATGCTTTTTTCCCCCAAAACTGTACTGCATTGGGAGACAGAATCATAGAATCATTAAAGTTGGAAGAGACCTCCAAGATCATCAACTCCAACCTTCAACCATGCTCACTAAACCACGTTCCCTAGCGCCACAGCGACACGGTTTTTGAACACCTCCAGGGATGGCAACTCCATCACCTCCCAGGGCAGCCTGTTCCAACACCTGACCACTCTGTCACTGAAGACATTTTTCCTAAGTCCAATCTAAAGCTCTTCTGGTGCAGCTTGAGGCTGCTTTCCCTTGTCCTGTCACAAGTTACTTGGGAGAAGAGACCGATCCCCATCTCTCTAAAGCCTCCTCTCAGGAGGTTGTAAAGCATAATAAGTTTCCCCTCAGCCTTTGTTCCTGTCCTCCAGCTCCAGAGGCTGAATCCCCTGAAGACAACTGGACTGATCATTAAAGACTGAGGCAAAGAAGGTGTTAAGTACCTCAGCCTTGTCCTAATCCTTGGTGGTTAAGTTCCCCTCCATGTCTAGTAAGGGGTGGGGATTCTCCCTGACCCTCTCTTCTTGCTGCTGATATATTTGTAAAAACATTTTTGTTGCCCCTCACCACAGTGGTCAGATTGAGATCTGACTGGCTTTTACCTTTCTGATTTCCTCTCTGCATGCCCTAGACAGACCCCTGTGGTCTTCTGGAGTTGCTCGCCCTTTCTTCCAACGATTAAAAACGTCCCTGTTTTTCCCGGAGCCCAGCAGAAGCTCCCTGTTCTGACAGTCTAATGGCCCCCAGCACTGGCCCAGTAAGGAGACCTATGTTCTGGGGGGGTGTGGTATGAAGAGGGACAGAAGCAGGTCTGATGGAAGCAATCTTTAATTAGCTTCAAAAGTGTCCCCCAAAGGTGTGCTGTGTTTTACCCAGTCCAAATAAATTAGCCTCTCTGTCCCTAAAATTTGGGTCAATGTGCACTGCATTAGTCAAAATACTCTGGAAGCCAAGATATTCACTCAGAGCTCGCTGTCTACATGCTTATTTGGAGATCTGATTATAAATGCTTGTGGCTTCTCTGAAAATCAAACTGGGATGGTGTTAGCCCCTCTGGATACAAGTTAATATGATCTGGGATTGTAGGGAGATATCTCCGGCTGAAAAGCCCTGGGCTTCTGAAGAGAGATTCCCAGTTTGGAGACACTCTGTTAAATCAGCAAAAGCTGCAGAGTGCTTCTTCCTTTCAGAGTGAAAATCAGCCTAAACCCAAAGGCTTCCTACGAAAGGCAAAAGTCAACATTTGGCAGCATCCAAACCATCATCCAGCCAACACTCTAGTCAGGGGACTTTGATTATGTAGTCCCCTAAATATTCTTGAAGGTGACTCCCGAGGACTTGTGAGTGAAGTTGTTTAGCCAGACCACAGCGTGAAAGGAGAACCTGGTGCATTGTTCTTACCAGGATCTGGGTTACTGGTTACCCAAATCCTCTTCAGTAAAGCACAGACCCCTCCCACCCCCTACAGCGCTGCGTCTGCCTTTCCCTGCAATAGGGTGGCTATTTGGGGGAACCTTCCTGCAAAGGTAAAAGAATCCCTTGGCACTTTAACTCTTGCACAGAAAATGACAACTTCTTCAAGGCACGTGGGGAAGGAGGCTGTTCCAGATGTGCTGCTGCTGGTGTTTTGGGGAGGGGTAATGAGCTAAAACCCAGAGGACGCTGTAGAAATCAGCTCCTAGCTTGATGATCACAACAACTGCTGCAGGAAGAAGAGGCACCACATGGAACTGACATGGCTCAAGCACAAACGGTTTCTTTGGCTTTGAGTGCAGAATGGAGAGGACTGCAGTTGGTGCAGGGACTGTGGCAGAGTTGGAACCACCTTGTGCCTGTTCAGAGTCCTGCTCCAGCCCAACAGATGTTTGAAGCAGCTTCTGTAAACTGCACCAGCAGGGCAAGAACAGGTTCCTGCAGCAGGATGGTGGTGAGGTGGGAGCTCTGGAGGGGCATAACCCCAGAGGAGAACAGCAAGTTTGGTCTGTGTCTCTTGGGTTTGCAAGGAGCCAATTCATGGTGTGTTTGGGAAGTGCCTGAAATAGAAGCATTTTGGAAGTAGTGAAAAAGGAGTGTTTCCGAAGCGCTCCAACCTTTCTTGTGATTTGCTCAACCCTTCAGAGCGTTTGTTGCTTTTTTTGGTGTCAGAAGCTATTCAGGGAACTTGACCTGAATATTTACATCACTCTGGATGCCTAGAAATTGCATTTATTTAAAGCAAATAAGTCATTTGCTGGAAAAATATTGCCTAGCTATGTGCAAGGGAAAATGCAGGTATTCCTAAAATCAGCCCAGCGTCAGTGCAAATGTTTGGCTCAGCAGCGCAGAAAAGCTGCTGTACGGGGAGAGCCCAAAGCCCTGCCTAAACAGTGCCAGCTTTCTGATAGCAGTTAAACAGCCTTGGACTCTCTGGCTCTTGTGTATCTTGCAGAACTTCTCCCAGCCCGTAGCAATCTGTGGTTAAGGGATTTAAAGTCACATCCTTGTGTTTAATTACATTATCCTTCTGTTCAGGAGGCTGGGAGGTGACCTCATTGCTCTCTACAGCTTCTAGAGGAGGTGAAGTCCTGAGGGAGGTGCTGAGGTTTGCTCCTGTCCAGTGATAGGACATGGGAATGGTTCAAAGCTATGCTGAGGAGTTTCAGACCCAGTGTTAGGAAGCATTTATTTACTGAGAGTGTAGTCAAATGTTAGAACAGGCTTCCTACAGAGGTGTATGATCTACCAAGCGTTTAAGAGGCATTTGCCCAAGGCTCATAGGAATGTGCTTAACTTTGGTCAGCCCTGAAGTGGTCAGACAGTCAGATGGTTAGAAGTAACATCCAACTGAAAGTACTCTATCCTAGTAACTCTTGATGGGTGGTGGTTGTTCTCTGAGTTGGTCTAGTGGCTCCTTGAACTCCTGCGAACTGTGTCCACAACATCCTGCATAAAGAAGTTTCATTTTTTTAACTCTGTAAAGAATCACTTGTTTATGTTTGGGAGCAATGATTTTGTTCCTTCCATTTGATGCCTCATCGTGTGCTTGAATGAGAAGGCAGACCCTTGATCCCTGTCTGTCCACTGCCAGTCTCACACAGTTATTACATCCCTTGAATTAATGTCCTGTATTCCATCTTAACTGTGGCTCTGGGGGCTGATGGAGCCAAAAGGTTTGCACAGCCAGTGATGTGGTTGGCACAGACTGTGCTGACTGTGGTGGACAAAGCGCAGCATGTTTCCTTCTGCCTGTGAGTACAGCAGTTCATAAGCAAAGCTGAGTGCTGGACAGCTGCAGCATCATGTGTGGCCAGTGCTAAAGAAGCAGTGTCAAAGTGGTAGTGGTTCAGTGTTATTCAGCTGTATACTTGTTGCTTGGTGCCTGCCTCAGGGTTTTTTTGAGTGCCTTTGATGAGCGTTCCTCCAAGCAGAGCCTCCAGGCTCCTGTGCCTGTGTGCCTGGATCTCCCTTTGGCCAGTGGGCTGTGCAGATCTGCTGCAGCAGCACAGCATGGAAAACTCCAGAACACGTTAGGATTTCTCATGTGGCATACAGACTCGGTCCTCTTGCTCCACTGCTTTCCCACCACCCGAAATGGCCGCAGGTCTCTTTGCCCAGGGCGTGGTATTCACAGTGGTGGTGCAACGTGTCTCTTCCCAACTGTCAGTAGCATGAGTTGCTTGTACCCCTCCCCTCTGGAGGTCACCTCTCCCCTTAGTATTACAGGCTGCAGAGTCACAACCTTTTCCACTCCAGTGCTCTCTACCTCCTGGAGGGAGCTATGGAAGAGCAGAGCCTGCTCTGCACAGTGCTGTGTTTTGCAGCAGCAGAGCATGGGAGTTGTGTCAGGCTGCAGCTCTTTGCTCTGTTTGCAGTAGTTGAGGTAAAAGGGGGTTTACGTAAATGGAGAGCAGATGAGAGAGCTGTATGGGGGTGGCAGTGGACTGTGGAGATGCTGTCTCTCTGTGCAGCGCTGGTGATGGCCCTCTGCCCTAACCCCAGAATCCCTGCTATTCTGGTTCAGGCTGTAGTGATTTTGTAGCAGCTCCAATGAGGCACCTCTGTCCCCGTTGGCATCCCCAAGCTATCACGATCCTCCTTTTGCCCTTATGCTATTCAGCAAGGGCAGTTCAAGCTCAGGCTGAAGGACTTCTATGGTTTTGCTCCCAGATGCTGCCAGTCATGTCCAGCAGCAGCTAGGAGTTTTAATGATGGAGAGAAATATTTCTTGAGAGCACAGGCTTCACTTTATTAGTGATCAGAACAGCTTTTGGGGGGACAAAACATGGATTTAGAGCTGAAGCCCTGGTTCCTGCTCTGTTACAAGTATTCTCTAAAACCTTTGTGGGCATCAAGGCCTCTTTGGAGTTTCAAAGTTAAACAATTCCTCTCTCTCCCTCTTTGTAAACAATAGGAATACTGGAGAATCAAAGCCGCAGTTGTGAACGTATTCTGTTTCATAGGTGTCTCTCTGCCTTGAACGTGCTTGTATGGCATGACCCCGAATCTTCCCAGCTTGTTTCCTGCACTCAGAGCTGGAGCTGGTCAGAGATGTTCAGAACAATCACACCACCAGCACCCCCGATGCACCCGTATGTTGCAAACAAAAGGGACAAGAATTTCAGCAACCCCCCGCCCAAACGAACATTTAACTGCTTTTGATTTGCCATCTGAGAGTCTTCTGATTAAAAAAGTCATCCCACTGGCCAAAGACATGAAAGGACTTTGCTTGGCTGATCCTGTGGCACAGAGCTTGCTTTGCAGACTGATGGAACCCAGCGGTTAATCTGTGCTTGACAGTTGAAAATGGCTCATCAAAAGCACTGGGCAGAGAGTTCAAACTTTGGAAGGGTGAATTCAGCTGACTCTAGTGTAGAGGTGTGGTGGGTTCAAGACCACAATTAAAGAGAGGGGAAAGGAAAACAAAGCAGTTAGGTCTCAGTGAGATCTCAGATAAAATTTACCAGATTATGGATAACTTAGGGAAAATGGAAAAGGGTTTATTAACTCTATAACTGTGTACAGAAAAGAGGAAAAGGTTAAGCAAGTTAGTGCACACAAACTGGAAACTGTGTCCCAAGTGCCATCACATGGTCTGAGAAAAATACAATGGGGGATCACTATCGTGTCAGTGCTTGGGATTTTTTCACATTAGAGACCCAGGAAAAGAACATGTCAGTCGAGCAGAGATGAGTACCACCACCCTCTCTGTTATTCATGTGTCACCCCTGCCTGCAAACAGCAGCACCCTGGCTGTCCAGACTGGTGAATTCTTCAGTGCAGCTTCTCCAGCTCAACACTCATCAGGCAGGCCTGATTCCTCAGCGCCTGAACTGCATCCCTCGGTGCAGGAGACACGCTTTCAAACAAAGAACCCAGACACTGTCTGTCATGCCCAAGGTTTAAGGATTAACTCAAGTCCTTCTGCTTTCTTCAGCTAAGCACAGAGGAATTCTCCCCATACTTGAGCGTCCCCAGTTTTCCTCAGCGGTAGAAATGACAAACAGTCTCTCTTCCTGCTGATCAGGGCTCTCTAAGATGACAGCGGCCGCATGGCCCCAACTACGTGCGGGACCTAAGATGGAGACCGACCACATGGCCGCATCAGCAGGCCCCACCCCCCCCAAATGTGGCCAAGAGGGTTCCATGACCCTCCGCTCTCCTTTCTCCTCCTGTCTCAGCTCCAGGGGGGAAAAGAGGAATCCCTTCAGCTCACCACGAGTCGCTGAACGGCTGCTCTGTGGTGGTGGTGGCACTAAGGTCTTGCTTCTTTGGTCCACGTGGAGCCAGAGCAGGTCCAGGGGCAGGGCCGGGCCAGGCCACAGCAGGCCCGTCTTTCCCCACCCCGACCACCCTGGAAGCATAGGGGTGGGGGGGTAGCATGGGGCAGCAGCCCTCAGCAAAAAGAGGCTGGGCTAAGATCACTCACCCCTTTTATCTTCTCACCTAGCCAACACCCCTTAAGGGCAGGCACTTGGGACAGTGTCATCTCCCCCCAGGACAGGTCACTGGAGGTGGTCCTCTTAAAGCAACGTAACTGGTTCTTCATGAAAGCTCAAATCTATACGTCTGAAA
This sequence comes from Phoeniculus purpureus, assembly GCA_028565055.1. NCBI lineage: Eukaryota > Metazoa > Chordata > Aves > Bucerotiformes > Phoeniculidae > Phoeniculus > Phoeniculus purpureus. Next base: position 10,392,314 of record JAOXOE010000694.1, read on the forward strand.
GTCCTGGTGATTTTCAAACTGCAACAAGAGCTAATGTCCCCTTCAGAAGTTGGGGGTTCAGTGAAGGCCTTGCTTTGGATGACTTCCCTGGCCACCCCTAAACTTCTGGAAGTGTCCTCCATCAAGGAATATGATGCTTGGGAAGAGAGAGGGGAAACCCAGGAGGTAACCACTAAAGTAATCTGCAAGGAAAATAATCAGTGGACAGAAGGCTTTGCCTTGCCAGCCGTCAAACCATTCAGCCAGCTACAATGGTTTGCTCCCTGCCTATTCTCTGCGCTCTGGCCCTGTGCGTTGGCGGTTATTATCTCGCCTGGACCAGATTAGTGTTTACACACAAAAATCCCAGCTAGCTCTGATTTTCCTTGTGCACATGGTCAAAATGAAAGACTCGTCTGCCCCTCGGTGTCTGATTTGTCGTTGTCCTCACTCTGGTTTACTCCCTCTGTGCCATGGCAGAGGGAACAAAGACTCTAATTATGGCCGAAGATGAATGAAGTTTGAGAAACTGCAGGAACAATTAGGCACTGAGGCATGGTGCAAGGGGAGAGCAGAGGAGACACCAGTCCAAGGGCTCGGGCAGTCTGAATTCTGGGAGGGTTTGGGCTGGCTGTGCAGTGGTGGAGTGGTGGAAGCTGCTGCCATCAGCTGTCCTGTGACAGTCTATTGACGTGTGATAAGGTATCCTGACAGCATTCAAATCCGTTTCTGGCTCTGCTTCTCCATCCCGAGTTGGTGTGGGAAGCCATTCCAAGCCCTGCTAAAGGAGAGGGATGGATCAAGAACCTGGAAAACTAAGGAGAAGACAGGATGGAGACAACAGGGCAAAGGCAATCCATGCGATTACTCGGGTAAACTTGAGGTAGCTCCTCTGGGAGACGGGACGATACACAGTGAGGTTCTGGGTTTACCTACTGTGGGTTCTTCTAAAATGTGGTATTACTGTACAGATCTCCTTCTGTATGTACTTGGAAAGACAATTTCTAACAAGGACAGTGGTTGATGATAGCAGCGTGGTGCTCCTCAGTGCTAAGGGCACAGCTAAAGATAATCCTTATTTCTTCTATTACACAGCTGGGGACTGGGCACTGAGAAATCCCCTGCGGTCTCCAAGACAGCCTCAGAGCCTCAGACAGCCCTAACCCACAATATATTTCAATGGATGATGCTTCTTCACATGATGGAAGGAGAGTCTGGCAATCTCTAGGCACGGACAGGGTGAGAAATAGCAATGCGGATGGAGGAGCAGAAAAAGACCCACAGAGTCAAATTGCTGCTGTAAAAAATACACTGAGGGTGAAGAGCTGGTAAAGGGAATAACCTCAGCATAGTGCTGCCCTTAAATTAACGTTCACCAGATGCGATGGAAGGCTGTGAGTGGTACAGGTTTCCCATCTGTGCTGCCGAATCCCAAGCACTCCCTTCATCCTTTAGCGCAGGCTTGGAGGAAAGGTTTTACTCCCCCAAAATCAGACTTTGTGGCAGTGGGAAATGAGATTGCAGCACCCTTGCTGGCAATGTGTTGGGAAACAATGGTGATGTAAGCCCCAATAATCTCTTTAGAAAAGAGAGGTCTGATTTCACTTGGCAGGTGTTATTTATTTTTTCTAGCAGAGGGAGCAGGAAACCTCAGCTGGAAGCTCTGGTTGGCTTCCCAAGTTACTCCTGTGACATTTTAATGATCTAATTCCTCTCAAAGGTGGCGTTTTCACCGGTTCCCCTGACCTAACGCTGTACGTTTGCTGTGAAACAAACTATCTGCTGTCGGCCCTGACATCTCAGACTCAGGGAAAAAATATTGGGCTGTGATACTGATGCATTGAATGGACTCTTCACCCTGTTAATCCTTATGAGGATGTAGCTGGCCACCTTCCCCAGGCACTCTAGGAAGCACATCAGTGCAACGCCATCCACCTTTGCAGACCCTACCTCCAGAGGCTTTGACACTCTGTGTGATGATTTCTGGCCCCTTTACACTCTCTTCTTGCATTACTAAAGGTGATGCTCATGCTGGTGAGACGCTTTTCTCGCTCTGTAGCAGGGCTCTGCCCTCTTTGGTGAAGGTGCACCTGACTGAATTGTTTGTGATGGGCAAGGCTTGGATGAGAGGACCTGCAGAGGATGGGGCTTGCAGGATGCCCTACACCACCACTAGGCTCTGGCTTCCATTCTCTGGAGATAAACTAGTCCATGCTGGTGTAAAATGTGTGCAATGAATAACACAACCACAGCAAAATAGTTTATGTAAAGCATGGATGTGGGAGAAATTTCATAAGAGGTTTCATACCTCAGAAAGGCCTTTTGTCAAAAATAGAAGCATTTTCTCTAAGAAAAAAACCCAACCATGTTTCTTGCACAGTCTTACTGTGCTAACGCTTTCCTGCTAGCGCTCTCCCAGCTGCCATGGAGACCCTCTTTTCTCCTAGAGTGAGAGATGCTGTTACAGCCCTTTTCTGAGCAGGGCAGAAAGCATAAGCAGCACTCAGGAGTGACTGAGCTGGGGACTGGCTTCCACCTGTCAAGGCAACTGGCCCTAGAGAAAAGCCCACTAGAGGCTGAGCTACTTGTCTGTGAGGCTGCTTATGGGGCATGAATAGGGGCTACCAAACAAGCTGGTCTGGTAGAAAAGAGCCTGGGAGCAGGAGAGCTTCTGGTATGACCTGCGGTGAGTAGAGATGGGAGAGCTGGCCAGGGAAAGAGCCACCTCAGCATTGAGACTGGGTGAAGCAAAAGCAGTCCAGTGCATGTGCTGCTGCTAAACCTGCAGGTCAGCACTGGCATCCAGCACGAATAACTTCTTTCCAGAGGAAGGAAACAGGGACACAGCAAAACCCCAAAGAGGGGAGATGCTATTGCTCCTAAGGGGCAGGAAGACTACAGGGATGGAGAGAATCCAGGCAGAGAAACCAGGCCATGGAAATCAATGCAAATGACTTTGATCACAGAGTTTCAAGCCCATTTGCTCTGTAGGAAGCATGGCTGTCAGCAGGGATAGGCAGTGAGAGGGGTGGGATCTCACAGCTTGCAGGATGAAATGGAGAATGTGGCAGATGCTTTTTTTCTAGATTCAGAAGGTTCTTAGCAAGAAGCCCTCGACATCACTTTACTGCAACAAAGTGGCGTGATTTTAAGCTCCCGGCCCCACACCAACCCCTGCGTTTCTGTTGGGTATCAGTGGCAGCACAGTGGCCAGCATTGGTGCCTTGCCTATGCAGTGATAGGGCCAGCGGGTGATGGACATCAGATGGGATTGATTGATGTCTAAGGAAGCATTTCTTCTGGGACACAGAGAGGCTTGGTGCACCAGAGATCCATGAGGATGCCCTCTGAGCCACCCAGCAAAGCAGCAGAGCCCTTCACAGGCAACAAACGCCAGTTGTGGACGGGGAGAGTAGCGCCTGTGAGCAAGCTCTGCACCCTGCAAAGCGCCCCGAGGAGTGCTCACGTGGGGGAAAGCTCCAGTTGTGTCAATCACCATTTCCAGGCATTTTTTAAAAGAAATTCCTTTGGGGCATTCCTTCAGAGCTGCACGTGATGGGACGTGTGCTCTAGTGTGCGTGCCACTGTCGTTGTAGGTTAATGATAATTAGTAATTAATCATCACCACTCAGAGAAAGGCTTTCCCCTGCCGGTCTCCGGAGTAGGGCAGAATATTGAGAGGTTTTTTTCCCCCTGCAAACACAGCTTCAGGTTGGCACAGGGGCTACTCTGGTCCCGCAGCTGCCTCAGAGCCCAGTGGTTCCTTGGAAGGTGGTTGAGGGGATCCTGAGTTGTTCTGCCTGGTGACTATTTTCCAAAAGAAAATGGAATTTAAGTACAGGTAGCTAAAACGTTCCTATGCTGGTGCAAAGGTCTGCACATGGTCTCCTGGACTAAGTATTGTTGACTTTTTCCTTTTTTTATTAAGTTCCTGTTGCAGTGAGGGTCTGGGAACAAATCCAGTCGTATGTCCAGTGCTAACTCATCTGTTTTCAGATGAATAAAGCTAATAACAAAATCACAGAATGTTGGGGATCGGAAGGGACCCTGAAAGATCGTTGAGTCCAATCCTCCCGCCACAGTGGGATCTCCTAAATCCAGTCACACAGGAACATACCCAGGTGGGTTTTAAACGTCTCCAGAGACAGAGACTCAGCTGCAGCCATTGCTTTTGTTACACTTAAAAGCAAATATGTCTGCAGGTAAATAAACACAACAAGAAAGAAAGGGAAGGAAGGAAAGAAGAGAAGAAAGGTGGCATCAGGATGTTTCTGCTATGACCACCCGAGGGAAGGAGAGATCCTACGAGGACTGCTCGGGGGTCATGCAGACGCAGATAGGGCCATGGCCATGAGCCACCTCTCCTGGCAGGAGCTACTTCCAGCACTGGCTTCTCCACAGCACTTTGGTATTTTTTTTCCCTCACAGCCACCAGATCCTAAAACAGGCCAGGCATATGGAACGATGGCATGAGCAAATTTGACTGGCACCAGTTCAAGTGTATAAGAAACTTGGTTGCCTTTTTGCCTTTTTTTTTTCCCCAATTCAAACCAAATCCCAAACATAAATTATGGGAACCAGGCTCTTCCTGGTGTCTGCAGCTGCTCAACCAAATTGACTTTTCTGTCAGCGCTGCCACTCATAGCACAAACCTGGCAGCTGAGTGCTGGGCCCAGTTGGAGCCCTGCTTTTCGATTCAACACAAGTTCAGCCAACACGGAGCGGTTCAGACTCAGCAAATTATTTTCTGACAAAAATGTTGGTTTATTGGGAAATTTCCGGCTGGCTTTAATGGGGACAGCTGTTAAGGCGGCAGTTTTCACAAGAACTAAAAGTTGCTTTCAGATGAGTACAGCTCTTAAAACGGCTGCTGCTTTGATAGCTGCTCGTTGCCTTTCTTGTCTGATTATTGAGCTTAGTATCTCCCTGAAAGCTTAAAAAAAATCCACTTTGCCTGTCTCGTTTTTCTCTTCTCTTTACCAAATATTATCTCCTGCCCCTCCTCCTCCTTCAAGGAGATTCTGTCAGTTCGAATTTGCCCCTAAACTTGAGCTTTGCAAAAATTAACATGTAGAGCATTTCAGCTTAGAGAGTTTATCTTTCTTCCCCCCCCCGCTCCAGTCTTTTCAGGGTTCACAAACACTGTCAAAAAGTCAACGCAAGCGTTTGCCTTGTTGCTTTAACACGGGAGATCCTGCCAAGAAAATTAACAGGACGTATCTCCACAACGGGAACAAACACATCTAATCCCGACGGTGGCACCGAGAGATGTGTGGCTGCTGACTTTCTGTAATGACTTTATTTTTAATGTCGTCTTCCTTTCTAATCCCACAAGTATTTTTGCCACCAAAGCAAGGAAGCTAAATAAAGCATATGAAGGTTTGTGCGATCCCAGGGACCTGAGGGAGTTGGGACCTGAAAGGGCTTGACAGCAGCCTTTGACTAAAACAGTCCTAGAAGTCTGCTGTGTACTCTGATCTGCTGGGAGTTTCCACCAAACCTACCCTGCTTTCCAGGTGGCTGTGGGAAGACTTGGAGCTCCAGATGCCCCTGGTGTGTCTTGGCTTTGCGGTTCTTGCAGGAAGGACAAGAGCTGAGATGCCATGTCCCTGGCTATAGTCCAGTAGTCCTGGGTAGTGACAGCTGCTCTTGCCTGAGGACAGAACAGCTTCCCCATCGCAGTACTGCTGGTGGGTTCCTGCAGGAGCGGCACCCAGGACCACACTGTCCACTCCCTTGCTCTGTCCTCAGCCATCTCACTACTTGGGGAGGTCTTAATTTCAGATGGACTTTCTGGTCTCCGTTTCTCTCACAAAGCCATCCCCGTGCTGGGTGCCTGATCACTGCTGAGCTGCTTGAACAAAACTGGCTGAGGGCTGCCTGACCTTAGTGCTGGCCCTGGCTGTGCACACTGAAAGCACAAGGGGCTGGGGTTGCACAGAGAACAGCTCTCCAGGGAATACACACCGTGGAATATGGAAATTGCTTTGGAGCAGAGTGAGGAATGGATTAAATCAGGTTCAGATTGAATCAAAACACCAGATCTTTTTTTTCACATGGGTTTCCACTGAAAGAGGAGAAATGAAAAAATTCATCTTGGCGTGTCAGTGTGGTGTTCAAGCCGGAACAGGGGTTCTTTCCCTGCCTTTTTGTTTCTTGAAGAAAGCGAAGTTTTAAATGAACATTGGTGTGCTGAAGTGGAAAACCTTGAAGCATTTTCGGAAAGAGATCGATGAAACATTTTGTCATTCTTAAGCATCACAGTTTACTTCAAAACAGGTTGAAAAAAGTGCTTCAGTGACAGCTGGTTTTGCTTGGATTGTGCTTTTGCTTTTCTTCTCGCTCAAACTAATTGCCAAATTCTGCCCAGATTTGCCAGTTGTTTAGATGCCTCGGAACTCTGCTGGCTACCAGACTTGTGGTTCATTTAAAATGAAAAACCTCTGGCTGCAAATCACACGTCTACAAGGAGATAACAGAGGACCCCTGACTTCTGGGTCCTGATGTGCAGTGTTCTGCAGTGTGTGCTGGGGAGGGCTACCTGACAGCAGAACATCCTGTAATTCTCCTACAGGCGATGCCCCGTGGAGTTTGGTTTTACTCCTGTTCATAAATAGGCTGCTAGAAAAACAAGCGATGCCAGCGCGATCCCTCTGGGCTCTGTGCTCGTGCCTCTGCTGCTGCACAGGAAAAGAACCTAGAAACCTCCCTGGGGTCCCCAGCCCTTTGCAGGCAGGTGGTCCTTCTGCAGGACCTGCTCTGGCACCTACAGAACAGGTCCTTGCACCAGCTGCTGACCACGGTCCAGCCCCGGGGTGGCAGAGGAAAGGAATTTGAATGAAGAGGCGCAAAGTTTATGTTTAGAGCTGGAGGATCCTCCTCCATCAGATTACGCCAGTTTTAAGTAGGTCAGGCAGGAGACCCAAGATATCAGAGTCCCCTTCAAAGGCATCCGTCCGTCACTTATTATTCCAGGCATTTCCCTTTCGCTCTGCCTTCTTTCATAGCCCTGGCACTTTGTTGCAGCTTCTGGGCTGCCCTGGCTCTCACCAGTGCACTTCCCGACACTTGCTCCTTTCATTGCCTTTCCCAGCCTTCATTCTCTCTTGGCTCTGGTACAGCAGCGGGCACAGCAGTGGCCTCAGCTGTGTCCTTAAGCTGGGGTATGTTCGAGGCTGCTGTTGGGATGCAGCCCAGAAGATGGGGGTCAGGAGGGAGGCTGCATGCATGGGGGCGCTCCTTGCAGCACCATGTGCCCCCCATCTGAATACAAACACTTAGGTGAAAGCAAGCAATGATAGCAATTAAAATATCTAAAATGCAAAAGAGTTCCCCAAGCCTCCACATTTAACCCTTTTATTCTGAGAAAATAATTGTCTGTCTTGATCAGCCTGGGACTGTCTGCCAGCTCTCACCTGCAACATAAAGAGCCTAAAAAAGGCTCTGACCACATACACGGCACTTCCCGGGCGTTCCCAGGCTGCCACGCAAAGAAATGCACAGCAAGGAAGAGAAGAGCTTACAGGGTCTTGTCACACAGCTCTGAAATGCAGCTCTGTCACCTTCATTACCCAGGAAGGCTTAAATCCCCCCTCCTTTGGCATGGGCAGGTCTGATGCTGGTGAGTGGATTGGCATGGAGCAGACCCGAAGGCTGATCCTCCAGCAAAGCACTTCAGTGTGCATTAAGTCATTTTCCCCCTGCTGACTGGTGTTATTTGAGTGCTTGTGATTACAGCTTTGTAGGGTCCCAGCAGGGATCTTGCACCTGGGCAGAGGGGGGCTTTGCCACTGCAGCAGGCTGGGCACGTCCATGGTGCCTCCTGCTGTCCCCAAGGGCAGGCTGTGTTGGGTCCAGGGATGCTCTTGCACCCTTCTGCCAACCAAACCAACACATTCCTGCACCAAAATCACCAGCCTGCAATACCCACTTGTCTTCACTGAGCCATTTTCTTCACTCCCAGCCTATTCCATTTTTCAGCTCTCAGTGGAGGTTTTTTTTTTAACTCTGGGCCTCCTTCGAGCTGATCACAAGGGAACGCTGAGTGCTTGTTTTTTAATATTCTGACAGGTGCTATTTTGCTATTTTCTTGTGATGATTCAGGACATTTGCATCTCTTTGTCCTTAATTAAAAGGCACTTCACCCTTGCTGCAGGGGTATGGCAGATTTCTCTTGATCCAATCATTTCGGGGACTTTTAATCAACATCTCCGCTCTATCTGTGCAGAAGCATTTCTAACAGGGGGGTAAAGTTTACCACAGTGCTGTGAGGGTGTGATTATTATGTACTCTGGTTTTTGGGGGGAGACGTAAATTTGACTGCTGTCAAAAGGCATTTTCTAAGGATAGGAGTCCCCCATCCACCAAAGTCATGGGCAATATGTGCTGCAAAGTCTGAAGCTGGCAGAACTTGCTTGTGGTTTGGTGCTTTGCTTCCCAACTGCAGGGCAACCTGCAGAAAGGGTGCCCCCACTTTGCAGGACCCCCTCTAGATCCCACCCTACTTGCACAGACGTCTTCCTCTCAGTAGTGGGGCCTCTTTTGAGAACACCCCAGGGCTGGGCATGGGTCCCCACAATGCAGGGACAAAAGGATGTGTGCTCTGTGTGCTGTGCTGGGGTGCTTTCAGAGCACATCCCAGTCTTACACACATACACACATACACACACTTTCTGCAAAGTGAAAGGGCAGCCACTTTCATAGCAGCACCTTATCTAATCTAATGCTGTCTTGGGCTGTCGGGAAGGCTAAAAGTACCTGTGAGCTAGGGAAGGGATTCACCAGCACCTCGACAGGCACATAGTGACGAGTACGAGACTGGAAGCAGCTTCCACTGCAGAAACCCCTCTCCCCTTGTACAAGGAGAGAGGAGAATGCCTCATGAGTGTCCTTTGTGAGAGGGTGCTGGCACCAGAATGTCTGCAGGGATGCTGCGAGGCAGTGGGAGATGCTACCCCCAGCCAGGCAAGACAGTGGGAGCAAGCTGCTGCACTGCTCTGGCTCCCTGCCCTGAGAGCCCAGGCTGATATTGCTGCCCATCATCCTGTGAATTCATGACAAGGAGCCAGGGCAGTGGCCTGGATGTAGGCAGAGGCTGTCTGGCTAAGACAATTCTTTCCACTACCCCAGAACAGGTTGTTTCTTTTCATCTCTTTCCATCTGGCTGGATCCTCCATGCAGGTGGGGCAGTGGGAAGGGTCTGCAGACTTGCCTGGGGAAGTGTCTCCCAGGGAAAAGCATCTTGCCCCTCTTGTGCTTCAGCTAGTCCCTAGCCTGGTGGGGAAATGGAAACTGGGCTTTGCTTTGAGAACCTGAGCCTGCCAGGGAGCAGTGAATGCAGGGACGTGATCCTAGGGATCAGGTCATGCCCTTCGTGCTGATATCCCATAGCTGCTTTCTGGCATTCCACCCTTAACTCTTCTGTCTCCTGCCACAAAACACCAGACTGAAAAACAACTCCAGCAAGGCTCCCACGGATGTTCTTAGTGTTTACCTGTTCTGCTTCTCCAGGCTGGAGCATGCAGGCTCTTTGAAGATTATTTTTCTTCAGATTTCTGAAGAGGCTTCCGTCTCCTCTTCAATCCTTTTATTTTACCTCCTTTCAGTGCATCTGCCTGATTTCTCTGAGACTTAACAGCAACAAACAAGATTAAGATTGGAGCTTAGCAAGTATTAGAAGAGGATCTCTCATTCTCGAGGTGCTGGCAATTACCAGATCCCAGTGCCAGCATCTCCCTTTCGGAAAGGGGCTGCGTGTGCAGGCGTTTCTGCTCCGGTGACTTTAGGAGCAGAGAAGCTGGAGGGCACCAAGCACGAAAGCTGCAGCTCACGGTGTCCGCTCCTTTGCACTTCAGCTGCCACTGATTGCTTCCGGCAACCACAGGAGCTGGGGTGGCGGAGGAGAAGCAGAGGATGAGGGGCATGGTGGGCATAGTGGCACCAGCTCTGTTGGCCAGATAGGGACTGGACTTCCACCCAGCAAGGTATGAGGACTAATTGGTTGGAAAGGGGGGAGTACCTGAGTTGGGCTCGCTGTGCTGGGGCAGCCACAGGAGCACAGCCCGAGCTCATGTGTAGCACAGAGTTGGTCTAGGTCAGCATTTTGTGGGAGATCCTGTTGCTGGGGAAGAGAGCAGAGGTGGCATTTCTCATTAATTTGTGCGGGCACAGGCTGAGGGAAATGGGGGTGGAAAGTGTGCAAATGGCAGTGTCAGTGGCAGAAAGCAGTTGGCTGTTGGATGGAGACTGGAATGGGAGAGCAGCCCTGCTCTAGTGGTATCGAGATCCTGGTGGCATGACCACGGGGTTTTCTCAAGGCTGCCGTGATGGGCAGCTGTCCTGCTGTGTGTCACACCTGGATCAAGGCAGTCCTGTTGCTTTCCCCATCAGGGAGTGGGTAATAGCAGCAGAGAGGGTGTTCTCTTCCTCCTGAATGAGTGATGCTTTGGGCCAGGTAGATGAGGTGCTGCCAAGCATCTCCAGGTGAGGAGCACCCTGACCTGAGAAGACATGCTGGGGACACCACACAGGACATGGGCTAAGTGCATCAAGGTGTGTGTGCTAAGCCTGTGCTCAGCTGGTCACCACCCTGCTGAGCTCTTGCTGTTGAAGCTTTGTTGGGGTGGCACCATGGACTACAGTGCCACAGTCCCAGGCACTGTCTCCCTAAAGTACAACAAAAACCAGTCTTTCCAAGAGGTTTCCCTTGAGTTTAGGCACTAGAGCAAGAAGGACATTTTCCTCTTGGTGGAGAGTCACTAGGGCTTAACAGGGGGGGAAAATAAAGAAGCCTTGAAAATCCCTAGCAGATGTCAAGAAGAAAAGAGTTGTGAGAGCATGGTTCACTGTAGGCATTGACAGTGCTCCAAAGACAGTCCCGTGACACACAGCAAAGCAGCACAGCTCCGGTGACCCCAGACACCTGCAATGTGCCACAGGAAGGGCTGCATTCTGCCTCTACTCTGAGAGGAAAGCTTCTTTCACTGGTTTCTCCACTTGCCAACCACCTTATATTATCCTTAGCCTGAAAATGTCAAACTGCCAGGCTGACCACAGAGCCGTAGCGAGAGAGAAAGCAGAGTGCAGGACCCAGAGCAGCTGCTTAGAAACAGATGTAATTGCAACAGCTAAACTCGGCCACAGATGAGCAGTTAACATTATTTACTGGTGTATAAGCATTCCAAAACCAGTGTAGAGAGGATATTGAAATCCCCTCATCTCTGGAAAGAAATGCCTAAGAGTATTAACAATAGAAGGTAAATGTGTCTCCCTCTCTCAGATCCTGCAGATGAGCCCAGTCAATGCTGTGCCCTCAGCTCTGCCTGCAGAGCTGCAGTGCAGGAAGGGTCAGACAGGGTTACGGCTGGCCAGGTCCATCCATGGGGTTTTGGTTGTGAATAGTGTCTTCTGCAGGATCTGCTCTGAACCTTAACACATCCTCTGAAGAACCCCAAGCCCAGGTTTTTCCCAGCTATTGAGCAGCCCTGGAAGGAATCACTGTGTGAAACACAGTTTGTGTCCCAGTGACAGTTTTTATTGCCTCTATGATTTTCCTGGCTCCTTTTGCTCTACTCCAAACTGCTGTGGCATAGGTGGCTGACGAGGAGCTAGAGCATATCCATTCACAGACCACCACGTTTCTTCAGTGCAAAAAAGCAGCTGCTGCTGCTGCTCCTGCAGCTGCAAGTCCCCAAAGTTTGTGTCAGCAGTTGTAGAGCACTCAAAATATGGATGTACTGCCTGGGAGTTGTTCTGTGGGTGACACACCAAACTACCAGCTCATGGTCCTGTACAAGATGTACAACATCCGCTGTATGGAGAGCATAGCTGCAAATTCCACTGGGAAAAGTATTGCACCTCAGTTTGCTGAGGTTTTCCCCTGTCTTTCCATCAAATGCTGGCAATTCTCTTTCCCTTTCCCATGTACATTTTCTCTTTTCACATATTGATCCCTAGGAGAAATGTTAAGCCCTAAGGTGGGGATAGCACCAGAAGAGAACCATAAAAGTGCAGAAAATGGGAGGAAATACCCAGGATGACAGTGAGAACCATTGCGACACCCAGGATCAGACCACCTATCAGTGTGATGATCTCTTACCACTACGGAACTAACTTTGAAAAGGGACTGTACATGATGAAAAGGGTATGGAGACTCCTTCAGGCACAGACTGAGGCAGCAGCAAAGGATGGAAGTAAAGTTCACGTTTCCTTCAACGCTCTTGTCACCCTCTGGGACAGCTTGCACTAGCTCTTACTATGGCCTGAGCTTTCCTCCCACACCCTTCATTCTCCTTGAAAAATGTTCATGTCACCTTTGTTCAGGCTGCAAACACATTTTTTTAATCTGTCAGCACTGCAAGTTCATTCCAGCACCTACGAAACCTGTCTGGCCTGCTTCATATATCATCTCTGTCCATAATGGTGAGAAACCAGTGTCCAGCTGGAGCAGTTATTGATGTCATGTGAGCCCAGATTCAGCATCTGCTGCTGTGCCCATCTGCCTGGTGAGCCTGAAAAAGACAAAACCTCGGCTATGTTGAACAAATGCCCTGATAGAGGAAACAAATATTTCTACCATACAGCTCATGCCCCAACTCAGAGAAAAGGATTGAAGATTATACAGGGTTTTCCATCCTCAAAGGTTCCCAAAGGGACTCTGAACAGCTCCTCCTAAGATGTCCTTTACCACTCTGGCCCCATGCATATCGGCATATTCAGTCCCACAGATGCTGTTGTAGGAGACTTGCAGCCTGACCAGCCTCTGTCTTCTGCCAGAGCCCACAGCTCTGGGCATGGGAAGGAGATCCATGGGATATTTCAGCATTGCTGAGATCCGTGGGAACCTGCCTTGCTCCCGGAGGATGGCACTAACTAGGTAACAGCACGAGCAGCAGTTTGTTACCAGGAAGAGAGTGATCATCAAGGACAGCGGCTCTAAATGTGCTCTGTCCTCAGACAGATGACACGGAGCAGTGACTGGAGGAGGGGAAGTCAAATTCACCTCCATGCAGCCCTTCAGAGCTGTCTGCTGCGTGGCCCTGGCAGGGACTGCTGCAAGTACCCTGGCAGTTCCTCTTCCTGGTGTCCTCAGCTCTGCCAGCAGTGCTCTCAAGCCTGACCTATTCCTGCAGAGTCTTGAGGGATTTGTCTCTGCCCAGAGTCCTCTAGCCCTGCTGTGGATCACCTTGTTCCTCCACCCTTGAAGGATGTCTGTCTGAGGAGCATTTTGCAAATGCCAAGAGCCTGCGTTTTCTCAGAAACAGGCTACTAAACACCTTTGTTTTATTCTTTACTTGCAGCTGGTTTCCCAGCACAGCACTCTGGACATAGCCCAGAAGTCTCCTTGGAGAGACACAGTCCTTACCTTTGGCATTGCCCAAAGTGAGAAGTGACCAGCCTCTCACACAAGGAAGTGGAGGGCAGACCACTGCCTCCTGCCTTTTCCTGCATTCGTAAACACCACCCACCCATGTGGGAGCAGGGAGCACAGATTTCATGACTGACACTGCAAAGTTGCTTTCCAGAAAGCAGAGAGAGATTCAGGAAGGGTTGCAGATGTGCTCAGACTTACACAGGACTCTGGCTACAGGGCAGCTCCCTCTGAAAGTACTGCCAGCCTTGCAAGGTTTGGCATCCTGAGCCAGGGCTGGAATTGTCTCCTTATCTCCTTATATCCTGCAGTGAACACTTCATGATCAAACACTCATTTACTGTGGCAGTGTGGCACTCCAGGCTCTGTGTTCATGAGGACTCTTTAAATAATGGGGTTTATTAGCTAAACTGAAACACCAGAAGGGACAAAAAGCATCTCAAATAAAATATTTAATCTCCTGTTTAAGTTTAGAGACTCCTGTGACAGGAGACCTCAAAGTGGAAAACAGGGGCTGCTTCCTTCCAAAACACTGGTGAAGAACATTTTGTCCTTCTCAGCCTTTTTGACTAAGGGTGTTTTTTCCTGTTTAAAATAATTTCACTGTGAATTTGAAATGGATTTCTACCAGCCTGAGCCTTTGCTGTTGATAAATCAGGTGTTTGGTTGAAAAACCGTTTTCTCCCCTTGCTCTCCTACACCATCAACGTGCTTCACTCTTATCCTTGATCCAAAGAAAAAACACAGTACAACTAACAAGACACTACTGTAGATAAAGCAGAAGACCAGGGACAACAGCTGCTTGGATGCTCCTGGCTCATACAACTGCTGGCACAGTGTCCCCAAAACAGCATAATAAATGGATGTTATGATTCCCTAACACTGTTCAGACTATCTCCAGCTCTCCAAATGCAAGTCGTGCTCAGATCTCTCTGCTCTCAAGTAGCAGAAGGGGTAGTCAAAAGAAATCAGTCCCAAGGATATCCCCACATACCACTTCACATCCTGCGTCTTGAGGGGGAGCTGAGAGCACATATATGAACCCCTAGATTTTCTGTGATCTGTTGTTCAGGATCAGAATTCCCTGCAGCTCTGTCCTCCTTGCTCCTTTGCCAACCTGGGCTTCATCTGTAACCCTGGAGGATTTCTGAGGCAATTCAGTGTCTTGCTTTGAAGCTTAAAGGGCTCTTCTCACATTCACTGCTTTGATATTCGTTATTTACTCTTTTGACGTGTACTTCCTGTAAACTCTGACATCCCAGAGCGGGCTTCTTTGCATGCAATAAAGGAAACATAATCTGCAGCTGCTTCCTTACAGAGAAATGCCGTCTTGGAGCTGCTATGCCTGCAGCTGGCTCCCATGGCACTGAGGCTGCTCACGTCTCATGCTTGAGGGCAAGGGACAGCCTGCACAGGAAGTCTTGAAAAAACTCACTCAGGTATACTGCTGTTATTTACTGTTCATACTCCTGCAGCACTCCTAGTGCCCACCAAGAGTGGCCCTAGCTGTTGGACACTGAGCATTTCCCTGTCACGCCAAACTGAGCAAGCAGGACACTGCAGGTGGGGAGCAGAGAAGTGAGTTATGCATGCCCACACCACAAACATTGTGACGGGCCAGGAGTGAGATAGTCAGTTATCTGCTGTCCAGCCCAGTAGGAGGGATGATCCCACTTCATCCTGGAAGGGTGACACCAAATCCCTCTTTATCATCAGTGTGACCTGACCCAGTGGGAGATGCAGGACCAGGTCCCTCTGTCGATGGGCTCCTACAGTTCACAGCTGTAACCAGGTGACAAAGGACAATTATTGGTACCTCATTTAGCTGTAACAGAGTTGGTTCTGAGCAACTTTCAAACAAAGCTTGCCAAGAAGGACTCTGCCGGCAAGTTGGATGGCAGCAGTGAAAAGGAATGCCCAAGTGCCACTTGGCAAGCCATGAGAGCAGAGTGCAACAGGCTGACACTCCACAGCTCACCTGCCATCCCTGGCTGTCTCACAGCTCCCACCCGTGAACCCTCCCGGCATTTTTTTGTGGGATAGCAGCCACGACAGGTGGGAAGGACCCTCTCCCCGCTCCATCTCCCTTTTGCAGCCGATGGGGACTGACGCTTTGCATATGTTAGCAATAATTACTCACTTTAATTCTTTTTAGGAGGAAAAAAACAAACCACATCTGTTGTACATCTAAAAAAAGCTACTACTATTAAGAGAAATGAAGCGCCTCGTTACGCAGAGGGGAAGCGAGAGATCCTTACAGCAACTGACGGTGCTCGCTGCCCGCAGCGGCGCGGGGTGGGCTCTGCCGTGCGCACCCCTCCGCTGCCGCTCAGCCCCCGCGGGAGAGCACGGCGGGGACCAGCCCCTGCGCGGGGAGGAAGGGCCCTGCGCCGAGCCCCTCCCCGCCGCGGAGTCGGAGAAGAGATGCCCAACTTTCCCCTTCCTCCCCGGCGGCGCGGAGCGGGGCGGGCGGCGGCGGGGCTGGAGCGCGGCGCAGCGGG
>JAOXOE010000694.1:10408262-10433054 GCA_028565055.1 Phoeniculus purpureus
CTCCCCGCCTCCGCGGACCCCGCCGCCCCCTGCCCGCCCCAGTTTGTCCGTCGGGGCAATCGCAGAATCGCGCCGGTTGGAAGAGACCTTTAAGATCACCAAGTCCAAGTGTTACCGCGGCACTGCCAAGAACGGGAGGGAAGGGGGCTGGAGTCGCAGCAAGTCTCCCCACGCCTCCCCCATCCACGCCGCCCCCCCACCTTCAGCGGGGATTTGGGCACCTCGGTGATTCCTTCCAGCCGGCTCCGCGGCCGGATCAGCGGCAGCAGCCGATACCTGCATGTCCTCTGCACCCTAAGTTCCCCGTTCGCATGCTGGGAACCCCGTTTTGCACCCCACCATCATCTCGCTGCCTGAATCCTGCCGGAGGCTGAGCCCCTTTGCAGGGGTGCCGAGAGCAGAACAAGAGGGAGTTCGGCACCTCCTGGTGGTTCCAGCCACCAAGGGGGCATTTCCGACGCGAGTTATCTTGTATCCCCCTCCCCGTACTCCATCCCCGGTCACCCCAAAAGCGGCCTCGGGGTCCCGGTGTAGCGTGAGGCGGCCCTCGGGGCTCCTGCCCTGCGCCACAGGTTGGCCCACGGGGCCGCTCCGGGTGCCACCGGGGCGAGTGGCGAGCGGAGCCGCAGGGCTGGCCGGTTACGGGTGCCTCCGGCATTCACAGCGCTTTTCTGTAAACAGCGATGAAGGGCCCCGTGCACAAGGGGTTTCCAAGTTTCTTTTTCGTTTTTTCTTTTTTCCTGTTTTTTTTTCTTTTCTGACAATTCCTATCCCTGCTGCTGAGTTTAATGGCCAGAGCGGGGAAAAGAACATGTTGTCAGCAGATCGTTACCCCCGGGGCTCGGGGAAAGAGGGATTTTACTGGCTGAAGCTAATTGGCAGAATAAGCCGCCTCAAAGCCGTTCAAATCCCATTACAAATGCAGTCAGGGACAGGGAGCGTGAATCCTGCTACTAATGGTCTGCTCTGCCAAGGCTTGCTGACCTCGGTACCGACAGCCTGTCACTGCCACGGACCTTTGGGGTTTGGCCTGCCCGGAGCTGCCCCACGGCTTGTACTCTGGCACCCAGCCCCTGGTGCTGGGGCACATCTGAGTACCAAGAAGGGTGCCCAGGATAATCCCAGCTCTCTGCCCTACTGTCTCTGCAGCAAACTGCCATGAGCACGGCATTATGAGAGGTGACTTGTAAGCTGCAATATTGTGTAGAGGAACAGTTAAATCATGTATTCACGTGCCCTTGAACAGCAAGATTTACCCAGCAGCTGGCCCTGCTTCCCTTCTGCCCAGTCCCTTATGCCTACCTCTGCCCTGAGCCCTGCTTTGCCAGGAGCAGTGTCAGTGCATGTTGAGGGGGTGACAGGGTGTGAGAAGCCTGTGGAAGAAGGTGGTGAAAAAGAGCAAGTTATATCAGGGTTGTGCTTTGTATTCACTGCATTTTTCCTGGCTGCAGCTTGTGGAGGGTGACTCTCACCTACTCTGCACTTGGTGGGTGATGCAGTGAGGAGCCCAGTGCAGGGGCCGCATGGGTTCTAGCAGAAGCTGCAAAAGTTGTCACCTGGGACTGGGATGGGCTGGATGCTTGGTGCCAGGTGACTCAGCTCTCCCCAGATATTGTGCCCCCACCACAGAGCCTAATTCACCAGCCTTTCCCAGGGTGCTGCTTCAACTGAGACCAAGGCACACAACTCTGAGCCCTCGAGGCAGGATTCCTGCACAGCATCATTCCACGGGAAAGTTGGACTTGGTAGATGCTTGAAAGTGTGCAGACTTCACCATTGGGGCTTCATGGAGTATGCTGTCAAAGGAGAGGTACACTTCTCCCTGATGGGAGACCTTATTGCTCTCTACAGCTGCCTGAAAGAAGGTTTTAGTGAGCTGGGGGATGGTTTCTTCTCCAAAATAACAAGCAATAGGGTGAGAAGAAATGGCCTCAGGTTGCACCAGGGAAGGTTCAGATTGGATGTCAAGAAAAATCTTCTCATGGAAAGGGTTATCAAACTTTATTAACACACCAGTTTTCAAATAATAGTATGTCAGGCACCATGGGCTGTCCTCCAGGCAAGGGGCAGAAATGTCTTTGAGGGCTCATGGCAAGGGCTCCCTTCTGCTGCCAAGGGGAGCATTGTCAGACAGCTTAACCACAGGGAAAGGGAGCCAGCCACCTTTCCGGTGCTTTGACCATCAGTGTGCTTGGAAACCTTAGCAAAACGGGTGTCTACTGGAGTAACACAGAATTAAGGAGGCAAGAGAGAGAGAGCACATCTCAAGAAAGACCTATCTGCCACGTAGGTGTCCTGCTCTGGGCACCAGTGTGAGCTGCTGTTTGCAGCTGCAGGGAGATGTGCACTTGTCACCTTAATTCCTCTCCTCTGCAATAACTCTTGGACTATTCCCTTGATTGGAGGCAAGGTCACTGGGAAAAGAGACTTGGGAGGAGGCAGGGGCTTGCATAGAGAGAGTCCCACTCTTGGCCAGCAAGAGCTGGTGTGTGTCTGTGTGTGTGTATTTTCTCCAGCAGAAGCTGGCTTGCCTATGTGAAGATGGCTTCGTGTGGCTTAGTATTCCAGGGCTAGCTACATTACCAAAAAGCATATTGTTGGTAGTGTCACTGCATCTGTAACAGGGATGTGACTCCCTGGAAATGCTGCTCCAAACATTAGGGTGTTAATCAGTGACACTACATGGAGGGGGAAAGCCAGAAGGCTAAGGTCAGAGTAACCAGCCTGGTTTTGTTCAGCCCCAGAGGGATGTTTCAGACTCTAGTGTGGCCTTAGGGCTTGCAGGAGCTGGACTTTGGCAGGGCAGTGTACAGTGCCAGCAGGTGATCTGTTTTGGGCTAACTTTAAGTAGGGTCAAGGGAACATTGAGGTAAGGTTTTGGTGTATCTGTTCCCACTCTGGTAGAAGCAGCCTGCATCACACAAAACATTGGCCGCAAGGGAAAGCAGTTAGGGTTGTTCTCTCCTGCCCAGAGGTGGGCTATGGGCAGAGATCCTTCTTTGTGCCCCACAGGAATGATGCCAGTCCCAGATTTTGGCTCTAGCCAGTTCTCAGGTGGGAGCAGTGGTGGTCTCTGCTCCTCCTGCAGCTTCTGGGTGCCTTGGGGTGCCTATTCCTGTGCTCCAGAGGCACTGAAGGCACGTCCCCGCAGGCAGCCAGGTGAGCCCTCGCTGCTGCCTCCGCAACAGGGAAACACATCCTGACAGTGTTGTTTAGGACTCCTTAAGCATCATTAGAAAGTGCAGTGCAATCAGACAAGGCAACAACAAGCTGACGTACCAACACCTAATGTGCGGTGGCAGGCAGCCAGCTGCATGCAGCCAGCCTCAGCTGGGGACACGTCCCAGTGCCTGAAAGCCGGGGAGATGCCGAGTTTTAATGTGATTGTGAAAGCAGTTTTATCTGTGTTTTTAACAGAAAAGCATCTGATAAATTGACTGCAACATGTCCATTCAGTGCTTTTTCCCCCCCTTCAAGTACCTTCGCTAGGCTCTACCTCCCCAGGCACTGAGGGGAGATGTGTATAGGAGGTGCCTGATTGCACCTCGAGCTGCGAGGCTCCAGCTGGGAAGTGTCAACACGGTGGCAGCTCCTGCTGTGAGCCCCTTTCTGGCGCTGGAGCAGGTGACATGCTGATATGGCAGACGTCGAGGGGGGTGTGCGGGTTGTGGGATCACTCGGCATCCTCTCACGCATATGGCTGTGTCATTCTGGGGACAGTCTTGTGAATGAGCTGCCCTCAACAGCAGCAGGTGGTCAGAATTTCCTGGGTGACCATGTGGACCTAATCTAATTAGAGGGTTTAGGAAAACCCCTTTAGGAAAAGGGAGGGGTGTGAAAGATTTAGAGAGGACAGATTGGAAAGGCAGAAGCTGTTGCTAAGCAGATCATGACCAAAGGAGTAGGCAAGCTTTCCTGGCCTGGCTTGGAACTGCAAGATGGAGCATCTTTAAATGGCAGTTTGTACCAAAGGCTGGGGAGGAAGGGTTGGTGAGAGTGCAGGGAATGGGTTGTGGCAGGGCTTGTCTCAAGAGCAGAGGAGTTTGCATAAGGTTTTAATTTCCACAGATCAGTGCAGAGCAGGTGGCTGGGTTCTTGGCAAGCCAGAGGTGCATACTGACTGCTCGGTAGGTTTAGGACCTCTTCTCCCTGAAATGCTTTAATTTCAAGTGCCTTTCTCCTTAAAAATGCTGTATGGTCACTGTCTTCCTCAAAAGAAGCCTGTTTCAGGTGCAAGTGGGAGGCAGAGTAGCTGAGGTATTGGAGCAGCTCCAGGAGCATAAGCTGCCAGCAGCAGAGAAGGACCAGGAGTGGGATGGACAGGAATGCGGTGGGGGAGGACAGAGAGGCAGGGGAGGGCAGGAACCGTCTCCCATGCTCCACTTCAGTGATGAAGAATATCTTTCCAAGGGTTGCTGGGGAGGAAGTGGAGCACTCATGCCTGCTAGTCCTTACTGCTGGCAGCAAGTCTGAGGACCCTGATGTAAGCAAAGGTGAGGTATGTCTGCAGCATGGCTGAGGAGATCCCAGAGCTCCTTATGTTCTGCCTTCTAGCAGTGCTGCATCCTCCTCCTTTAGTATCTCTGAAACCCAGCTGTGCCCCTACTCTCCCAGAGCATCAGAGAGCTGCCACAACAGTGTCTCTCTCCCTTTATCTCTCCTTTCCAGGTGTGAGAGCACAGAGGAATATGACTATGATTACCTCAGCATCAATAAAACCTGGGTCCTCACCCCCAAGGCACAGGAGACTGATGCCACGCAGATTCTCAACTCGCTGCTAAAGAACTATGACAACAAGCTGAGGCCTGACATTGGCAGTAAGTGTGCTCTGAAGATTCTTGTGGCCGTGGGTGCTGAACTGGCTTGGCTGTGTCCTGTGTTTTGCAAGCGTTTGTGGCTGCTGTAGTTAGTATTTTCTGTGAGATGAAGCCACACTGATCCCAGGTGCTCCCCTGGTCCTCAGTCATTCACCAAGATTTTAGCTTTGGCTCATGTGCACCTATTTTATTTTCTTTACAGTTAAGCCCACGTTCATCGATGTGGATATCTACGTGAACAGCATCGGGCCAGTGTCTGTCATCCAGATGGTGAGTTGTGTTATTGCTGCAGGGTCAGAGTGTCACCACAGCTGAGAGTGTGGGAGGTAACTAGTGCTGGTGGCAGGTTGTGCCATGCTGGTTAGATCTGGTGTGCACATGGTGCTGTCATGCAAGGAATTGTGTTGTTGTCATCCAAGGAATTGAGTTTGTTTCCCTTCCCATGGGGAAGTTGTTCTGACCTGCTGCTGGCTGGAGCTAGAAGGGCTTCACAGCCAGCCCTGTTTAGGAGCATGGTCCTCAGGCGCCCTCGGTGAGCTCAGTAACCCTACCATGCTCACAAGCTCAGAGAGAATGATGATGTTCTTCGTTCTCCACTGCCAGTGCATGGACAGACACCTCTGCCTGGTGGCTTTGCAGCCTCCTGCCTGGGAAGCACATGAGCATCGTGATGTTCAGGGCAAGTTACACCATCGTGATTGAGCCAGTGTGGTGGTGGCTGGGAGGGGGAGCAGCAAGCTTCCTGTTGGGCTGAAATAGGTACGTGAAGATGCTTTCCCTGGCAATAGTCTGATGATGTGAAACTTGGGTGCCCAGGCCTGGTCTGTGCTGCTAGGCAGGGTGTGTTAGTTCCAATGGCTCTATTTGAGTACAGAGCTCTGTAGATTGATGACACCACAACTGTGAAACCATCACATGGCTCAGGACTAGCTGTACCAGGTGCTGCAGAACCTCTGAAGAGATACTTCTGGTCCTGAAGAGCCTCCAAGCCATGCACTGGAGAGCAGCTGTGAATTATTTTTCACCTGACATTTCCATCATTCTTTTCCTTGTGAGATGTTTCTTCCTCTTTTCTAACAAGAAACAAACCTGTCTGCTCTCAGGTTTTAAAAGACTTGGCCCACCGAGAGCACTGGGGTAGAGAGGACAAAGGAGAAGTACAGCAAGGACAATCTGGCTTTTCTTGTCGCTCTCTGTGCAAAACAGCAGAAATAAAACCAGCCCCCTTAAACTGAAAAAATAAAGTTATCGGGATGGGCACGTTATTTTTAGTTTCCCAGGTGGAAAATTTCCACTGAACAAACCCCTCTGGGGCTGGAGGAATGGCATAGCAGTTGTAGTGCCACTTCCTCTCCAAAAAAGCATTTTGAGGCAGCTCTTCTGACTGGCTAAGGCAGAGCATGTTCCTCTGAGCAGTGCCTGCTCAGAAGCCACCAGATGGGTGCCTGGCTGGGTGCTTGCTTGCATGAGGAGGGCACCATCAGAAGGCCCAGCAGGGATGGCCTCAAGGCAAAAAATTTCACAGAGTGTTAGGGATTGGAAGGGACCTCTGGAGATTATCTAGTCCAACTCCTCTGCTAAACCAGATTCTCCCACAGTGGGTTGCAGGGGAATGCATCCAGGCATCCAAAGAAGGAGGCTCCCTACCCTGTCTGGACAGTGTGTTCCCATGCTCCATCACCCTCAAAGAAGTTCCTCCTCATGTTTAGATGGAACTTCCTGTGTTTTAGTTTGTGCCTGTTGCCCCTTTTTTAGTCACTGTGTGCCACTGAGAAGAGCCTGACCCACTCCTCCTGATACCCACCCTTTAAATATCTATAAGCACTGCTAAGTTTCCCCCTTCAGTTTTCTCTTCTCCAGGCAAAAAGACCCAAGTCTCTCAGCCTTTTCTCACTAGAGAGAAGCTCCAGTCCCCTAATCATCTTTATAGCCCTTTGCTGTACCCTCTTCAGCACTAAGCCCATCTTCTCTGTATCATCCCTCAGAGAGCAACCACTTCTTTCAGCAGCGGGCTCACATTTTTCCTGGTCTTCCTTTTGCTGCTGGTCTATGTGAACTCCTTGTAGTTACCTGTGTTGTCTCTTGCAAGGTTTAATTCCAAGTGGGCCTCAGCTTTCCTCATCACACCCCTGCATATTCCAACAACGTTCGTATCGTGCTCTCGAGTAGCCAGTCCCTTTTTCCACGTTCTATAAATGTTCTCCTGCCATTTGCATAGCTCATTGCTTAGCCATACAGGTCTCTTGTCTCCTTTGCTTGATTTATTTTCTTAGGGATTCATTATTTCTGTGGGCCCAGGGCTCCCAGGAGGAGAATCGCAGCCCATGCCATGTGGATATCATCCCTGGCTACCAGCAGATGCTGTGAACTCCTCCATCCCGTGTGGGTGTGTGGACACGAAGCTGCTGCAACGTAAGAGCAGCAGCACAGTGGGAGGGTGCAGGGGCTGAGTGTACTCACCTCCCAAGACACTGCTGAGCCTAGAGGTAGAGCATAAGAGTTATGTCAGAGGTGGCTGTCCTGTCTGCTTTTCACTGCACAAACACATGGCAAGAAAACAACGCGCAAAACCTCAGTACCCATCCTCATTCCTTCTCTTTTCTCCATATCCATTTACTTCACCCCCTTCTGCCCCTGCAGGAAGTGCTGCTCTCCTCTCTGTCTCTGGAGCACTGCCTAGCTGTGCAGGTGGTAGCCGTAGAGGTTGACATGTAAATTCCAGTTTTACATCCAGAGTTCATCTCTTCTAAACAAAGACACCAGGTACTGCTGCTAGTTTGGTTTCCTAAGAAACACAGTGTATTCCATGGTGATGGGTATGTGAGAACCTATGTATATCCATCCCAGGCTCTTTGTATTTTAGACCCACTGGGCTAATACCAGCTGTGTGTAGCTGCAGGTATTGAAGCTTCAGGTATCATCAGCATCTCCAGTATTTTTGAGCAAACAGGATGCAAAGCAGTCGCATTAGCCATTCCCACCGAGCGGTAAAACTGTTGGGTGAACTCAGCTCTTACCAGATGCCAGAAAATCATATGGGAGAGAGCTGCTGAAAAAAGCCCTTAGCATTCCTAGAGCTCAAACCATGTGTTTGGCTCTTTTTAAGAGTCAGCAGAAGGTTTTATTTTTCTTGAAGTGGGGCTCCATGAGTGTGCAGGAGCCCAGGGGGTCTCAGTGCACTTAGTGCAAGCCCGGAATGTGAAGCAAGACTGGTGCTTGGAATTGCCTACATATGCAGGGGCTCTGCTGGGGAAACTGCTGTCATGGTGCTAATCTACCCATTTGCAGCCTTCCCACATGAGGAGGGTATTGATCTTTGTGGGATGGAATGGCAAGTTGCCACTCAGGCAGAGGAGGAATGCGCTTGGTGTAGAGACAGTTGAGGGAGTTTGTGGCATCAGTCGCAACTAGCTGCAAGGTCTTTCCAAAGTGTCCGGATGCTACAAGTCCAGGGATGCCAACAGTCACCAGTGGTCTAAAGACACCTCCATGTTACTCCCCAAGTAGACTCTTTGTGGACATCTCTGCTGCCCCATGTCTTTAGGGAACTTCCTAAGCTTAAATGTGTGATGCCCTTGAGCTTTAAAACTCTTCTCCCTGAGACGCTGGACTCATGTTTGCTTTAAGGACAGCTAGACCCAAGTCTTGTAGCCTGATTTTTGGCATCTGTATCTGACTGCCTCCTGCAGATAGTGAGAGGGGCTGCATCCTGCTCTAATGTCTCCTGAAGCAAGAGAAATGGGCTGTGATAAAGCGGCCACGGTATTACCTCCAGCCTTGTCTGCTTCACCCACTTGTTTTGTGTTTGTTTGCTTTTCCATGCTGATGCAATTAATTAAGACATTCTGTGGGTTGTGCCAGCCACTGGCAGGCTGGCATCAAACATGTATTACAGTTTGTCTTTGCTGGGGACATGTCATTCCTACTTAGTCCCTTTTTATGTAGCTTCTCCCAATCTGAGAATGTCAGACTTGTCCCACATGCCTGATCTTTCCCTTTTCCATACACAACCTCAGGAGATGCACGTTGCCTAGGGAAGGGAACCAGAATTTGACTCGAACTTTATCTCCTGTCCCGATGGTGAGATTTCTCTCAGCCTCAGATACAGAGGCTTATGTAGGCTAGAAGGTCCATTTGAGGAGAAGTGTCTCATTGAACTCTCTTAGGGGAATTAGGATTACAGTGTTTTACGTGAATATTTTATCTTTCACATAGCTAGGCTGTGTAGAAGATAAAAACCTGGTCCTGCTTTTAAGAAATACAGCAGCATCGCTGTGGTTGTTAGCTTGGACCAGCATGGTCTACGCATCTGAAGCTGTAGGCTGTAAGGTGGTCTGACATGATGGTGTAATAGAGGGCTCCAGCTTAAGCAGTGTAGTTTGAATAGTGGTGTCCAATGAACTTCTACTCACCCCTCAAAGGGTTAAATGCTCTGCGCTGCCTTCAGCCTGATGATGCTCTTGGAGCTGGCCCTGCAGAGCTGCTGCTCAACCTCTAAATGATAAATCATGTCGGGATACAAACCTGATTCCGGTCCTTACAAATGAATAGGTGATTGAAAATTCCCCGTGCTAAGTGTGAATTCTGCAGCCCCCTCATCAATCACTTGTCATAAATAACATTAGCATTCAAGAGTCAGCAGAAGGTGGGCAGGTTTGGAGAGGGAAGAATTGTGATTTCCTGGTATCTTTTGTAGACTAGAATGGCAGGCTTGTTTCCAGTTTAGGTAGCTGAGCAAATTTCACATGTTCTCCTTCCTGGGGAAAGGACTCTCGTGCTCTGCTGTCCAAAAACTGACAGAAATCAGAAATAAAACTAGGAGATGGTTAAATGTTAGGGAGTGGGATAGAGTTTTGTTGAAAGAGGATGGGCTAAGAGGGAAAAGGCTGGGAGCACCAGATCGCACAGCAGTTTGCTCCGCTTGCTCCATGAACTGGGATTCCCTCCACATTCCCATGAGCCTTTTGTCTTTGGGTGGGATTTGGGCATTTGGCACTCTCAGGGTGATGGGAAGCTGTGTTTACACCATCAGAGAAAGGATGCACTTGGTCATGAGCTTTTCCAGAGCCACCGGCTGCTGCTGGGTGCCAGCCAGCAGCACCTCAAGCCAAATGAGTTATCACCCACAGCGCCGCAGCTTTCCAAGCTGTGTCATGGATCTGGATGCCCAGTTAGATTCCTATTAACACAGACAGTGCTTAGTTGTCCTTGGCTTAAAACTAAGCTGAGCCTGCCTGAGGCAGAGACCCGCCTTGGTTCTCTGGGCATGTTTGCAGGAAGAGGTACCAGGGAGGGCTGCAGCAGCAGGGACAAATGGAGGAGACTTTTGGTTCAAATTTTTTGCTGACTGGTTGTTTGCTGGACGGATTTGCTCCTCGTTTTGTTTTGTAATGGCTTTATTGCTGTAGATTATAGCTTTAACTGGTGTCAAGGGCACCTAGAGATCTGGATCACCTTCCTTTAGTGATGCTTAACTCAGAAATGATGCTGAAGTAAAGCTATCAGGGCTGAGTGTTCTCCTGTCCTGGGGGGTGTTGTGAAGTGGCCATGAGAGACACCAAGGGTAGGAGTGGATAAAGGACTTCTGTTCTGAGCTTGGGGATGGAGCAAGTGTTGCCCAGAGCTCGTCAGATTCCTCCCAGGGGTCAGAGCTGAACTTGCTTTTATTTCTTTCCTGCACAAAACCAAGCACAAGGCTTGAGGAGATGAACACTGAGAACATGCCTGAACACTCTGATAGCCTCCTGGCCACAGTGAATGCCACTTGTCTGGAGATCTGCACAGGGTCTAGTTGAGAGGCTGGAGACTCCTGTCTTTGGTGTATGCAAGGAGATGCCCTTGTGTGCCAAAGTGGGTAGCAAAACTTGGTGACAGCTCTTTTGCTGGGATTGTGCACTACCTCGCTCTCATTATGTAATGATAATAAAGATGGGAAGTTAGCCTCCATCATTCCCCAGGGGCCAGATTCTGCTGCGTCTCAACTGCCCATGATTTACAGAGTGTAGGACTAGGCTCCTGCCTCCATTATTGCAGCAAATAATTTTCTTATCTGTGAGTGGAGACTAGAACTTGAAGATAGATCTGCTGAATATTCCCACATGTTGAATATTGCCACCTTCCCCCGTTAGGAAGGAGATGCTGTGCACTATTAAATTCATAAAGCTGTGCCTGGCTGCATTAGTTACCATGCAACACCCTAATGAAACCGAGGATGAAGAACATATTTTCCCACACTTGGAGTACTGCGGAATAGATTTAATAGATTTGCATGTATGGTGCATTTGTGAAAACACTGTGAAAAAGGGAGAGGGAGGCAAGGGAGAATGTTTATTCATTATCAGCTGATGAATAATTAATTTACAAACGTTGTCTTGTTAAATATAAATTAAATCCTCATTTGACACACTTTATAATTTAGAAGTATAAGCCCAGCATGAATGAGAACTCCCCACTGACTGCTTTCATGTAAATCCCGAGGAGCCGGGGAGGGAGGTTTGGCTTTGAAAGCTAAAGCTGACAAGGGGTCTGGTGAGGAAATAGGCTGTTGTGACAAATCCAACTTGGGGACCCGGGTCACTCTGTCTTTGCTTGTTCTGTGCAGGGATTGCTCAGGAGGGCAGGGAGGCAGTGCCTGGCTGCACAACCCCCTTCCAAGAACTGCTTCCTCCTCAGTCAGAACTGGGGGTGGCTGAGCTGCTGATTTGCACCTCACTGAGCAAAATCTCCATCGGTGCCATCAGAGCATGCAGCAAGCCAGAAGCTGCTTGTGAGTGGCTGAGCTACCCCAGCAGCAGCGGCAAAGGTCCGCAGGAGAGGAGTTAGGTTCTACAGAAGCTCTCTGGGTCTGAGCCACCCTTGTAGGGAGCCCTCAGGCAGTCTGAGACATCGCTGCACAGAAGTGGAGCTGCATCCCAAGGAACAGCAGCTGTGCTTTGTTGGAAGGCAGCTAATGTGAGAGCCTCAGTGGGAAGCCTCGAGTTGCAGCCCTGCTGTCCCGCTGCAAGGCTTGGGTTAATATCTTCATTTCTTCTTAATAGATGGGGAAACCAAGACCAGTAATAATTGTCTGGCTCTAAGGAACACTTAAGTCGTGATTATACTTAGCTTTGGCTGCTTTGGAATAAGTAGGAAGGATATGAAATGGAAATGGCACACTTTTGAAAACGCTTGAATATATTGCTCTGGAGCACGAGATAAGCCTATAGGTAAAGGAAATTTTTACCTCCCCGCTTCTTCCCCGATAATGATAGACTCCAGCAGTTGCACAGCACTTCTCCATTGAAAGGACTTAAAAATGCTTCACAAGTCATCTGTCTAGGAGGCAATAGCCCAGATGCACCCACTTCTAGGCTGGATTGCAATGCGTGAAGCACGCCACAGCACTCTGCCAAGGACTGCGTGCTCTTCTTGGTGTGCAGGAAGAGTCAGGCATCAGCATAAATCTCGTGAAGTTGCACAGGACACGCACTCATGTAATGAGCTGGGTCGGGTCCCTGATAAAGATGTATATCATAGAAATTTAAAGTGTTGGGGAACAGCTATTGCTCACTACAGGCCCCGGTGCTTTTTCTGGCTGTTTGTTTCTGTGACCGAGTAACGGCTCGGTGCTGCCGGAACTGGTGGTGTATTTATAAAATCTTCATAAATACTCATTTACTTGGAGAGTGCTCATATCTCTTGGTTCCTTGATGTTCAGTAACAGTCACCTCAGCCTGTTCCTGTTGTGCCCAACTGCTAGGAGGGGGACTGGTGCTCACGTAGCTGCTCATGCTCATGTGGTGATGAGGTTGGGTACATGGAGAAGGGCAGCAGCTGTCCTGTAGCCATCGTTTATCATTGCCTTGAGAAAAAAACCCATGAGGCCACCGAGGAATAGGATCAATCATGCATGACTTGTGGGACAAATCACAAACTGCAGCAGGTCTAATGCAATGAATGGGTTGTTCCCAGCCTGACTGTGTCCCAAGAGCTGCTGCAAGTTCCAGGGTCTGCTCCCAAACAGGAGAAGGCCTGATTTATTCACCATAAATAATTCAATAGCTCTTTTTATTTTCCGGAAAATATACTAATCCCCTCCAGATACTTTCTGTGTGACATCCATGTTGGAGTTTTATTTATAGCCTGTTTATTGTGTAAAAAACATAAGTAGTCTGTTATCGGGGAAGATCAATAAAAAGCTGAGGTTTACCCTCTAAACTGTGGAGCTACATAAACTATGAATATCTGAACAGCAGCCTCCTGTGGGGAGGGGGGGAAAGTGCTTTTCTTCAGAGACATTTCTTGAGAGCATAGCCCTGCAGTTAATTAACATCTGTGCTTCCCAGTCTGATGTTAAATGGGGAATGTGGTTGTACTGGGTCAGGCTTCTTCAAGCACCGCATGGGCGCCTGCACACAGGCTCTGGACCTAGGACAGCTCAGGGGGAATCAACACTCATCACGAAGTCAGAGGCTCTCTTACTTCACAGAAATTCCTTCACGAGTCCGACTTCCGGCCTTCTGCCAGCAGGAATGGCTCAATCTCACATTCATTCTGTGTCAGCCTTTAGAGAAAACTCATTTCTTCAGCTAGGGTGAACAGTGAGGGGGTTTTCCCAGAACCCTTGCAGGCAGCCCTGGCAGGACAGTTACTGTAGGTGCTTCCCGAGCAGCCTGTGTGCTTGCTGTGCCCGACCAGAGAGTGCTGTGGCTCATAATTCCTCACCTACAGAAAGCCTTTGCAATACAGCTCGTGACCATAGCAGCTCCACTGAGTTGCCATTTCTAGAGGTGTTTGCCAGTGACTGGGTCTTCTGCTTTTTGAGCTAGCTGACCTTTAAAGAGCCTTCCAACCCGATGCATTCTATGATTCTATTACAGAACGATAGAATTTGCCAGTGACCAGAAGACACTCCTTGCTGGGGTCTGGACCAGGCTGGAAATGTAATCCTGGGACAAGAATTAGGGCTGATTGAAACAAGATTTGAAGGGGTTGGGATGGGAGATGGTGATCTATGCAGCAGCCAAGACACGAGGGTAAGTGGTAGGCTGGTAGCTGGGGAAGCATTTAAGAATGGTAAGGTAGGAACTGGAGCTTCTCCTGTATAAAAGGTGGTGCATTCATTAGCTCAGCCACACCTTGACTACTGCATTCGGTTTTGGGCACCTCAAAACAAGAAAGACCTTGAGGTGCTGGAGCAAGTACAAAGAAGGGCAATAACGTTGGTGAAAGGTCTGCAGAACAGACCTTGGGAGGGGTGACTGAGGGACCTGAGGCTGTTTAGTCTGAAGAGGAGGTGGCTCAAGGGAGACCTTGTTGCTGTCTACAATTCCCCACAAGGAGGTTGTAGACAAGTGGGTACTGGTATTTCTGGCAAGTAGTGAATGATAGGATAAGAGGAAGTGGCCTGAA
Source organism: Phoeniculus purpureus (assembly GCA_028565055.1). Classification (NCBI taxonomy): domain Eukaryota; kingdom Metazoa; phylum Chordata; class Aves; order Bucerotiformes; family Phoeniculidae; genus Phoeniculus; species Phoeniculus purpureus. The sequence goes on from JAOXOE010000694.1 coordinate 10,422,470, forward strand.
GTCGTGCCAGGGCATAGTTAGGTTATAAATTAGGAAAAACATCTTTAATAAATAGTTGTCATGCCTTGGAACAGGCTGCCCAGGGAGGTGGTAGAATCAATATCCCTGGGTTGTGCTTAGAAGTCTTGTAGATATGGAGCTGGGGGGCACGGGCTGGCCTTGGTGCGGTTGCATTGGTGCTTGGACATAATGACCTTGGAGAGCGTTTTTCAGCCTAGACAGTTCTATGAGTCAGTGTTCTCTGTTATGGCAATCCTGGCATCTAGCAGCTCTCTCTTGGTTTGGTAGGCATGTTGTCCACGGGCAGGGTATTAAAAGAGGCTTCACTGTGATACATAGGGGTGGACACCTCTGCAGTTGGTGGACAGTGGGAATGCGACTTTGCCCATTGTACACTGGTAGGGATGTGCTTGGGAGATGCAGGTTCAGGGTCGGAGCTGCTGAGCGCTACTGCATCTTGTGAAGAAAAGCACTGTCTCCATCACAAGTGTGTTAGCTAATGGAGTTGTTCGGTGTTTGTCCAGTGGTCCCACATCTCCATGTGAACATTTGTGTGTGTGGACAGGCCAGGAAGTATGTATTTGATTTGAGTACGGATCTCTGCTCTGAACCTCATTAAATTGATTCTTTCAAGTCAAAGGGAAAGCACTGTGGTGTCAAATTTGAATGATGTAGGTTCTGAGATGTACCATTAGTTGGCACTTGATGGTCTGAATTATTTTTAAGGCAGAATTGATTTATCTGAACTGAAGGCTGAAGATGTTCCAGATGAGAGGTCTGGATATTTCAGGTGCATGAAAACCAAGTCAAAGAGCTGCTCAGGGGCCAGGGTTTCCAGTCTAGGGCAAACAGCAAGCACTGTAGAGCAGGGGATCCCACTCTTTCCTTCCACTTGGGACAAAGTCAATATTCTTAAGCATTTCTGAGGAAAATGTGTTTAGAGACAATCAAAACATTTATATTTAGTATCATCATCATGTTTCATTTTGCTTTGCATATGGTGTTAAATTCTGTAGGTAAAGCATGAAAATGAGTATTTGAACATAAAAAATGAAGCAATTCAAATAGATAAGGGTAAAGCAAAGTGGTTTTGTAGCTTACTGAAGGAAAAAAATCCTGAATGAAATGATGAGTTTGAGGCAATTAATTTTAGGTTTTGACAACTTTAATTTATTTTCAACAAAACTTCATTTTTTTTCCATAGAAATCATTTCTGTCTATTTCCTGCATTCCCAAATGAAGCAGTCCTAGCATCTTCCCATAAAAGGCTGATGTGAAATCTGCCCACTATAAATGTGTCATGAAATGGAGCCCATTTCTGAGTTCAGTGGTTGTGGATGACCAGAGGCAATGTGCTTCAAGGACCTTTTCATGCATCGATGTTAAAGGCAGAATATTCAGACTATTATATCCCATCTCCATGCACAGGAAGGGTTTAATTGCCCATGATACAAATTGCAGGCAAGCAGCAGTGGAGCAGTGACACTGCCAGCATGAGCCTACCCACAGCGCCAGAGTTGGACAGACTAAGGCAGAACTCATCTCCTACTTGCAACCCCTTGAATCTCCTCCATGCATCCAAGCACTTCATCCATGCTTCTGTGTCTTCGGCTTTATGTCTTTTATGCTGGTAGGAGATACCTTTTTAGGGTCAGCAAGTGGGTGGGCAGCTTCATCTTCACAGTCATCTGCCGTGATACCTTATGCTGGTTGGCAGCGGTTCATCCTTCCCTGCTGTGGGTTTGCTGGTGCTGTAGGTGTTTCACATCAGCACTGCTGAGATTGGCCCCATCAATTCACAGTGCAACAGCTCCTCAGAGCCCATGAGAAATTGTACTGGCTGCATGAGGTACTGTGGGTGGAGGGACAGGTCTACTCAGAGGTCTTGGTGCTGGGCTTGGTGCATGCTGGCAGCATGGAGGATGGTAGCTGGAGATGTGCTGTCTGACCTGCAGTTAGCTGGAAATGTCTCTAATCGTCTGATCAGCTTTGCTCAACAGAATTGCAGATAGTGATAATGGCTCACCCATAGGCAGGTGCACGTGTGACATGAACAACTTCAAGATGTGGGAGCACCTTGTCTCTGTGTGGCTGGGGAACAGGGAAGGTCAGAGCAGGGACTTTGCAAATGTCATAAGCCTTGTTTCTGATGCTTCTCCTAGCCTGCTTCTCATTCCCTCCTCCTTTGCCAATGTACCTGTTACACTTCCAACACAAGACCTGAGTCCCTTGGTCTGTCATCCTTCTCCAGATGCACCCAAAGCCACTTAAGTAGTGTAGTGAGAAGAAGAGGAAGCAGAACAGCAGAATAGCAAAGTGGAGAAAAAAAATTGGGAGTTACGATGAATGTTCCAGTCACAGGGAGATAGGAATGTGAAGGTAACTGACTGATCTTCTCTTCATTTGCTCTTTGAAAAGAAAAGCTGAAGGCAAAGAGAACTGCAGAATTCAAGACCAGCATTTTCTTGCATGATGTGGCAGTGGTGGTGGACTGACTGACCTGTCCAGAGCTTTCACCCTTAATCTGCACCTTGTGAGAAGGCACACTGGACCCTGGTTTCACCTGCCACAACAAAGAGCTGCAGTGGTGACATAGCTTGGAGCAGGGTGCCAGAGAGATTTGCAGAGGATATTTCAGCAGAAGGCTTGGGGAGACAAGGTCTCTGTAGAGAAGGCAGGAGATGGAAGGAGCACTGGAAATGGCAATGTCAGGGACCCAGTTTGCATTGTGAGGAAGGAGTGATCCCTTGTGTGAAGCCAAGCCACTGCTCACAGCTGTTTGGATGTGACCTCTGCGTTCAGCTTCATTCAGAGCTGGCCCCAAGCTTCACTTCAGCTCTGCAGCAGTGAGTTCAGGTGGGGTTCAGACACTGGTCCTTCCTCACTGGATCAGCAAGAGAGGAGATGAAAACAGCAACCTCAGTGTTGCTGCTACCACATAAAGCCAAAGGCAGGTCCAAATGTTGGAATTCAATAAGGAGCAGCAGAGATTGGGCTGTCCAGCTTTTGGGAAGTTTGGAATAAGCCCAAGAGCCAAAACTGTTTGACTTGTCTGTGTGTATGATTCTGAGGCATGCAGGCTCTGCCAGTGCAGTCCTTATAGCTCTGTGTAGAAAACCTGAGCCATCATCTTTTTCTTTACTCACCAAAGGTGTCCTAAAGCTATCTAGAGAAGATGGGGTAGGTAGAGCAGCAGAGTTGTAAAGGAGGTATCTGAAGTAGGCTGCATCTCTCTGAAACTGTTGGAAGCTGGAAAAAAAACCAAACCTGGGAACACCAGCTTCCATTTTCTGAGGAGAGTCCTTTGCAGCCACCAGATGCTGCGGGAAGGGAGCAACCCAGAACAGCAGAGCTCTGCAGGTCCTGCTTGCCTGGTGGCTGGCGTCCTGGCTTCCAAATGATTGCCATGCCTGGCCTGAAGTGTGGATGTCTGCCTGGTAAGGAGAATCAGCTGGCCTGGTGTCCTTTCTGTGACTGCAGTTCATCTTGCTTTCTCCTTCAAACACCCAGCAAGGAAGAATGAAAGAAATTGTTCTTTCTTCATAACCTGATTCATTTCTCACAACTGGTTTCCTCAGCCTGGTGCTCCCTTGAAGTCTCATTAGGGCTGGGCTGTGATTTTGTGATGTCTTGGAAAGAAAAACTGCAAAGGGAAAAGTAAAAAAAAAATCAGGGAGAAGGAGCTAAATCAAAGAACTGGCAGAGCAGGAAGAGAAAGCTGGCGAGCATAGCAAGGGGGCAAGAGAGGCAGCATGAAACAGGTTTCCCTGAAAGGGTCATTGGGGCAGAGTACACTGTTCCCACATCCTTCTTCATCTGGGGCCAGGAGAGAACAGTGTCAGGAGTGATTTCTGCAGAGGGCGCAGAAAAGACCTGATTTTTCCCCTTTTGTGAAAGCAGAACTTTCTCAGATTTTTTGAACATGTTTTTTTTCCTTAATGATGAGACATAGAAAGGGATTTATATGGGTGAACTCTTTTGCCTCCTGCCTAGGACAGGCTTTTCTGCACAATGGATGGCATCCTGGAGATGTGGGTGCACTGTGCTTTGTCAAACCCATTTTGGTGGGAAGGGGACAGAGTAGCATCAGGATTTGGGAGGCTGGCCTCTGTTAGGTGCCATTCTGGCTCATTGGTTCTTGGAGAGCCGAGCCATACTGCCTACCCACAGCCAGTGGGTTTGTGCCACATCCTGACTCTTTGTGTGGGGCAGCCTATTAGTGTCCTGCAGCCTGTGATTCATACCCGAGGCACGGCACAACTCCCGCAGCTGGTGACGATGGTGATGAGCATTGGTTCTTCAGCCCCAGTCATGGGCTCTGCTGACTTCTCTACCCTGACAACATCCTGCCTGTGAACATGGTTTGTTAGGGTTCAGTGCTTGTTGGAAGCGAATAGTTCTCACATAGGAGAGCATAGGTAGGAGAAAGCTGTAGTGATTTTCCTCCTCCATAGACTCTGTGCCTGAGCTCTGTGACTGGCCAGTGTAGGAGCCTGTTTGGGCAGAGGGACTCTGACATTGCTTGCCCATTCTTATCACCTCTAGCTTTGGATGCTTCTGTACGATGCCATGCAATTTCAGAACTGGAAGGAAGCTTCTGGCTCTGATCTGCACAAAAAGCAGGGCTCCTGTGGCTCCCTGTCTCAACCACCCTTTCCTTCCTTTCTTGACCCTCAAAGCACAGCTTCTGTAGCAACAACTTCACTAAGACTGCAGTGGGTTAGGCTATGTTCTCTGTACATGCAGTCAGCAACCAGCTGAAATCACTAGACAGCTTTCAGGTGGCAGTCCCTGTCCAGGAGAGTTCACAGCCTTCCTAGACAAAACAAAGGCCCATGAGAAGTTGGGAAGGGGATGGATAATGATGTGATACTTGAATAGGGCCATTACAACTGAAGATGTTTTTGTTTGAAGAGAGGTATGGGCAGGGTGGTAATGCCTTTCTTGCTGAGGCAGAGATGCAATGTAGTGACCTACAGACCAAACAGAGTGTTGGAAGAGGCATGGAGAGGAAGAAGAAGAAGACTAGAGGAGGGGTCAAAGAGAAAACAGGGAAAGCCCAAGAAAAGCTGGGAAGATTAAAAGATGTCTAAGGGAAGTGGACAACAGATGTGGGCTGTTCAGTCACTGAGCAGACAGGAAAGTCACTGGGACCTTTACAAAAGTCTACAGACTACTGTAGACCTCTCCAAAAACCTCAGTCCCCTCCAAAAAGGGACCAGGTGTAAATGAGAATCAGACCCTAAGTCTCAGAAGCGGTGTTGACCTTGCCACCTCCTAATCCACCTGGTGAGTCAGCAGCAGCATTAGTCTGTACTGGAATCTGGCAAAGCCAGTGGTGACCCCAGTGATGGTCTTTGCTGTATGAGGTACCAGACGAGACAGGGAGACTGGCCCAGTTGGTGAGCCTCAGTCCTGGAAGGGTGCTGGCTCTAATATTTCAAAACCATACGGCAAATTGAAGGCATTAATGTCATTTAACACTTGTAGAACTTTCCTGCCTTCCTTTGCTTCCCCTTAGGGCCATTCCCCTACTGCCACAACAGGGTACTGTTCTTGTTCCCTCTTTTCCATCCTGGGAAGTAGGCAGTGAGGCTGCAGTGACCAGCTCCTGAACTGAGCAGGAGCCTACAAAGAATGCAGCAGCCCAGGACAGTGAGATGGCACAAAGAGCTGTCAGAGCTGGAGCCGACTGCATTCTCAGGCAGCAGTGGACTTGCAGATGGGGACAAGCTGGCCATCCCAGACCCCACCTCCCATGGATTATTTAGGGATTCATGAGACCTTCTGCCTTCCTTTGCCTGGTACAGGAATGTTGCAGCAGCTGCTCTCCCAGTCTTGGGCAGTATTAGACTGGCCGTCCTAGTGTTTCATTTTAATCACAGTGGGTGGCATGGGAATGAGAAGTGCAATTAAAGACATTTCAGCTTCTGATCTGAATCTTGCCAAGCTGTCCTGGAGGAGCAATCTTGGGGAGCTAAATGTATGCAGTGAGAAGCTTTGTCTTCTAGCCCTTTCAAAGGAAATTTCTTCTTGTCTTGTCAAGCATCCCACGAGCTTGAAGGACAAATAAACACAAACACCTGCCCAAAGCAGTAACTGTTCTCTTCCAGATGTCCTATGTGCTTCTGTCCTCACTTCTGTCCCCCTCTGCCTTCTTCTTCCAGCACGAAGTTGCTTCAACCCCATATCATAGGGAGCATTTAATAGTGAGATTTGATGTGCAAACAAGATATTCTGGGTTCGGCTAGAATTGGGTATTGGCGGTGTTACGTAAATCCAGATGTGCACTGTGTATTCACTGTGGTGTTGCTTAGCACAGTATCACAGTGTACCTACCACGTTGGAAGGGACCTCTAGGATTGTCTAGTCCAACCCTTTAAGCTAAAGAAATACAGTTTAAATTAAATGGCCCAGCACCTTGTCAAGCTGAGCCCTAGAACTGTCTAAAGTTGAGGAATCCACCACTTCCCAACTAGTCTAATGTCTTATTGCTCTCATGGTGCAAAATTTTCCTCAAGTCAAATTAGAATCTCCCCAGGAGCAACTTGTATCCACAGAACCACAAAATGTTAGGGATTAGAAGGGACCTCGAAAGATCATCTAGTCCAATCCCCCTGCCAGGACAGGATCACCTAGATCAAGCCGCACAGGAACATATCCAGGCGGGTTTTAAACATCTTCAAAGAAGGAGACTCAACAACTGCCCTGGGCAGCCTGTTCCAGTGCTCCATCACCCTGACTGGGAAGAACTTCCTTCTGATATTTATATGGAACCTCCTATGTTCCAGCTTACACCCATTGCCCCTTTTCCTATCACTAGATGACACTGAGACGAACCTAGCTCCATCCTCCTGACACTCATCCTTCACATACTTACATTAATGAGGTCACCCCTCAGTCTCCTCCAAGCTAAAGAGACCCAGCTCCCTTAGCCTTTCCTCATTAGGGAGGTGTTCTACTTCCTTCATCATCCTCGTTGCTCTACACCGGACACCCTCCAGCAGCTCTGTGTCCTTCTTGAACTGAGGACCCCAGAACTGGGCACAATACTCCAGATGTGGTCTTACTAGGGCAGTGCAGAGGGGGAGAAGAACCTCTCTTGATCTGCTAACCACTCTGCTTCTGATCCACCCCAGGATGCTGTTGGCCCTCTTGACCACAAGAGCACATTGCTGGCTCATAGTTATCCACCACCCCTTATCTTTTCCATGAGATTCCTTGTGAAAAGGGAATCTCTGTCTTCTTGGTAGCCACCCTTAATGTACTGGTACACAGTGATAAGGTCCCCCCTAAGCCATCTAAAGGCTGAACAAACCCAATTCTCTCAGCCTTTCTTCATATGGCAGGTCTTCTAGTTCTTTGGTTGTCCTTGTGCCTTTGATCATCATTGTGGCACTTCTCTGGACCCTCTCCAGCCTGTCCACATCTCTTTTGCATAGCAGGGACCAAAACTGAACACAGTACTCGAGGTGTGGTCGGACCAGCACTGAATAGAGTGGGATAATGACTTCTTTATCTCTGCTGGTGATTCCCTTGTTAATGCAGCCCAGCATCCTGTTTGGTTCCTTTGCTGCTGTGGCACACTGTTCACTCATATTGAGCCTACTGTCCACCAAGGCCCCCAAGCAGACAAGTAGACACAAAAAGTGTGAAGAAGCAGGAAACCAGAAAGAGAAAGCTCTAACCCAGTCATACTTGCTTACGCAGAGTCAAAAAAAATTCAGCTTGGAATTCCAATCTGATCATCACAAGTTGCCATAGCAACTTCCCGATGCCTCAGGCAAGAAACCCGCTCAAATTCTAACCACAACAGTGGGTGATGTGGGAGGATGGAAAAGTCCAATTTGTACCTCAAGGGGACTTAATTTTCGGTGAGAATAGCCAGTGAATGAAATGGTTTGATGTTAATTGCTAGATAACCCTGCCACTGTGTGTCATCACTGCTGTGGCTGTAGCGCGTCACAGCAATGGTATTACCGCTCAAATCAATGAGGGAGCAACTTTGATGAAACCAAGCAAAGGGCAGCAGTGATGGAACTTGAACCAGCTTTATCAGTTGGTGCCCAGCAACTTCCTCAAGATAAGTATCTTGGACACACAGACCTAGAGCACCGGTCACCTCACTTACAGAATCAGAGAATTGTCGGAGGTGGACGGGACCTCTAGAGATCAAACCAAACTCCCTGCCAAAGCAGGGCTGCCGAAAGCACATTGCACAGGGCTGCATCCAGGCAGGATTTGAATGTCATCAGAGAAGGAGACCCTACAACCTCTCTGGGAAGCTTGTTCCAGGGCTTTGTGACACACTGGAAAGAAGTTTTTCATTACTTCTCAATGGAACTGACCAGCCAGTGGGACATTTATGTCCACTATGATGCCTGGGAAAAGTCCAGTTTGAATGGGCTGGATGATGGTTGTGGGGGGTTTCAAGCAGTGAGCAACTGGCTTGTTCATCACTTTCTTGTGTCTTTGTAGCATTTTATTAAACGCTCCTTATCTCAGCCCTAAGGATTTTATCTTTGTACCCTGATTTTCCTCCCCATCCCACTGGGGGTGAAGGGTAAGACTGAGCTGGCAACTGTAGTGCTTAGTTTCTGGCTGAGCTAAACACAAGACTTTGGGCAAGTGTGGCTTTGCTTTGCAAGCAGCCCAGGCATTTTCTAGTGATCGTGGTAACTAGACTGCATTCTTGTTCGCGTCAGAAGGTGCTAACATACGACTTTCCACCCAGGCCATGTCTTGTGGCAGCTCCTTCCCTGTGGTGCTTTGCATCATCCTTCATTGAGGTGTTCAGTATCTTCCCCTTTAATTAATTCTGCCATATCTGCATCTCCTGTGTCCTTGCCTCTGCCTTTTCAGTAATAACCTCTTCAGGGACAGTGCAGACAGACTGTGCTCTATAAACCAAGGTCTGGCTGATGTCACGTCTGGACTCAAGGACTTTTTTTGATCCTTTGGGTAATGACTGTTAATCAGATGCTAAAACACACACATCTAGGTCACTTGCCCCTGAGTTCTCATAGTGAGAGATTCTGTGTGCCAGTCTATTTTCCCATGACAAGAGGAATGGGCACCATGGCTTCTTAGGTGGCCCAGAAGCCACCTAAGAAGCTTGATTTGGAAAGCCCCATCCAGTTCCTGCTGGCAGAGGCTCGAAGGGTGAGCAAGCTGTGACTGAGGAGTTTTCGACTCACAGAGCAGTGAGTATAGCATGGCTTGTTTGAAGGCTCCTGGCACGAGCGTAGGACATGGTGATGTTTTTAAACAGTGAGTTTGTATTATAAAAGGAATGCTGTCTCAACTGAGCTTCCCTGGGCAGAGGCTAAAGACATTCAGACAAGGACAGCACTGCTAGTGTTGCTGCAGTAAAACAAATGAAAGTTCAGTGTGTCACCTTGAAAACACGGATCATCAGAGCTCTGCTGTTTTTGTCCTTGCAAGCTCCCTTAGTCACTCCAGCATCGTGTCCAGAAAGCTCTCTGGCAGGTGACTTGAGGAAGGGAAGCCTTTAGAAACATAATGAAGGTTGTTTTCTCATTCATTTGCTCTTTGCATCGGGCAGACAAAGTTCACCCACAGCAGGGCCATGGAGGCAGCTGCAAGCAAGGTGTCTCACAGTCCTACTGGGAGAACTGAGAGGAATCTGGTGGTCAGGGTTAGGGTCAGGTATTTGCACACGCTGTTAGAACACACCCTCTCCGCTGGCTTCCCTTAGAGAGTCGTTTGCACATGTCTTCCCTTAGAGAGTACTTGCACATGTCGTGTGCCAACATCCTTGCCCACATGTTTTGGGGGCAAAAAGCTGTACATCAGGTTTGAAGAGTATTTTAAAGTAAGGCTATTTTATTTAGCTTATTTACTTAGTCTGCAGAGTATCTCCAGAGTTTTTGCTGTTATGTTCCCTGAGACAGCTGCAGGAGCAGCCCAGGGTTGGTCAGAGATGTTGGCAGGCTGGAAGGGATGCATGAGATTTCATGAAGAGGAAAATGCTCACCTAAGCAGGGCTGTGTGGGTCTGGAGATGCTCAACACAGTTCTGTCTGAAGGGGGGATGCTTGTGCTGCCCCTGTTTTGCAGAAAGAGGCTTCCTGGCTTGCCTCAAGCTCCACAGAAGGACCTACTAGGCCTTGATAGAAATACATTCCATTCCTGGTCAATAATTCCTGAGATTTTCTAGAACTGCACCCTAGTATTTTCCTGCAACACTTGGTCTGCTTAGCTCTGTGACTGACAGCGTGGACTCATCAGGTACACAGAACATTAGGGATTGGAAGGACCTTGAAAGATCATCTAGTCCAGTCCCCCCACCACAACAGGATCACCTAGACCAAGTCGCACAGGAACATATCCAGGCAGGTTTTAAACATGTCTGGAGAAGGATGCTCCACAACCTCCCTGGGCAGCCCGTTCCAGTGCTCTGTCACCCTTCTCCTTCTCATATTTATGTGGAACCTCCTATGTTGCAGCTTACACTCCTTGCCCCTTGTCTTATCATTAGATGACATGGAGAAGAGCCTGGCTCCATCCTCCTGACACCCATCCTTCAAATATTTATAGACATTAATGAGGTCACCCCTCAGTCT
>JAOXOE010000694.1:10433154-10503380 GCA_028565055.1 Phoeniculus purpureus
AGCCTGGCTCCATCCTCCTGACACCCACCCTTCACATACTTATAAACATTAATGAGGTCACCCCTCAGTCTCCTTTTTTCCAAGCTAAAGAGACCCAGCTCCTTCAGCCCTTCCTCATGAGGCAGAAGCCCCACTCCCTTCATCATCTTTGTGGCTCTGCTCAGCCCACCTGAAATGCTCTATGAGTAAAAACAACAGAACAATAAATCTAGAATGAGACTGACTAGGCTATTAATCTCTCAGCCCCACTGTTATTTGTCCTAATTATCCCTCCAGCAGAGGAAAATGAAGGAACCTGCTTCCAGGACTTTGTTTCCTCTGTTGGGAGGTTTTCTTGTTGCTGTTGAATAGAAGTGAAGTTGCAAAAAACACTGTCAGAGGGGTCAGCTGAAGTACACATACAAACGTGCTTTGAGCCATTTGAAAAGGATGTTCTGGCAGCGCACAGCTTTGTTTATTTGGTGCATGAAGTAACCCGACAGTACAAACTGCACTTTCCCACTGTGTCTTGCTAACCACCCGAGTTTAAGCTGTTTGTCTGGAATTCGGTAGCCCAATATCTGTTCTGAACCCTGCATGGAACTTAGTCTAGAACTCCTGGGGCCAAACCCAACCTGAAATGTGGGCTTATTCCCATATACACAGGAGGAGGCACAGGGACGAGCTAACTGGGGCTCGTCCAGTTAGCTGGACTTTAATCCAGCCTGGATGTTCTTGCTGTATTAGAACATGAAGTTGGGGAGCAGGGAGGTGCTCCAGGGCCATGAAGGTTAGGGTACAGTGGCTGAGGCTTGAATGACCAAAGGAACAGGACTTACAGTAGCATGTAAGAAGTGACCAGCTCCCAATTCTCTTGTGCTAGAGACAGGCTGATTTCTGAGCCCTTTTATTTCCTTTTGAATTGAGAATTTGGAGGTTTTCTTTGAGAACACTTTTTGCATGGAAATTCCATCTTTTTTCACTTAAACTATGTTTTTAAAAATCAAAGGGTTTGAGAGTTGTCATGGTTTAACCCCAGCCTGCAACTAAGCACCATACAGCCACTCACTCATCGCAGAGGGATGGGGAAGACAATTGGGAAAATGAAGTAAAACTCATGGATTAAGAACCGTTTCGTGAGTAAAAAAAAATTTATTGTGACAATAATAGTAGCAGTAGTAATGAAAATTAATATAGCAAACAGAGAGATAAACCCAAAAAAGGCAAGTGAAAATTGCTTCCAACCTATTAACTGGTGCCTAGACAGTCCCCAAGCAGTGATACATCCCTCCGAGTCAACTCCCCCAGTTTAGATACTGAGCTTGATGCTCTATGGTATGAAATATCCCCTTGGCTAGTTAAGGTCAGCTGTTCTGGCCATGCGTTCTGCCCACATCTTGTACACCTTTTTGCTAGCAGAGCATGAGGAACTGAAAAATTCTTAATTTAGGATAATTGCTACTTAGCAACAACTACAACACTGTGCCAGCTACTCAGAAGAAAGTTAACTCTATCCCAGCCACCCCTTCTTCTACACCATTGATGTCATGCCCAGATCCCACAACAGCAATACAGTGATGACATCATTGTATGGGCCAACACAGAAGTTGTTTCTGAGACAATAGTTGAAATCTGTCCAAAGGCTAGTTTTGCCAGAGAAGGAAGTTTAAGGGGCCTGCACAGCAGATCCGTGTTTTAGGAATGTAATAGCAAGATGGTGGTTGTCAGTTCCCAATAGATGTGATCAAGAAGATAGCAGCAGTGTCTCCATCAATTAGCTAGAAAGAAACACAGGCTTTCTTAGGTGTTGCTTCTGGAGGACTCATGTTCCAGACTACTCCTGGGTGTAAGTCTGCAAGTGATGCAGAAGAAGGATTTTAAATGGGGCCCTGAGCAGTAACAAGCCTTTGAGCAGGTTAAGCAAGAGGTTGTCCATACAGTAGCCTTTGGGCCAGCCTGGGCAGGGCAGATATAAAAATGTGCTCTGTACTGCAGCTGAAGAGAATGGCCCTACCTGCAGCCTTTGGCAGAAAGCACCCAGGGAGACCCAAGGTCGACCCTGAGGTTTTGGAGTCACAGACTGGCCAGAATGCAGAGATTTTGGAATGTCACCAGAGGAGAAGGTTTCACGTGCTGAAAAGACCCCCCTGTATAATAAACTGCTAGAAAATGAGAAGCAGTATGTCCTGTTTACTGATGGGTCCTGTAGCATTGGTGAAACCAAGGTGGCTGAATGGAGTCCTCTACGAGAAGCTGCAGAAACTTTTGAAGGACAAGGTTAATCGAGTCAGTTTGCAGAGGTGAAAGCCATAAAAACATAATAGTCAGGTACCTGGATTTTGGAAACCAGTTTCATGAAAGGCCAGCTATTCTTATTATTTATTATTATACTATAATATAGTACAAGCCTAGCAAGTCTTCATGCCTTTGTGCTCTATCCCAACTGAAATCAGGACAAGAGTGCAGTAAAATCTTTTATTGTTCCTTTATTTTCTTCTTCCAAGATGAAATATTCTTGTCAGTTTCATACTCCCTTATTTACCACAAGGGCTCTTCTACCAGACATTTTTTTCCATTTAATGTTTTCAGATTCTACCATTTTCTGGAACTGGGTTTCCACCAGCATCTGTGCTGCCCACATGAGGAAATGAGGGCTGTTCAGTGATGTGCAGCAGTGCCAGGTGATGACAGTGACCAAAGGCCAGCAGGGACCTGCTGAAAGGCTGAGCTGGACACCAGCCCATACACCCAGCAGTGGTGACACTGCAGGGCATTCCTCAGCACTCGATAAACTCATGTGGCAGTATTTAGGGTAGGCAGTCTTTGGTGTTTGCTCCCAGGTAGCTTGGTTTATTATTTTATGCATGCATGCCAACACGTGTACGCTACTCCATGTGGGATCCAAATGGCATGACCTAACGATTCCTCTTATTTTACTAGCTCCTTCTGTCACTAACACTAAAAAAGCTCATGTTTTTACAGAGAGTTAACAACCTCCATGTGCTGCATAGCAGATGGTACAGTAATGTTGGGGGCGTATTTTACAATAAACTTTTTCTACGTGGGGAAACTGAGGTATTGAGAAGTCTCTTTCTAAGGCTTGAAGATGAATCAGGGGCGGAGAGAAAATGCAGAAGTGGAGGAGTCCAGGAAAGAGCACCGCTTTAAGTTTTAGGGGCTTTCGTCCTACCAAGCTTCAGCTATTCAGCGTTGATTAGCCTGGACTCCTCTAGGATCAGTAAGAGCGTGAGGCATTTCCAGAAGACAGTCTGAACAGTTTCATATTCAGATCTCCCTACCCCTCTCCAGTCATGCAGGAAAGCCATAGTCAAACACATCCTATTTTGCCACCTTCGTCAGATGTCTGCAGCTAAGTGGGATCTGATTAATGCCTAGAGAAAGGTCTGAGCGCTGTCCCACAGCTGATCAGTACAGAGCCACCATCCTGCAAGGTTCAGCATCGACGCAAACCATACCTAATGAGAATGAGTGCTAAAGTCTTCTGGAGCTGTTCTGGTTTCACCCCAGCTGGCACCACACAGCCACTCGCTTACCCTAACCCCAGCAGGACTAGAACTGGAAGGCTAAAAGTGCTCCCAAAGTTCAGAGTGTTTTTGTATAAATCTCGCCTCAGTTATTCTGAATGAAAATACATTTGTAAATGCCAACACTTCCCAAAGCGTTTCTCACCTAGAAGCAAGTGAGCCAGCTCAGCTAGTAAGTTCTTCGTGAATAGCTGTGCTAATAATAGCTGCTGAAATTAGATCAAACCATAGGACAGGGACAATAACAGCTCAGATTTTTCAGAGGAACTGAGGGACTTGTGCACTACACCTTTTGCAAAGGCTATGAATGGCACAAGAGGAGCTCTTTAATGCTGTTCCCCTCTAAAAATCTGGGCTTAACAACAAATACTAAACCCCAGGTATAGCTGACCCTCTGCTCTCCTGAAACATTAGGATTTGTTTTCCCAAGCCTGAATGCTGAACTTTACATGAGGACATCTAGCCTGAGCAGCCAGTCCAGAAGCAAGATCTTACAGGTGACTCCAGTTAGGAGTTAGACACTGATAGTGGACAGCACATTGGATGGATTTGTCATTGTATTTTTGGATACTTTCTCCTACACCAGAGATGCTGCTTAGGAAGACCAGTGTGAGGTCACAGTGCCTCAAACAGGATTTGTAGAGGTGGGGAAGAACATGTCAAATGATTTATGATTTTGGCCCCAACAGCTGTAAAGAAAAAGAAAATGGCCCCAAGTAGAATAAAGTCAGTCCTCTCCATGTGAGTCATTTTCTTGGGCTGCCATTGCCCTACCTTGTCCCTGGCTGTTCCTATGCTGCTTTGTCTGACTATGGACTCTGTTTCATGTTTCACAACCTGATCCATGCTGTTAGCACCACATATCCTACGTCCAAGCAGTACCTAGTGCAATCCAGATGCTGGAATGGCCTCCCTCACTGCCTGCTCGGGGGCAGTGGCAATGTTTGTGCATTGGCTTGTGCTGCCCTCCTACCCCCATGTCTCCTTACTTCTGTTTTGAATAAAGTGTAGGGGCAATGGCATCACACTAAACACGCTGCATCAGTCCCCATTTAGAGATATGCTAGGACCTCATCCCTGTCACCTTTGCTCATTGCTGTGTCTAACCAGCCCAGAGAATCACTTGACTACCTGATGGCAAATGGTCTTTTCACATTACCTCATTCCTATGCAAGGAACGTTTTTGGTAGCAATCACTCATCACTATCTGGCTGACAGAGGAACAAGAGCGAGGAAAATGAAGCAGAGAGTCGCGTGCTGCCCTGCTCTGCATGCCCCCCGCAGGACGTGCTGTCCAAGGGAGCACACTAGGAGAGCTGCATTTTATTTTAATGGCATGGTTTGGGAAGTCAGCTTGGAACAAGCATCGAGGGCAGCAGAAGGAGGATATGCTGCAGCCATAAAAATTCCACTGAGATAAATCAATAGAGGGAGGAGACGAATGAGAGGGAGAGATGGCAAGGTCAGACGCTCTTCATTGCTGCTCACAGGAGAGAGGGAGGCAATGTCTCTGTGGTCATGGCGGTTTAACAGGAGTGAAAAGGAGCAACCTTCAAGTCAGAGAGAAGCTATCAGGAGCAGGTAACAGCCTTTAGTATGGACAAGTGAAACTGGATTTGAGGGTCTGGTTCAAACGGCCGTTGAGTGCTAAACATGTTTTCGAATGGCACTAGTTAGCACATGCTCAGGTAGGCTGAAAAAGAGGGTGAGGAGCAAAGTGGCTTGCAGCAGCAAGCAGCAGAGCAGTGGGCTAATGTTGTGGACTACTGTTGGTCCATCCCAACAGGATCTGTTTCTCGCTAAGACACCCTCTCTCTCACCAAACCTGAGGGCCTTCATTAGCTCGTTACGGTGGAAACCATAATATGCAAAGGGCTCAAGTTTTCAAACTGGTTTCACCCAAAGCTGGGTCCATAGCAGCCCACAGTGCTGCAGTCTTGCATACAAACTATTTACAGTATAAGTTCTGCAGCAAGAGATGGATTCTCACTAGGTTTCTGCACAACACTGCTATTGCTTTGTGTACAGGTTAGGTGTATGGAGGACTGCTGGGCTGTAGCCTAATACATAACAGAAGGAGGTATCTGCTTGCCTTCTCTAGCAAGCCAGTGAGCAGCATTCCTTGACTATGTAGCTGAACTTAGGACTGGATTCAGCCAACATCTGCACTGTCCCATCATGACTGTCCTTTAAAGGAATGTTTGGCTTGAGTTGACTATTTGGCTTGAGCTGTCCACCAAGAGGAAGCCAAATCCCTTGTTTGCATGTTCTTTGCTTTCCAGGCATTTGGCCAGGCCAAAAATGCTCAGCCCCTCCAGTCAACACAAAGGTTTTGGCTCTTGCTGCCTGTGCCACAGATGTCCTAACCCCAAGCTCAAGATGAGCCCAGAAAGATGTCAGTGGTGATCAACACCTGCTCCTAGACTTAAAAAGCAAATGTTCTGTCTGTGAATCCAGAACAGTAGCCTGCAGATCAAAGGACTGGGCTCTGCTTTGCCTAAATCTCTCTCAGAAAGACATGCTATTCTTTCTTTTTCTCAGGAATACACCATTGATATCTTCTTTGCTCAGACATGGTATGACCGGCGTCTTCGTTTCAATAGCACCTTGAAGGCCCTCACACTGAACACCAACATGGTGAGCCGCATCTGGATCCCAGATACCTTTTTTAGGAACTCTAAGCGTGCTGATTCCCACTGGATAACCACACCTAATCAGCTCCTCCGCATCTGGAATGATGGAAAAGTGCTCTACACACTCAGGTACATCCTGCAGGCACTGTAGCTGGCGGCTGAGATGAGGGAACAAGTTGCTGGTCAAAGCAGAGTCCTACAGGTACCCTGGGACAGGGTAGTGAAGATGTCTCCCAGTGCTGATGAGAGGACACATGCAGTACTGATTGCAGAATGGGTTTCCTCTTCCCAGGATGAAGGCTTCCAAAAAATCAAGCTATTATTCTGATTCATACTTAGAAAAAAGTCCAAGCTGCAAATGCTTTCCTAAACCAAACCCTTTAAAGTACATGTTAGTCAGTCCAGCTATTTAATTCTGATAATAACCTTTTGGCTTTTGTGTCTATAAATTCTCACTCCCATAAATTACTCTGAAAAGCTCACTACATAAAAAGGACTTTTGAATCTGAAATTAAGATGGGGCTTTTCTCACTTCGAAAATATCTAAGCTTATGGGGGGTTTTTTGCTACAGTTTTGAAATGTTCTTGCAGACAGACTGATCTTCAAAAACTCAGTTTCTTTCTTGAAGAAGTGGGAATCCGTTTGTCACACTGTGGTACTTGAAACAAACCACCCTCACCAACACAAAATCTCAGTCTTCCTTTCTGTTTTTCTCTCAGGCTGACAATTGAGGCTGAATGTCTGCTCCAGCTGCAGAATTTCCCAATGGACACTCACTCCTGCCCTTTGGTTTTTTCCAGTTGTGAGTATACATATTTTAAAATAATAGTTTTAGAAGTTGAGAAATCTCAGGAGAGTAAATGCTTTCTGGGGACACCATCCTCCCTTTTATCTACATTTTATACTTAATCTCTATGACTCTGTTACCTGTCATGTCCTGAAGCATCCTCCCACTCCTGAGCTAGCAGAGGTGTTCAGGAACAGAATTTCTCCTTAATTTCAGTTGAAGAAATTCAGTTGACCTTCTGGTCACTCCAGACAGAGTATATCCCTTCAGCTGGCAGACAGAGGGCACCTGTCCTGCTTTGCTTCTTCCCCCTTCTTCTGCTCTCTGAGTTGACAGCGTGGCTCTCCAGACTTTAGCCCAGAGACAGGCCCACTTTCTGCACCCAAAGCCATCACAGAGAAGGGTACTCAGAGAAGGAACTCAGACCTCCACTCTGAGTCCCCATGAGAGTCTACTCTCATCACCAGAAAGGGCTGCTGATGTTGGGATATCTCCAGTGATGCAGGGAGCCTTTCTGCACCAACAGACTTCAGTCCTTATGCACTGTTTGGAAATGTGATTGGAGAGGTTTGCCTCTCCTGCTTCCCCTGCCACTGAAGAGATACAGCTCATGTGGCTCTGAGGTGCTTCAGAGGAAGGCAGCATGCTGAGGAGATACCATCCCCTCATCTCCCACCATCCCTCGTTCTTTGCTAATTAACAGTATATGCCATACATGCGTGGTAATTAGAAATGCCCTTTTAGTTAACTGCCAAGCAATTCCTCCTGATATTTTCTGAGGAACTCTCTCACAGGTGTCTAGATCCCTGCTTCAAAAGTAGGCTTGTTTCTTTGACAAGAACGCCAGAGCCAGGAGAAGCCATGTTCCAGGCTGCAGGAGCTAGGTCTCCTCCATGGAGAATGCACCCCTTCTTTTCCATAGATAGATCAGCTCCCAGGGTGAGAGGCAGAGACAGAGCAGCTACAGCCTTGCTACATCCCAAGTTGGCAGCTCTGCATTCCTAGTGTGCTCATGCCTAGAAAGGGGGGGTAGTCTGGAGTAGTGAAGGCTCTGAAAAATTTCAGGCTGGAGGAGTCCTCTTACACCAACCCAAGTCTCAATCCCACCAGTGCAGTCCTTAGAAGAGCTCAATTTCTAGCATTGCTCTTCCCACCCCTAGGATTTGAAGTGGCCCACAAGGAGAGGTGTTCTGGCTACTCCCATTGCATGTGGAGATGCCTAAGTGAGTCTAAACAAAAGGCATCAGAAATACCTGCCTGAAAGCTTCCTGTTTACAAAATAGCTAGAGAGAATAGTGCTTTTGCAGGCAGGATGGTGAATGAGGTGGAGGCATACCACACACTCATTTACTGATGTTCTTGCACCTTTTCCCAGATGGCTACCCGCGTGAGGAGATTGTCTATCGCTGGAGGCGCTACTCTATTGAGGTCTCCGACCAGCGCACCTGGAGGCTCTACCAGTTTGACTTTACGGGGCTGAGGAACACCTCAGAAGTTCTTAGGACTGGGGCAGGTGAGCAAAGGAATACAGCCCACATAAATGCCAGAGTTTTGGAGACCTCGGGGAGACAAAGAAGTCACCAGACAGCTCCACAGGGGTGGAGAAAGAAGGTCACAACAGCACAGTTAGAGAAGTGTAAGAATGAAGTGATGAATGTTTGCTAGAGGAAGCAGAAGTGATAGACATGAAGGGGAAGAAGGGGTAAGCCAGAACCACTGACCTGTGAACTGTGGTTGACAATGCTGATGTGAATGAAGCAATCCCTTGTTGAAGGGTCAGAAGGGAAAGGAGATGGAGCTCAGATCCCTTCTTGCTGCAGTACGTGCATTCTGGGTGATTCCTGGTTGGTGCTTATAGAGGCATAGGGAAATCAGAATTTGCAGGTCTCAGTCTTTCCTTCTGTAGAGTTAATGAGGGGCTGATGTACACCTGAACTATGCTTTAAGAGACAGGAATAAGGCTGTGTGTGTGAAGAAAGCAGGTAATGGAGGCCCTTCAGCTTGGATCCTCATTTTGAGAGGGGATGTGATGAATGCTTATAAAGCCTTTTACACTGTTTCCTGCAGCATCCTCCTTCAGGAACTTATGGCACAAGGCTTGGATAAGTACAGGCTGCACCGGATGTAAAACTGGCTGGATGGTCAGGCCCAAAGAGTAGTGGTGAATGGAGTTGAATCTGTCTGGTGTCTGGTTGCAAGTGGTGTTCCCCAAGGCTCAGTATTGGGGCCTGTGCTCTTTATTTACACTGTGGATGAGGGGATTGAGGTCACCCTCACAAGTTTGCAGATGATACCGTAGAAAAAATGCCTAGAAAGGTGCTGATCTGCTGGAGGATAGGTAGGCTCTGCAGAGCATTCTAGAGAGGCTGAACGGATGGGTCAAGACTAATTGTACGAGGTTCATCAAAGAAAAGTGCTGAGTCCTACACTTGGATCATAACGACACTATGGAAGGCTGCAGACTCGGGGATGTGTGGTTGGAATGTGAGGCTGCATGTCAGAAGAGGACTTGGGGGTACTGGTTGATGGTCACCCAAATATGAGCCATCAGTGTGCCAACGGCATCCTGATTTGTCTTAGTGTGGCCAGCAGGAGTAGGGACGTAGTTGTCTCCCTGTCAGCACTGGTGAGGCCACATCTTGAATACTGGGCTCCTTACTACAAGAAGGACTTGACCGGGAGGGTGTCCAGAGAAGGGCGGTGAGGCTTGTGAAGGATCTGGAGAACAAGTCCTATGAGGAGAAGTTGAGGGAACTGGGGCTGTTTAGCCTGGAGAAAGGGAGGCTGAGGGGAGACCTTATCACTCTCTACAACTACTTAAAAGGAGGTTGGAGCAAGGAGCCGAATAGCCTCTTCTCCCTGGTGGCAAATGATAGGACCAGAAGAAATGGCTGCAAGCTGCACCAGGGGAGCTTTAAGCTGGATGTTAGGAAGAATTTCTTCACTGAAAGAGTTATCAAACATTGGAACAGGATGCTCAGGGTAATGTTGGAGGTATTGAAAAGACATGTGGACCTAATACTTAGGGACATGGTTTAGTGATGACCTGGCAGTGTTGGGTCAAAGGTTGGACTTGATCATCTTAAAGGTCTCTTCCAATCACAGGTATTTTGTGGTTCTGTGAAATACCTAAAGGACAAGTGTCAAGAGGATGGAACCAGACTCTTCTTGGTGCCCAGTGATAGGACAAGGGACAATGGGCACAAAGTGGAACATAAGAGGTTCCATCTAAACAGAAGGAAAAGCTTTTTCACAGTGAGGATAACACAGCACTGGCTGCCCAGAGGGGTTGTGGAGCCTCCTTCTCTGAAGACATTAAAAACCTGTCTGGATGTGTTCTTGTGCAATCTTCTTGATTGCTCTAGCAGAGGGTTTGGATTATTTGATCTTCAGACATCCTTTCCAACCCTACCATTTAGTGGTTGTGTGATAATAGCTTCCCACAGACACCCGAGGAAGCCTGTCTGGATTGCTGCAGGGCTTATTTTTAGGCCCTCTGAAGCAGCAAGATAGGTAGTGCTGCTCTCACTCTGCAGAAAGCTGCTGTTGCCAGTACCATCAAGCAGTCTCTAACCAAAGAAGAAAACCAGCACAAACCAAAACAAGAATCAGTGCAGTGAAGGTGTCTGGAATGCACCAGTGGCTGTCTGAGTTTTGTAATTCTCTTTTTTGGTCATTGGTTGCAAGCTCCATCTTAATCCTAGAGCTGTCAGGTGGCTTTCTACCAATACTCATTAGGAGCCACTGAAAAAGAAGAACCTCAGCTGTAAGCTGACAAATGAACAATTAGGATGTACAGAGGTGCAGAACCAGAATCTTGATGAAGACAATTGAAAGATGCCTCCTTTGTCAAAGCCCAGGCAGTTAGCAAGCCAGGCCATGTAGCCTCTTACAGCTAAACAGCTTCTAGAGAAAAGAAACCTTTGGAGCAGTCAGATGAAAACTCTCAATAGTTTCTTCCCTGAAACAACTTCAGACTGCATGGTTTCCAGTGTGCTTAGATACACAGCCAGGCCAGTACAAATGCAGCCTGGTGGTCACATAGCTAGCCAGTCAGTTGAGCAACCACAAAGTCACCTGTTACATTAGTCACAGAGACATTAAGTTAGACAATTATGGAACTGGTTGGGTAGCCACAGAGCCCGCTAGCCAAAAAAAACCTAGCAAGCCAGCCACAAAGCCTCCAAATCACCAAACCTACTGGGCCAGTCACACAGCTGTTCATTGAACCAGCAACCTGGACAAAGACAAAGCCAGCCACAAAACCAAATGGCCAGGCACTTAAAACAAGAAAACCTAATCAGAAACACTCCAAACTCTGAAACTTTGCTGATGTTTGTGTTTTAGGCAGCTCATGTTATGATTCCAATGTCTCTGTTGCTTTTTCCTAGGGGAGTACATGGTGATGACAGTTTCCTTTGACCTAAGTAGACGTATGGGTTATTTTGCCATTCAGACCTACATTCCCTGCATCCTGACTGTTGTTCTTTCCTGGGTTTCCTTCTGGATCAAGAGAGACTCTACACCTGCCAGGACATCTCTGGGTAAGAGACAGGTCATCGCTTGTCTGATGCTTGTTGAACTCTGCAAAGCTAACAGACTGGCAGTGTTGGAGTACAAAATCTAAAGCACTTAGCCATTTTCTGGCATTATTCAGCTTACTGGATGATAGTCCACACCTCCATCTTCCTGACTATAATACTATCCTCCAGCTCAAATGAATCTCCAGCTGTGCTGGCTTGGACTATTGATTATTTCAGGATAGCACAACACTCGTGTCTCAGTCTGAGACCTGAACATGGCCTTTTCCAAGCTGACAGTGGGATATTCTTTTATGCCAAAAGGGGGTGGGAAGGGGTGAGGTCTGGCATTGCAGTGTTGGCTCACATGCACATAGTCTGCATTTCCTCATGACTTTCCAAGAGCTCAAGGTAGGGCCAGGCAGTAGGGTAATAAGTAAAGTTCTTTGGCTATATCCCTAGAGTCTCATGATCTGGCAAGATGTGGAAGCTCAGTAGATAGAGCGTTTCTCGGGCAGTTACACCACAGCGACAGCCCAGGGTGTGGCAACAGCTCTGCTTGTTCAGATTGTCTCAGCAGCCTGCAGTGGCTCTTTAAGTTAGGAACAAGCTTCTGTTGATTGAATCCTGCTCTGACAGGGGCTAGAGAGTTCTTTACAAATCCTTAATGCACTTGGCTGTATCTGCATTTTGCAGTAAGCTGTGCTTTCCAGCTCTCTCCTTCCTATCAGCTCCACTGATGTTCTGTTTAATTGGAGGTAGTGTTCCCAGAGGAAATGTGAGGTACCATCACTATCAGGCAGGAGTATTCAGAGCCATCCATTCTGACCATCTCTCCCCACCTCCCCATCAAAATCAATTTCCATGGTGCCTAAGGAGGGAACAGGAGGAAGAGTGGCACGTCATTTCCAATGGAGCTGAGGCTACACCATAGTCTGTGGCTGGGAAAGGAATGAACAGCAAGAGACAAAATGTTCTGCATGGCTGATGCCACTATGGCGGCTGTCTCAAAAAACAAAGGCAAGTCTCCCCGGGAGGGATAGGCCTTCTCTGTGAGAAGGGACATCAGTGCATCAAAAGTAATGTATTCTCTTCACAGCCCCTGTTGTCCTTAATACACATGATCCTCAGTACATTTCAAGCCCGCCAGCCTGCATTAGGGAGATGTAAACTGGACCAGTTCCATTGGCATTTCAAATGTATGGGAAGTCACATCACATCTGCTGCAAATACAGCAGGAAAATGTGAAAATCTCTTGCCTTGCTCCCACACAGAGCTGTTGTAGTGACCCCAAAAAGGGTGGCAAGTGGATTTATATGAATGCTAGAGAAGGAGGAACAGGTGGAGTTCCTGCTTCTTCCCCAGATCCTATAAAGCAGTGGATGAGATCACAATACCAACTCTTGCATCCAATCCTTTGTTGGCTCCTGATACTTTATCTCTAGAAACGGGTCTGTGAACATTATTGCTACTGCAAAAACAATTCCAAACCCCATTCAAGTCAAAAGAGGTTCCTTATCATCTTCTATCTACTTGGCCTCTACATCAAGAGATGAATAGATTGTGAATAGCTGTCTCTGAGGAATAGCCACAAACAGATTGAAAGCTTATGGGTAAGAATTAGAAACCATGTGGCTGGTGTCTCCTACTGACCACTCAACCAAAGGTCTTACAGCAGCTACAGGAGGCATCACACTTGCAGGCTCTCATCCTGCTGGGGCACTTCACTCCAACAGCTGCTCAAAAAGTAGCACACTGAGCTTTAGACATTCCAGGAGACTCCTGTAATGCACCGAGAACAAATTATTAATCCAGGTAATAGGCAGCTCTACCAGAATGGATGAAATACTGGACTTCATGGTCACTAACACAAGTGACCTAACTAGTGATGTCAAGACTGGAGGCAGTGGAGCACTGGATTGCTTATTGCAGGGAGTTTGGACTAGATGACCCTTCCAACCCAAATTCTGCTACAATTCTATCATGAGCTTTGCATTGAGCTGAATTCAGCCTGTGAGCAAATACTCAAAGGAGAACAGAGTCTTTTGCACTCCAGCTCTGGTTCATGTCAGCCAGAAGTAGCAGTGCTGTGTTATCTGAGACTTTGCCATATTTATTGCTGGCTTAAACTGACTGATCACTGACTGTTTCCTAACTCAGCTACTGCCTGCCCAAGGCCATCCATTCAGTGTTACTGCTTCTTAGCATGTCCTTCCTTCAGACTCTCCCCCCATTATCTAAGAGGGTCCTCCTATGTAGAGTCTGAGTTCTCTTCTTTACCAGTCCACACTGATGACCTGTGTGACACCTAGGTTTTGAACAGCTTTTTTGCCATACAGCATTGCCAGAGGGCACCTCAAGACTAGACAACCAGAGGAATTTCTATCCTATAGGAGAAGAGAAATGGGGATGTTTAGGGGACTAGATGCATGTAGAAAACAGAAGTGCTCCTCTTCACTACTTAAACCAGTTCTTTTCTCTCTTAGGTATCACAACTGTGCTAACAATGACCACCTTGAGTACCATCTCCCGCAAGCACCTTCCTCGTGTTTCTTATATCACAGCCATGGACCTCTTTGTCTCCGTGTGCTTCATCTTCGTTTTTGCAGCTCTCATGGAGTATGCTACACTCAACTACCTGGTGGGAAACAAGAAACCACTTGAGCACAACAACAGGAAAGCCAGGCTGGTAGGTCAAAAGAGACAGCAGAGGTGGATGCTGTTAGAACCTATTTAGAAATATCTCTCCTGACCCTGCTTTGGAAACTACTGGTGAGGTTGAATGCCTGACTCATACTATGTTAACTCTGTGTGCTGGGTCTGAGCACCTGAAAGATGAGACCAAACCAGAAAAAGAAGCTGCTCTGAAACAAGGAAGTTGCCATCAGAGGAGGCACCCTGTAGTCTCTTCAAATTGCTGGAGAATTTATCAGTACTGTTTGGGATGACATGCATGATGGAATTTAAAAACAGGTGATCCATACCCAGGTTCTTCTACCTGTACCAGTTTGATCTCAGGATTGCAGAAGTATTTTTAGGTTACAGAGATGCAGAAACTTACCTTCTATTGTGGTTTTTCATCAGAATGCCTCCTGGGTGTGGGGATAGCAAACCCAGTGTAGTCATCATCCTCTTGAGATCTGCCTGAGCTCACAGCAGGTACTTCTGATAGATGTATCTGAAGTACCTGCCAGCTTAAACAGGGCTCGAATTGGGACAGAACTCGAGCCAAACAAGACCACCCCATTTCCCAGTATGGATAGAGATAGCTCTTCCATGAGGCTGATCATGTGGTGCTCCTCCTAGGCCAAGAGGTTACCAGTCACACACAGCCTTACCTCATCTTTTCTCCACCAACTGACAGCAACCAGAGTACACATGTGGACTGGATGCTGTGTCTTCAGACAGCTGAGCTCGGGGGAATGAGGGAAGAAGCTAGCACAGCTGAAACCAAACAGGTCCTGTTTCTGTAATACTAGTGGCAGAGGTGGGGAATCAAAGCAATTAGATTTTGCAGACTAAGGCTATGCCCTAGGATGCCAGGGAGAAATCTCACAGTTATGCAGGGAGCTGTCACTCCCCACAGTGTGCCAAGGTGATGGTTTACAGTCAGGTGCAGAGATGGGGGATGACAAGTCATCCCTCTTCACTGAACTGCACCTCTGCTATGAACTGATCTATTGCCAAGTGGATGGGTTTTGGTGTCTAGAATATATTTGCTTGCCTTTTCCTTACCTTTAATACACCTTCCTCATTTACAGCCACCTGCTGGTGCGCAGGTGATGCCATCCTTTACCACCATCAACATCAACAACATCATGCACTGGCCCCCAGAATTAGAGGACGATGAGGATGAAGACCCTGGCTCCCCATGCCTAGAAGGAAAGGAATGCGAGAGGTTCTTCTGCTGCATTGAGGACTGTCAGACAGGGATGTGGCGGGAGGGGAGGATCCGCATTCACATCTCCCGCCTGGACTCCTACTCTCGTGTCTTCTTCCCCACTGCCTTTCTGCTCTTCAACATTGTCTACTGGATTGCCTATCTCTATCTCTAGCCTTTCTTTGTCTGCAGCTGGAATGGACTGGAAACCAGCAAGATGGGCTTCTCAAGAAGCATAAAGAACAGCGTCCCTTCCATTGTAGCTGACTGTCTGAACAAACCAACCTGGTGATTCCCTCGCATCTCCTCTAAGCAGCAGCTTTTTTTAGACTGCTAACACATCTTTTTAGAAAATCTACCCTTTCCAACCAAGTCCATCTTCAGCACCACCAGCATTTTACTCCTTGTAAGGTTACCCAAAGCTGTCCTATTCCCCTATCAATCACTATGGATTATGTCTAAAACAAAACTCTTAATGCTTCATTTTTCCATCCTATCTTATTCCAAAATTCCACAGGAAATGATGGCAAATGGAGTTTTCAGCACAGTTATTAAGACAACAAAGGAAATAAAGTAGATACTACAGCTTATGCACCAGTTCCACAAGAACAGACATTGTGGAGTGCCAGAGGCCTGAGAGGGTAAAAAAGAAAGAAGTGTGAAAGAGAGCAGCAGTACTGTCCTTCCGTAGTAGTTGGACCTGGCTAAAATGTTTTGAACCTTCACAGAAAGCTGACAGTAGCACTGAAAAGGACGGAGTAGCTGTAAGCCTCTACTAGATTCCCATAGAGTACCTGCAGAGCATTCCTTATGGATCACTCTACTTGTACCAAGTGGCACCCAAGGCATCCACCAACTGAGGCGTTGCTGATTCATGACTATCCATCACAGCAGTCTGATGAATTTCCTGCTGACTGGAAAAGGGGAAAGTTAACCCCCATTTTTAAAAAGGGGGAAAAAAAGATGACTCAGGGAACTACAGGCCAGTCAGTCCCATCTCTGTGAGATCATGGAGCAGATCCTTCTGGAAACTGTGCTAAGGCACATGAAAAACAAGAAGGTGATTGGTGACAGCCAACATGACTTTGCTAAGGGCAGATCACACCTGACAAGTGATGGTGGCCTTCTATGACAGCGTTACAACATTGGTGGATAAGAGTAGAGCAACTGATGTCATCCACCTGGACTTGTACAAGGCATTTGACACTGTCCCACACGATTTCCTTGTCTCTGAAATAGAGACATTGATTTGACAGATGGAGTGCTTGGTGGATAAGGAATTGACTGGACAGCCACGTTCAAAGAGTTGTGATCAATGGCTTGATATCCAAGTGGAGATCAGTTACGATGCTGTTCCTCAGGGGTCTGTTTTGGTTCTGGTGCCGTTTAACATCTTTGTTGGTGATACGGACAGTGGCATTGAGTGCACCTCAGCAAGTTTGCTGATTACACCAAGCTCTGTGATGTGGTCAGTAAGCTGGAGGGAGGCCATCCAATAAGGGAGGCCATCCAGAGAGACCCTGACAGGCTTGAGAACTGGGCCTGTGCAAACCACATGAGGTTCAACAAGTCCAAGTGCAGGGTCCCACACCTGGGTTGGAATAATCCCAAGAACAAATGTATGCTGGGAGGTGAATAGTTTGAGAGCACTCCTGAGAAGGACTTGGGAGTGTTGGTAGACAAGAAGCTCAACTTGAGCCAACAATGTATGAGGGCAGCCCAGAAGGCCAACTGTATCCTAGGCTGTATCAAAAAAAGTGTCACCAGCAGGTCAGGGGAGGTAATTCTCCCCCTCTGCTCTGCTCTCACCTGGAGACCTCGCCTGGAATCCTGCATCCAGTTCTGGAGTTCCCGATTCAGGAAGGACATGGAACTGTTAGAGTCCAGAGGAGGTATACAAGGATGATCAGAAGGCTGGAGCACCTCTCTGTGAAGACAGGCTGAGAGAATTGGGGCTGTTCCGCCTGGAGAAGAGCAGGCTCCAGGGGGACCGCATAGTAGCCTTCCAGAAACTGAAAAGGACTATAGGAAGGCTGGAGAGAAACTTTTCTTGAAGGACTCTAGTGATAGGACAAAGGGGAATGATTTCAAGCTGAAAGAGGGTGGATTTAAATTAGATGATAGAATGAAAATCCTCACTATGAGGATGCTAAGGCACTGGAACAAGTTGCCCAGAGAATGTGTGGATGCCCTCTCCCTGGAAATATTCAGGTTGGATGGGGCTCTGGGCACCCTAGTCTAGTGAAAGGTGTCCCTGGCTATGACAGGAAATTGGAACTAGATGATCTCTAACATCCCTTCCAACCTAAGCCATTCTGTGATTCTCAACAGATGGTGCCCATCTGCCTTACTGGAGCAGACTCTTTAGGACACAAAGTGACATTCTGCTTTATGATGAGGACTTTGAGCAGGTTACACAGGTAACACTGGGCATAGCCAAAAGAAGGAGAAAGTCCATATGCCACAAAGACCAGGAGCAGACTCACCAGCCTATTGTGAGGTAACTTTTTTTGGCCTATCTCATGCAAGCTGGGCCCTCCTGTACCATGCATCATATCATGGCAGTGCTCTCCTTCACCATGACCTGTGTTGAAACTATCACATCTATGTTTGGCAGTAGCTGCTAACCTGAGAAAGAAGTACTAGTAAAGAGAAGACAATCACCTACCAGTGGTAGGGAGAGAGCATTCCTGCAGCTCAGAGGTGTTTCTTTCTTTATTGATTTTCATAGTTACATAAAAAACAAACCACTAACACTGTACGGTTCCTCACAGTTACCACTAATACTTGGTCTTTCCCAAAATAAGGAGACAGAATGAGTTGTCCTTGGCAGGTTTCAGGAAGGTCAGACATAGTGAGATGGTTCCTTATGGTCCATATTAAAGGAATAAAGAAATGCATAAAGGCATGCATAAAGAAATGCATAAAGAAATGCATAATACTGTCTCATCTGGGAAGAGACTGCATAATGTAGAAGAGGAAATTCAGGCCCATGTTCCGTCATGTGTAAATTCCCATTTATACGAACTGCTGATGTGGCCACCAGCATGATTGTAAAAAGCAACGTGCCATTAACTGTGTAAATTACAAACAGATTTTAAAAGTCCTTTTTAAAAACAGTATGTTTTAGAAACAATTAGTATTTAAAAGGCTTGCCATGAGAAGAACCCTAGCATGGCTGCAGAGACAAAGTTGAGAAAGGTTGCCACACAGGACAGCTAGTAGGGGCAGGAGGTTTTACATACTCTTGGAGAGCAATTTGGTCAGGTTTAAAGATGAGGTTTGATAATATTAAATCTGATCTAAATAATGAAGTGTCATGTTTAATTAATTAGTAAATACAGCCTTACCTTCATTCCAGAGGAACAGCTAGAGCACCTAATGAAGTATACATCTGTACAACACTCAGCTAAGTATAACCTAATGGGATCAGAACAGCGTAACTCTGGAAGGGGAAGCTGTGCCTGTCTAACCTGCTACAGGTCTGCTTTAAAATAACCAAGTAAGAGATAAAGGAGATCAAGGTTACCCGGCAGCATAATTTGGTTAGCTGCTCTGACAGCTTTTGAAAGGATGGGAAGAAATTATGGCGGGTTGTTCTAACTGAGGAAATTGATTTAGCAAAAGAATTATTAAGGACGTTCTAATTAGAGGAAATTAACTGAGGAGAGGGGAAAGAAGAATTGTTAAGGAGGCTCTAATTAGAGGAAATTAATGTTTTAGAGAAAAAGCTGCAGAGAGGAAGAAGTCTAAGAAAAGAATCAAAACAACTTCCAGACAAGGAGAGCTGCTGGGTGACAGTGCCAGCTCCCAGCCAAGCGGGTTGATGTTCTGCTCCTGATAGCAGAGCATTATTAGATGTAGCGACATAAAAACCTCCTATGACTCAACCGTACACCAACAGGGAGCTGGATTAAAACAGGGTCCTATGATCTCTGTGGGGAGCCAAAAGGAAAGAGCATCCGAGACTAAAACTGGCTCAGGCGACAGACATTGAGTGAAGCATGTCGTCACATGTCAGAAGGCAGCTGCCAGCGTGTGTGTGGGAGAGGCACCCTGGTG
Source organism: Phoeniculus purpureus (assembly GCA_028565055.1). NCBI lineage: Eukaryota > Metazoa > Chordata > Aves > Bucerotiformes > Phoeniculidae > Phoeniculus > Phoeniculus purpureus. Next base: position 10,452,562 of record JAOXOE010000694.1, read on the forward strand.
GCAATCCAGGGCCTGTGCCAAACATGCTCATTAACAGTACGGTGGCATAAAATGTGTGCAGGCAGTGTAGGCTGCAGCGAACACAGGCAGCAAAATGTGGAAGAGGAGCATCTGAGAAAGGGAAAGTCTAACATTCATGTGCAGAGGTGTCCAAACATCTAGGATTCACTGTAGCTTTGAAGCTTGAGAGTCTTGGTGGACACAGATGATCATCATGGGCACCAGAATACAGACTTCCTCCTTGAGAGCAGCAGCTTGTTGAAATGAGACCTTTTACAGAATCAGCCAGGAGAGAAGCAGGCCTTACAAGAGACCTAAGAGGATGACAGGAACTTTGGCAAAGTATACTTGAAAGATTCTAAGATTTCACCAAAACCAGATAAAGCCAACACACACCTAGGTAATTTAACCAGTGATGGATGATTTGAAAGAGGAAAATAGCCTAGCGTGGGCTGAAGCACAAGGAAGCTGATTACTAAGGCTGGGGAAGGAGGAGGGAGGGGGCTTTTTGGCTTAGGGAAATCTGTGCCCATCATAAATAGCTCAATAAATAAAGGCATGCATGAATTCAGTCATGTTCTTAAGTTTCTACAGTACCACAAAAAAAGAAAGCTAAGAAGATCCAGAAAGAAAACTGTCATTTTTTTTAATGACTTTGCAAAGCTCCAGTTTCCTGAAAAAAAAAGGTTTCCCTGTGATCAGACATCCAGTAGCCATGTGTGGTCCTGCTCTGCAAGGCAGTGGCCTCACTGGTCTCTTCCTAGACTGGCATAAACCACCTGCTTTTCCCTACATGCTGTAGTTTTTGCTGGCACACTGAGTGGGTCATGGGAATGCAGCATCTTTCAGCTGGGGGCAGCTGTTCCAGCAGCTGACTAGCTCACTCTAGAATACAGAGCTGAGCTTTGTCACAGTGGGCAGAAGGAATGGAAGCATCTGGGTGTCTGTGCTGTCTTCTCATCTCACACAGCTTTAAACTTTCTTCCCCATCTGGAAACTTGGAGGAGGAGCTGCATATTGCTGCCACCATAGGTCAAGTTGGTGCTGGGATTCCTTCACGTCCTCCCTCCCCTTCCTGGGGGAAAAGGAAGACACATTCCCAGCCCTGGAGCCTACACAGGACCTCATAACTAGTCAGCTTGCTGGTGACACAAGAGTGCCTGATGCTGGCTGCATGGCTGATCCTGTCCAAGTTAGTGAATTTGCTATGAATGTGGTCAGTTCCACCTCTTGCTGGACAGTCACCTTTACGAATTCCAGGATGAAGTGGACAATGCGTTCATCTGCACTGTTTGCCTTTAGGCTCTGCTCCAATCTGTAGACACAGGAACTGTTTCAGATGCCTTGAAAACTTCATGCAGGAGGATAACTTTTGCCCTGCACATTCGAAAAAGGTCTTTCCAGTGGTGCCACAAGCCCAGACCTCTGGTACAAAAACTGTCAGATTGTCTTCTGTCCTTTCAATGCAGTTTCAGCAAGCATTGCAATGGTGTAAACTAGAACCTCATCTACAGAACAGGTGTCCTGACTTAAAGAAATGCAAATCTGAACTACAACAGATAAAGAAGCACATTCCCAAAGAGAAGGAACATCCTCCTGCCAAGGTGAAGACAAACACACCCAACACCCAAAGGTAGCAAGAGGAGGATTGTCACTTCAGGGAGAAAGCACTGCAGCTGCTGTGTATTGCTAGGGTCTGCAGAGCCAGGACTGTTTAATTCAGCTTTTGAAGAAGACCTTCTTCAGAGAGTGAGTCTTACAGCTGAAAATGATGCAACTGAAATTTACTGAGAAGACCTGGGGGAAGAGTTGAGGATAAGGATATTTAAGAGTAAAGACATACCACTAGGAAACGTTCAGGAAGTCTCAAGGCACTCTTTCATTGCTGCAGATGGAAGAACAACACCTGGAGGCCGTTTTCTTGTGGTGAATAGCTTAAACATCAGCAGTGTGAATCACTGACAAGCTGTCTCCTTCCTGTGCCAGCCAGGGCTCATGCCTCAGTACTGGGACCAGTTCTCTTTGACATCTTTATCAGCTGTCTAGATGAGGGGATGGAGAGCACCCTCAGTAACTCTGCAGATTGCACCTACTTGGGTGGGAGTGTAGATCTGCTTGAGGGCAGGAAGGCTCTACAGAGGGATTTGGGAAAGCTGGAATGATGGGCTATAATCTCAGCATTTATGTCTTATGGCTTTTGTTTGCAAGATCAAGTCAGGAAAAAGAATGTTTTATCATTTCTCTGTCTCTAGTGTCTATCCTTCCTCTCAAAATCATGCTATGTGAGGGACCATTTTTAGACATTATGTTCTTCAGAGCAGGAACTCTCTTATTGTGTATTTGTACAGGGTCTAGCACACAGGCTGAATCCTTAACAGACTTCTGGATGCTACTTATTATAGATAATAAACAGCAGTATGGACTACCCATCTTCAACACCACTGTCCGTATCTTCTAAGAAGGCTAAAAATTGTACCCTATCATCCCTCTGATGAGGCAGCTCAAATATTGACCTGGTCAATATTTGTATTTCCCCAGAGAAAAATACATTGTTGGAAAGTCGGGGGAAATGTTGGTCTGGGGTTTTTTGGGCTCCCTAGGGATTTTTCTGATTTTTTTTTTTTTAAAGAAAGAAGTTGCTTCAAATCAGCACTGCTCAGCAGCAGTCTCTACAGTGGAGAACCACTGTTTCATGCAAGAGAAAGCCTGGCTTGGTTCCTTCAGTCTATCACTGTCGTGATACCCATTATTTCCCCAGGAGTTTTGGGGGAAAGAGGGGATTTGCATTAATATTTGATGGATTTTACTTTGGCCTTTCTGCTCCTCATCACAATGCTGGTGGCTTTTGGGGTGACCAACATAACCCACCTTGAGCTACCAAGTGTAGTTGAGGGGTGTCCCTGCCCATGGCAGGGAAGTTGAAGTAGATGATCTCTGAGGTCCCTCCCAACCTGACCCATCCTATGACCAGAATAAAAAGGGCAAACCCAGCTGTGAAGAAGGTCTCCCTCAGGAACCTCCCAGCCTCCTGTCCCCAGACTTGCCGAGGAACATACAGTCCTATCAGTGAAGCCTCACCCTCTCTGCGGAGAAGCTGGCACTGGTCAAGCCTGATGTGCCCCAGGAATTAACTGGCTTCTCATTAGTCCCCCCCACACCCCTTCCTCCGGTGGTGTCTCCATCCTGCATGGCCTGGAATCTCCCCTAAGTACCTAATTGCCACGGGAGGAAGGAAAGGGGCCTCCAACGCGATGAAAAGGCCCCTCCCAGCTTTGGGGGACACCACACGGTCACCCCACTGCCCGGACACCGGCACGGAGCCAGCCCCCAGGTTGGCCACTGCCGCAGAAGCCTTCCCTGCCCCTTCTCCCCTCCATCAGCTCGCAGTGGGAGGGCACGGGGGGAGCTATGGCCCCGCCACCCTCCTACTTCACTCGGCAAGGAGGGGGCCGAGCTACCCCCGCCCCCTGCCGCCCTTCGCCTGTGCGATTCTCTCTCCCGAGCCTGCGGGGGCCCCTCTTGCCCCCGCGACACACGACAGCTGCGGAGCGCCCCACGCGCGGAGGGGGCCGAGGCGGGCCCCGTCCCGCCCCGTAACCGTAGAAACCATCAGAAGCCCTCCGAAGGCATCAGGCTGCGGCGCTGCCTGTGCTCGAGCTATAGAACCATCGTGGTTTTAAGGCGATTTTTACCCCCGGGTGGAGGGGGCTCTGCCCCGGGCGGCCGCCCGCGTCCCCTTAAACAGAGCCAGACCCGCACCCCGGAACAGAGCCCGGGGCGGGAGAACCTCCCTCCTCAGTCCCGCACACGTTACATCCCTGCAGGCTTCATCAGTTCCCTACATGTTAACGTCACGGCGGGCGGGGGGGGGCGGAGGGAAAGGAGAAAGTTATATTAAGCCGCTACTTTTTATGTTCCTAAAATACAATCGTTATAATTTGTCTTCGTCTAAATGCCTCTGGTCTGCAGCCTCTGGGAAAATTGAATTTAAGGAGAATGAATGTGGCCGAAAACGTTTCAAACCATTTTCCGCAGAGGGCAGACAGAAACCCTCCTCTGCCTGCGTGGCCCTAGCAGGGCCGGTGTGGGAGCCGCCGCCCCAGGACCATGCCAGAGTGACGGCTACGCTGTACCCTTCTGCTGTGTTTGCCTCCTCTTTGGCGACAATCACCTGCAGCACAGCTTCAGACAGCTCATCAGAGGCAGGAGGTACCCGCTGTGAAGTGTTGGGGTATAGCATGGCCAGGCTCCCAGTGTTCCCATCGGGTTGGTGATGGCAGCCGGGTGAAATGCCCTGTTGCCTGCAGAGCTTCAATTAAAAAGTGTGACTGGTAGAAAAACTGGCTGTTTCCTTTTTTTAAGGATTGTGCAAAAGAAAATGGACTCAATTTTCTGTCAGAGGAATCTCAAGTCTTTCAGGCTGGCTTTTTTTGTTGTTACTGATTGCTGCCTGGCATGATTTTACCCTCCTCTCCTTGTTTTTTCTCATTTCCCCCACATTTTCCAAAAAGTAAATAATAGACTTCAGACCTCGCCTGTCCCATCCACACTTCTGGCACCATCTGAGCCCATATGACAATCAGAACACTGCAGGATGGAAGAGAGCAACCACAGCCTTAAGAGTTGCTGTAAGCAGGTGGGCATAGCAACATCTCCAGAGAGAGCTCTCCATGTGGTCATTTCCATTCACTTTAAAGCCCACTTCTGCTGCTAGAGTGGTAGAAAATGGACTCAGGAAAGCTGTTAATTAGGATTAGCAGATTCAGGAACATCAAGGAACAGTGCTCCAAGCTGAGCCATTTATCTGAGAGAGGCCTCTTGATTGCTTGTGAACCAAGGCACAGCTCACCACATGTCAAGGCAGGCAACTTTGAAATCAGATGGCAGAGCCATGCAGTCATCTATGAGAGAATGTTCTTTCCACAGCTGCTGAATGACACTGCTGCAAGTGTCCTGTGATCAGATCACCCTTTGCTGCACTCAAGTGGTTGGCAGGTCCCAGAACCAAGGCAGAAGGCATGGATCCATCTTATTAATACAAGTTACATGTGATACAAAAGCCACAGGGTATAGTAGGTGCCCCAAGTAAAGCTTTTGGGTGATACATAAGCTATAATGGGTCTATAAGGCTCCTACAGAGAGTAACCAAAGCGGACAAGACATGGCACTTACGGGTGCCAGCATAGTTTTTCCAGGCTGCTCAGAATCTGTGGAAAAACAAGGTTGTGACTTGTGTTTCACAGCTGCTGGAACATGACTTATTCTATTGCCATAAGATTTCTGCCCTTCATCAGTCTGCAGCATGAAAGGTCCAAGGAAGTTGAGAAGTCCCTCATGCGTAGCAATAACACAGAAAGGCAGCTTTGCAACAGCTTCTGTCACACTCATGAGAGAAACAGGCTGTTGGGAAAGTTTGAGCCATTGCCAGGCTGACACTGGGCTGATTTGCGTGTCTCTCATGTGTCACTGACTCTGACAAATTCCTACGGCAATCTTTTCTGACACCTCCCCTTTCCAAATGCAAGGTAAAACACAGATCACATTCTTCTGCTTCTCACCAGGCCAAAAAAAGGGAAGTCACCATGTAAGAGTTTAAAGTCAGCATCCTGAAAATGGTAGGTACCTGCTGTGGTCCTTTGCCATAATGGAGATCATCTGTTGGTCCTCTCCAAGAAGTGTCGTTCACCAATAACTCTTTCAGCACAGAGCTTCAGGCACCGCTCCAGCATTACCCAGCGGAGATCAACATCTCAAGGAAAAAAAGTTAAGACAATGTGTGAGAAGGAAAATCTGTAGGAAGAATTGAATAAACTAGAACTATCACACCTCAAAAGAATATAAATAATATGAATATAAATATAAGAATATAAATAATTCAAAAGAATATATATAATGTTAGAGGACTGATACAGTCTTCAGGTTGTATGTCAGTGCTTTGACCAAGCAGGTAGAATCATAGAACAGTTTGGCTTGAAAAAGATCACTAAAGATCATCTAGTACAACACCAGTGCAATGATCAAGGACATCTTCAAATCCATCAGGTTGCTCAGGGTCCCATCCAACCTGACCTTGAATGTTTCCATGGATGGGGAATCTGCCACCTCCCTGGGCAACCTATTCTAGTGTTTCACCACCTTAATTGTAAAGCAAGTATAATTCTTTATATATAGTCTGAACCTACTCTCTTTTAGGTTAAAACCATCACCTCTTGTTTTGGTACTAAACCAAAAAAGAGCCATACAACCCTCATGGAACCATCTCAGTCCCTGCATGCCCCCTCTGCCCAGTACTACTGGGCTATGTGGAGCCAAGCATTTCTCATTAGTCTCTCAAGATTTCTCAACATTTTGTTTCTCAATATATTAAAGTGGCAGCAAATTATAGATGAGGGAAAAGCAACTCTCTGCAAGCCATCCAGAGAACACAAAGTGACAAAGTAAAATCATAACAGACAGGGTAACTTCTTCTGAGTCATCTTCCCTACTTTCCCTCTCCCTTTCCAGTATTGCTGATATCCTCAGGACTGTTCCATGCAGCCTCAAACCAGAAGGTGCTGATTATGCTGCAGGCATAAATCACTTCACTCCCCAGAAGAAAAGAGGATTTTTAAACACAGCAGCAACTTTTGCTTTCATTTTACATAAGTAACGAAGAGAACGGCAATTGCATGTTTGTATCTCTCTACTTGGGCACCCTGTACCTGCACTTCTGAGACTGATAGCCCAGTTATGCCAAACGCATGAAATAAAATAACTATCCCTCATGCAAACACTTTCCATTGTCCCCAATATGACCATAACCACCTGCTCAAAAAAAAAAAAAAAACCCTGAAAACAACCAAAAAGCCAAAACACCAACCCCAAATCAAAGAAAAAAACGCTGAAGTGGATTCTTCAAGGAAAACACAAGAGCAGGTGTGTGAGGCACAAAACGAGCCAGGGTGGCTACATATATATATATATATATATATATAGTCACATGAAAGGAAAACAGCCTAAAGTCTGTAGAACACAGAACCTTACTTTGTCAAATCTTCACATCCATATGGCCAAACTGCAAGGCATCTTCAATGGCATTTATTTTGATGTGGCACATCCTTCAAATTGTGGCTTGACCACTGAACTTCTCTGCAAAAAAAAGGAAGAGAAAAGTTGCTCTAGGCTGAAACATTTTAAAGAGCTATTTCTGATTTCTTTGGCCAAATTTTCAGAACAAATTTGTCCTTGAGATAAGTTTTATTTGATCTGCATTGATATTCATGAAGTAACCCACTTCTCCCTAGCTAAAGAGACTGAAATGTTTGCTATGCAGACTTTAGATAAGCCATTAATACATGTTTCTGGGTTTAGGGGTTATAGGGTCGCCATTCCATGTGGACTATAAGTAGCCAACGTTTCTGCAGTGTTTAGGAGCTGAATTTAAATTCAGTACATATATTTATATTAGGGGAAAACTTGGCAGGCTGAAACATAGTTCCGTTATATTTCTAGCTTCAGGCTCATGTAAAGCAGTTACTTGCTGACTCCTACAGCTCCTTCAGTTATTACAGCCCTTATTCTTCAAAAGTCAGAACCCAGGAGATTTTATATTGGATTAATTTCAGTGATACCTCCACATGTTGGCTTGCCAACATCATTATCAGACTCAGTATCATGAGTCTCTATAAAAAGCAAGACCACCAAGAACTGTCACCACTGAGGGTGAACTGGTGGTTCTTCGTTTGCTATGAAGTCTCATACCCAAGTTTTGATTGGTGTTATGGAATCACAGCTCACAGCATGGTACATGTAGATCCCCATGTTCAGTAGCTAAAGCAATAGAAACTCTTGGGATCCACTCACTCCACTAGCAAACAGTTGGATAAAAGCGGTGAGGCTCAAACAGAGCACTTCAGAAAGAGAACTTCATGAATTAATCTTGTTCTTGGTGCCTGCCACCTTCTTCTGGCAATGTGATTCATTAAATTTAGACTACTGCCCTTGCAAACCTGAAGTCTTTATAAAGTGGTATGCAGAAACTGTCCAAACACGCACCTGGGAGGTTGCTTCCTTTTCTGTTCCGTAAGGCAAGCCACACACACACAAACATGCTTTTTGCCATCAGCTGCCTCCTGCAGAAGCAGCTTTCACCTGCTGATTGTCCAGGCTCCTCTCCAGAAAAAAAGATTGTGTCAGTAACTCAAGAAAATTCCAAATCAGGAGAGACCTGTAGTGCTGAATATAGTGTTTCCAGTCTGGGGAACTGGAGTGTATGGGATGTGCTGGTTTTCATCATATTAACCCAGTCAAATGTCCAGGCTGTTCAGAAGCTCTCCAGAGTGAATAAAGAGTGAATCAGCAAGGGTCTCAAGAGAGCAGAAATGCATATGGCTGATAAATGCATTAACAGGAAGAAAGAAGAGGAGAAGAATATAAGTTTAGAAGAAGTTTTACTCCAAATGGAAGCGGAGTAATGCAAATAAGGCATCTGCTTTCACATGTAGCTCACAGCTTTGGATGGGGCAAGCACAGCAAAAAAACACATAAAAAACAACAACAACAAAAAAAAAGGAACCAAACCTACCTACCAAAGAAATATTTGCCACCTGAAAACATATCAGAACAGAAACAATTTGTCACTGTGCTCAGGTTCTAAAGCAAAGCCAGAGGTCGCCTCAGAAGATCAGAATCCTTGTAGGCTGCTTCCAACAAACTCTGTGAGAATGAAGCACTTTCAAGAGCCTACTGACCCCAAGCCATTCATACAAGCCTAGCCAGAATAAGTCAGCGGCTCCTATACAGTCTCACTGCATGGATTCAGCTGACAATTGACAAGCGACCTCTTGTACCTGGGAGCAAACCTCCTTCTCCAGCAATCTTACGGCTTGTGCACACTGTGCCCCTGGGGAAATTACTTTTTCTCTATGGTGTATTCCAGCACACTGCTATAGATTACCTCAAAAGGTCCAAACAGAAGAGCAAATAATCAGATTCAGGCATTGAGACCTTGCGTTAGGTAGTCCAGAAGTAGCACTAGCTGTCTCCTCCATACAAATGACATCTAACTCCTCTGGGACAGCCAAGACACTGTCAGGTCTTCCCTAAGCCCTGGGATGGAACAAGGTCCATAGCAGGACCTGCTCAGTGACTCTTCATCTCAGGGACTGCTGCATTGTAAAGGCAGATTATTATACTGCAAAACTTATTTTAGCTGTAAATGGAAAAAGTAATCAAAGCAAATGAAACAGCTCAGGAGGAATCAGAGTAGGATTAGACATTTATATAAATAAGAATGTCTGTACTTCGACTTGCTGCGATAAAAATAATAACCTCAGTTTTCATGCTCCAGGGCAGAAACCTGATCTCTGAACAAGCTGATAGAAAGAAACTTTCAACAGTAGTCCCCAACTGTCTGGGCCACAGCGTAGGGATTAGTGTTGTGCAGTAGACATTGCTGGAGACAAAACTGTCCAGAAACCCATGGACTTGTTCAGAAGCCACTGCCACAATGAGGGCATGTGGTGGCCTTTCAGTGAGCAGCAGTTTGGGAAGGGTCTGAGGGCACTGTACTGCTCACTCTGAGAAGGACCTTATGGGAGGGCAGCAGCTTCACTGCAAATGAGTCTACACTGGGGAAGGCAGGGAGGGCACTGAAACCTTCTTGTAGGTCCATAGCTGTGAGTAGGGGTAGGGGTTCTACCAAAATGATGAGTACTCATCTCAGGATTAAAACCACTGTCACTTCTGAGAGTGCCCCAGTGATATCTGATGTATCCAGGCAGAAGTCATCACAAAGGAGACCACAAGCAGTAGGCTGCTGTGACTGCCTGTGGTCAGTTCCAAGTTGTGCACAGGATCATGACCTGTTGTGCCAGGTGGGCAGTGACAGGCAAGATTCAGTAGCTACACAGTATTGGTGATGCTGAGATGGAGATAGATGACTGGTTTCATAAACACATTCCTGTCAAGGCTGTTCATGCTGTGACTGGGGACCCACAAAGTCAGGATTTGCCTTTAGTCTTCCCCCTCCACAGTTCTGACGATGATCAGATATGATACTTTAACAACCACAGACACCCAGGAGCAAGGGTTGTGGGAAGTAACCACTACTGCTCTTTGCCTACTCTGTCCCAATGCAAACTGAGCTGTTAAGCCTTAGCCCCAGCAGATTAATCAACTGGCTCGAGACTGCTGATCTCTTTGGACCATTGAATCCTTCCCCAGCAACTAGTCATTAATCCCTCAAAGAGTCAGACTAGATGAGGTCATGGTTAGCCCCATCAATCCTTTTTAAGGCCTCAATTTGCAGCAGTCTTGCAGCAGAATGGATCAGGGAAGGGGCAACAGTAAACATTTGTTAGGCAGTGCCATCTGTTCCCCTGGGGTATGGCCAGACAGCCATCCCCTGTATGCCAGAGCTCACCATTTCCACCCAGGTGAGGGCTGTCACTGCGTTGCACAAACCATCCACCAAAGAGCAAGACACTACCACACCAAGTATCTGGGGTATTAAACAAGACCAGGAGTAGAAGGTGACATTTGCTTCCTTAATTGCAGTGCCTTTGGCTGGGGCCAGAAGACTTCATAACATATGGTTACAGTACCTGCATTATCAATCTCAGCAGAGATGCTTCCAAACAAATAGGTTAAGGACATTAATTACTCAGAGCATTACTACCTGTAGGCCTGAACAAGTCCCCTTGTTTTCTCAGATTCTGTTTCTAATACAAATATCTTCGTTATTAAAACACCCCATATCTTCAGCCAGGAGATGGATTTGCCTTAATGATGACCCTGTAAATGGGTATTTCAGCCACCATGGGCATAGACACCCAGCAGCACTCTTTCTGGATCTTCCCCTATTGTCAGCACACTAACCCTGATTATCTATCCTTAGCTCCTAGATTTGATTTGATATCCTTAAATCTTGTTACCCTGAGCCATGCTTAGTGGCTTGGACAGAAGACAGTGGCAGCAGAGATGTCAGACCTCACACTGTACCCTCCGGAATTCATCCTAGATGCAGCATAGAAATCACATCTGCAAAACCACAAACAAATGTTTCTGGATTTTCACCTAAAACCAAACTGCTATTTTTTTCCTTCCCCTGTCTCTGGAAAGTCACAGCTTTTGAACTCCGGGTTTTATGTCCATGTGAGGTTTTGAATGAATGAGTACTGCATGAGATCATGTTTTATAGAGATGAGGCCATACATATAAGCCTGTCAGCTGGAACCAAGCTACATTTGTAGCTCCACACAGAGCAAAATGTTCTCCAATCTGGTCTGTGCTACTGCATATTGCACTGCTGGAGCAATCATAGAAGTGAAAGGAGTGAGTGATGATGCTGGTACACAACTTACGCTATGGAAAACAGTTATCATTTGCAGCAAGTTGTGTCAAGGATGGCTGCTATTCAAGCTCAGGCAACATTAAATACCTTCAATGTTTGAATTAGTTGCTTGATTTAACCATGATGCTACTGCTCTTACAGCATGTCCAGAAGAGACAATGAGAGGCTAAACCCCTATCACTGACACAGCTTGGAAGAGAACATCTGCATCCTTGGCCAAATTGCTGGTCAGTCCTATGTTAGACTTCCCATGTGTTTGTGTTACTCCATGTCTCCATGCCTCAGCTGCCAGCTATAATCTGGAAATGGCCATGCCACTTCTGTCCTTTCAGTGTAGTAATTCTTACACCATGAAGTATATCCTACCATTAACAAGTAAACTTTTACATATTCTTAACAGAGGTCCTAGTATGCTTCTGTACTATCGGCACAGTGTATGACTGCATGAGGGCATCACCAGGCTAACGTGAACGTGAGCTTTCAGAAATCATTTTGGCTTTAACAACGGCTTGGCTGGGGCTGAGCACACTAAGTATAGCCAACAACAGCTGGACTCCATGGGGAATGGGGAAAAAAGAAAACAACCACATCCACATGCAAAACCCATCAGTTAGTCTCCTTTTAAATTATTAATGCAGTGCACACTGAAAGGCTCTTCAGCTCTCCAATCTTCACATGATTATATAAACCTTAACTCATCCTAGCTACTGAGGACCTGTGTTTTTGGGCATTAACAGCTGCTGTAGTGTTATAATTAGAGCAGAGACTGAGGAGTCCCATGGGAAAATGGAGGAAACCACACATTCCTCAAGTCATTTAAACATTCAGGGAGATAAAACACTGCAGAGAAGTTCTAGAGGGAACTGAGGGGCTACAGCCAAAGCAAAAGTTGTTTCTGCCTCTCTTGGGTCCATACAATTAATTATGGTCATCAATTATTTAGGGTGCTACAATAACAATTAGTGCAGTGATAATTTCAGCCACTGAAATAGCCCTTTCCAGCCCCTGGAATCATCACAGATTCCCATGCAGTCTCTTACCTCGCTACCTGCGGTGTTAGACTCTCTACCACACTCTTGGGAAAGCCAGGGCTGGTAGCCAGAGCAGGAGAAAGGATAACCCCAGTCAGGGCCCTCCCACCTTTCAGATGCATGAAGAGGGGCCCGAGGTGGAGGTGATGGGAGCTGCTCCCACGCAGGAAGGTAACAGGGAGCAGATGGTTTGGATACTGCAGCTTTCCTGGAAAGGATTACTAAGTGCCAGCATGGAATGGGGAAGGACAAGAGAGCCTGATAAACCAAAGCCTCTCTGGCAGCAATCAGGAGCATGGTCCTGCAGACCCTATTCCTCAGCTTTCTCATGGACACCTGTCCAAGAAGAAATTGTGTGTGACACCAAATTCATCCTCAGAGAATGGTTGTCCCCAAATCCATCACCTGTTTTTGTGCTGGTGACTCCCATGGCCTATCCCAGGAGTGCTCAGGTTTGCAACAGGCTGCTGTGATTTCTCCCTGTTTTCCATGGCCGTGGTCATCATGGGTCAGGAGACACCTGAGGAGTGAGGACATTGTACAGAGATTTTGCTTCAACTTAGGGTTTTGTAAACAAAACATTTCTCAGTGAGCAGCCAACAGACAGAAGTTACTTCCCATCCCACAACTTCCCACCTCCATCCACCCATTAGGGGGGCCCAGATGTTAGGAATGTCCCAACTTCCCTCCAGTGCCTCTCATCTTGTCCAGTTGCACAGGGATTTAACTCAACCAAAATTTAACTTGTTTCATATTTACACCCAAAAGAAACACCTGCAAACCCACACCATCTGTGTTGGGTTTGTGTCTGGCAGGGTTTTGGGGAGAGGGGACAGGAGCTGCTAGTATGGCCCCTGTAGGAAGAGTTGTGAAATCTTCCCCAGCTCTGAGCAGGACCTAACTCTGGCTAAGGCTGAGTCAATCAACACCTCTGCAAATTAACCTATTTTAAGATGGTACATCTGTTGAGCAACTTCCTGATTGCTTTGGGCTGTTTGAGAGCTCTCTTTTTGTTTGGAAGAAGGTGGTTCATGCTGTTGACCAGGTGGGCAAGGAGTTAGAAGAGGGGAAGACACACCACAGCAGTCATTTGTCTCCTGGCAAGAAGAAAGTCTGAACTTTTGGAGATCTTAGAGGTCAGTTGTGGAGAAGAGCGCCTCCAAACCATGGAGGAGAGAAAGCTGAGCAGAGGATGGATCCTGAAAGAAGCCATGACTTTGAGAGAGTCCCACACTGAAGTGGCTCATCGCCAGGAGAACCACAGCCTGCAGGAGACCTTTAGGCTAGTGGAAGAAGTTCATGGAGGACTGTTTCCTGTGGGGTGGACAATACAGTGCCATAGGGGAAGACTTTAATGCAAAGAGGAAGGAGGCAGACTGCAAGATCCATCTCCTTCTGTCCTGCACTACTGGTGGGGAAGGAGGTAGCAGAGCTCGGCCCAGGAAAAAGGAGAGTTAAGGAGAAGGTGCATTGAAGAACCACCCGTACCTCTTGGTCACAGTTTTGTTGTTTAGATTAAATAGATTTTGTTTTCCCCAAGTCTTTGTCCATGACCATTATTTGTGCGTTCTCCCAGTCCTTTGACCTTCAAGCCTTTTGTTGTACCTATTCCTGCCCTTTGTGTGAACAGCTGCATGAACTGGGTTTCAAACCACAACGCCATCAAAGAAATAACTCTGAAAACCAAGGATCATCTGCCCCTCTCCATGTCCTGCCTGTCCTTCCTTCCCCAGGCAAGTCCTGACTGCTGCTCGCAGCATCCATGTTCTTCAGTGTGACCCAGAGGGCCACAATGCCCAGCTTCCTGGGGGCTTGTGTAATGGACAAGTGGCAGAGATTAGAGACAAGAAAGCAGCAACTGCAATATAAAAGCAAACTGAATAATTAAAGAGAAGAGCTGTTCCTCGCAGAGAACAAAATGAAAGGGTTGTGTGATTTGAGCAGAAGTGACCTTTACACTTCATTACAAGGAGGTGGTGTCCTTATAGGATTATTAATATTTCCAGCTGAATTAACTCGAGTTAAAAATGGCTCAAAGGAATGAAGAAGGAAAGGGAGAGTGTGCACAAAAATACATAATTTCGTCTTTTTCTCTTTACTTTTTACTTTTTTGGGGAAATTTGTTGACTTGAAAGCAGAAGGGCTGAGTCATCACCAGGATCAAGGCTTCATTAGAAAGAGTGCGAGCCACAGGATGACCTGGCCAAGAGGTCTTCCCTCCCCACTGTCTGTGCTTCAGCAAGAAGCTTAGTGTGATGCTTCAGTGGCTGTTTCCCCATGTTCTCATCCAGGTAATTGAACACATCTTCATTTACCAGCCTGCAAACACATCATGGGACTGAATTCTGGGTGGGTTTGAGTTGCCGGTGGAGCTCAATGCTACTGCCGTTGGACTCACATGAAATCATTAGGATTTCCCAGGGCATTGCAGGTCTCACAAGTGCACTCATGGTTACTATTCACCTCCCTAATTCTGAGCCAACTAATTCCCATTCCTACTGCCCACAAAATACCTTCCTGATTGTATCATGGGATAATGGAGAGCTCTGCTCAGCAAGCTTTACCCTATTGAACTATAGGTGCATTGACACCTGGACACAAGGGACAGACATACTTCCCCTCTCTCAAATGGGGACAAAGACAAGGCCTTCACTAAGATTATTTTAGCAGAGGATAGACCATTAAATGCCAGAGCTGCAGTTTTGCTGCTCAGAGCCTCGAGGTGTACACGGTTGTGCTTTTTGCCAGATCACTCAGCCTCAGTCCTGTCACTGCCTTTGCAGATACAAAAGCACCACTAACCTTGATAATGGATCGAGATATCTGTTCATCCACATGCCTGACCCGAACAATTTCTTGTAGTACCTCTCTCTGCTCAGTGATAACAGAAATTAGCAAAACCCACCCTAGCAAAGAGGAGAATATGAAAAGAACATGAAAACAGGGGCACATCAATTAAGAATGAGTGTGCTGCGGTGGAGCCTGCAATCAGTCTCATGGGCTGTGTCATTACCACGGTGCTTACTTTACACCTCCCTCCCCAGAGGCACAGCAGATCACCTTCCCCTGCTCCACTTGTGGAAGGGACTCCTGCAAATTTAAGACATAAAACCCACATAAAAAAGAGAGTTTAGGCTTTTGAAGAGATCATGAAATGGACACAGTGGCAGCTGCTGCTCCTCCAGCGGCTGCTGAATCACAGACCCTCGATTATTTATAGCCCTCCTCAGGGTGCTTGCAGCCAAGCTGATGACAAATGCCAATGAACATCTACTCTCACACCCACAAGGTGTTGTTATCCTGGCTGTAAGGGAGATGCAGAGACACTAAATAACACACCATCAGCTGTGCCAGAAGGGTGTACTGGAGGCAGGCTGAGGACTCGATTCACTGACCAGCAAGCACCTCTAATATTGTCTGAGTGTTGTTCCCAGCAAATGCACAGGTTCCAGTCTCTCACCCTGCAAGGTGTAACTGGTGTCTATTACTAAGCCCCACAGATTCTGATGATACCTTCACTCTGAGAAAGGACAATGCTCTCATGACCACAGAAAAGAGGAGACTGATGCACAGAGCAAGCAGAGAGCTTACATGAGTTCTGAAACAAGCAGGGAAACATCACAGGAATGAAGGCTGATACGCTGATACTCCAGAGAAGAGAACAGAAGGAGCTGTTGAGACCCAAAGCCAGCCATAGTTTTCTCCTTTTTTCTTGCAAGTATTGAACTTGGGACAGGCAGTGAACAGTTCTAAGAGCAACAGAGTAGAAAATTCAGTCTTAATCTGTCATTGGTGTTAGGAGAAGGCATAAATTGAAGGGAAGGGAAGCAGTGGGAGGAATACCTTCCAGGGGCAGCTAAGATGAGCTGTACTACCTTTCTGTCCATAAAGGCACCCCTCCCAGGTGATCTCTGTCTCAGCTGTGCTCCACAAGGAAGCATCCTTAACCATGATGCCAGGTTGCTTTTTCTGAGCACAGCCACAAACTCTGATGCTGTTCAGCTGGCAAAAATGGGAGTCAGCTGGCAGGATCACCATTATCAGTGATGATTCAGAGGCTATAGAGAGCACAACTTGTCTTGTAGATGTCTCTGGAACCTGGCCATCAAGGAAAATACATCATATAAACTTACACAGTTTATACTGGGATGAATTTTGATTGCTGAGGTTTAGCCCACATGCTGCCTGCTTTGCAGAGCAGAATGTCTCTTTATATGACACATGGGACTCAAGGATCTCTCCAGTATCTGAGAAGGGGCCACTGGTCCAGGCTGTCACTCACACCCAGACCAGAGGTAGGTGTCTCTTTGTCTTACAGGTGTTGCTGCTGTAGCTGGTTTTTTACTCATCACTCAAATCTGAAGAGGCTGTTTGGACTAGAAAAATCTACTTATCAGAGTGCCATGGATCAGGGCTCAAAGGGCAAAGGTGTTCATGGCACTCAAACCATGAGTCAGTGCTCAAACACTAAGGAGACCTTATTCATCAAATACAAGTATCTGAAAGGTGGTTGTAAGGAATATGGAGCCAAGCTGTTTTCAGTTGTGCCCAGTGGCAGGACTAGGGCAATGGGTTTAAACAAGCTAGAACACAGAAGGTTTCATTTATATGTGAGGAAAAAGTTCTTTGCTGTGCAGGTGACAAAGTCCTGGAACAGGCTGTCCAGAGAGGTTGTGGAGTCTCCTTCTCTGGAGATATCCAGACCTCACCTGGATGCAGTCTTGCTTTGGCAAGATGATCTCTAGAGGTCCCTTCCAACTCAAATGATTCTGTGAGTCTATGTTTTCTGTGATAACTTTCACATGGACTGAAAGCAATAGCTTTTACCGGGAACATTTATGGACTTATTCCAGCGCAACTCCTGCTGTGAGCTGCTCTACAAGGGTAGTTTGTATTCCTGTTGTTGTTGTCTCTGGGATGAAAACCTTTGAGGTCTGATTTAGGACAGATCTAACAGTGAGGCAAACAAGCTTACTGATAAAATCTCTCCCCTGACTTTTCAGTTTTGTGATGTTTATAAGCATATTGGTCCAGATTTGTGTGGAATTAGCTAATGGCATAAAATGCTATTGAAACAGGAGCTAGAGTCAGATAAGCAGAAAGGTTGTCTACATTTTATTTGGTTTGCTTTAATTTTCAGCCAAACCTGTGGCTGATCTGGAAGCACTAGAGGTAGCAGCAGTCCCACACACCTGGCTGAGCTCCACTGAGAAACACAACTGTGGAATAGTGGAGAGAATAAAGAGAGAGGGGTTAGGAAGAGGACACGTGAGGTGCAAAAAACCTCTTGCTCATCTCAAGAAACAAGATCCTCTTCAACACTGCTAACACAGAAAGCAGTAACAGCAGCAGCTCATCATCTGAAGACTGAGACATGAAATATCTCTTTTCTCCTTGCTTTCATAGCATTTTTGCACTGTTTGATAGCTAATGTGCATATCCAAATTCACGCAGCCCTACCATCCCTCTCTGTCTGCCTACTCACACTCACCCACGCTCCTTCGGCTTGTGACTCAGGATGAAAAGGGAATTAGAAAGATGCAGAGAACATTTACAAGCCACCCACTATTTCATCCCCAGTCTGGATGGCCACATTAGCACCTCCAGTTTGCATTTAGATGCCAGACTAGCCAGCATTTGCTTGGGAAAGGCACTTCACCTTCCCTCAGCAGAGGGAGGCACAGAGCAAAGCCACACAAGGACTTCCTCAGTGATTGTTATGTGGATGTTACAAGGCTGGGTTTGGTTTATGACCAGGCAAGTTTCTTGACTCCTTGCTCAGTGCCTTGCCCATAGGCTGCATTACAGTATCAGTCCAAGAGTTGTTACTGCAGCACACCCAGAAGTCCTGCTAAGTCCCCATGATAAAGAAGTACCTCAGTCACACTGGGCAACGTAGGAGGGTCAGAGACACAGTTCTGCCACATTTTCAAGAAAGCCATAGCCTGTCCCATTCAGAAGCACCTGTAAAATCATGATGGTATAAAGGTCTGTGGCTTTTTCTGGGCTGGCTGAGTGAGGTGTAAAGACCTGAGTCTGTGAACTACAGCAAAATATCTGGTGCAGATTCCATCAGCATAAAACAAGCAGCAAAATTTCCTCCAGCAGCATCTGTCAGGGACTGACAGGGATAAAGCTAACCAGATTTGGACAACAAAGTAAAGCCTGTTTCCCCCTCTAACATGGCTGCTGAACAGCCATTTAGGAGAGTTCATCCACTAACATCATCCTGTTTCCATGGAGACCAGATTAACAGAGTAGCCAAGAGAAACTGCGGTCGTAATCTCTCGCAGAAAAAGAGTTTGCTGATGCAAGACACTTTTAAACATCTTTAATCCAAACTCAGATTTCTCCTTTCCATGTTCTCTCTAATCCTGCTATTGGTTATGAGCCCCGTTTAATGCCAAGTCCAGCACAACTGCATCAAGCAGTGCAGCTACATGCAGCCTCTGCAGTCCCTTGCAAAAATAAAACCTGCCTGCTCTCTCTGAAAAAGTTTGACTGTCTTAAAAATGCATGTAAAGACCCCAGCCCATCATGTGCAAGTGGCCCATAACATTATGTCTGCATTGGTGCACTCAGCCTGTTTTTTGCTGAGGACAGAGATGGAGGCACTACCTCTATCAAGAAAAATAATCAGTTCCTTCATGCCTTTTCTATTGCATGATTAGACATTGTATTTACTTTCTTCCCCTGAGCTTTTGCCTTACCTGTGCAGCAACCTGGATAAAAGCAGCAGATAGCTTGCCCAGTGGGGTGGTCCCCTGCAGTTGCACAGTTCTATTTAAGGACTTGCTGATAGCAAAACTATGCTTGACCACTATCATTACAGTCAAGTTCCCTGCTATAGTTCTGGTCTCTCCTGCACTGCAGGTGTGCTGATTTTCAGTCCATTCCATGAAGGTGAAGAGATAAGTGCAGCCTGGTGGAAATAGCCACAAAGCTGCTACAACCACCTGGACCTTCATGCTTTGCCCTGTCTGTGGGAGGCTTTGTGGGCCTCAAGTCAAGGCAAGGTTTGGGGTCTCCTTGCAGTCTCCAGCCATATGGTAAAAAGTATAAATACTTCACTGGAGGTCAGTACTGGTTCCAGTAGCAGGGGAACCAGTAGCTCCTTCCCTCGGGGAACCTCCACATGCCAAATTCTAGTTTGGGAGTTA
This sequence comes from Phoeniculus purpureus, assembly GCA_028565055.1. NCBI lineage: Eukaryota > Metazoa > Chordata > Aves > Bucerotiformes > Phoeniculidae > Phoeniculus > Phoeniculus purpureus. The sequence continues at coordinate 10,472,085 of JAOXOE010000694.1, forward strand.
TGACCACAGTTACCATGTTCTCCACTAGCAGCTCAGCAAAAGGAAGAAAAGCAGAATGAGGTCTGCTTCCCGTCCAGATCTTTTCAGTTTGGTCTGTCCTTTCCCTGATGGATAATTCATATCTCCAAATGCTTCAAGAGTTCTATCTACCTTCCCTGCCCATCCACGGCAGACACATACATTTTCAAACCATCAGACAGGGTCTTTGCCACATAGCTTTTGTTGGTTTGTTGTATTTTTCCAGAAAGATTCATGCTGATTAATCCTCATCTACTTATCTAAAACTCCAGGCATAGAGCCCTTTATGCGTTCCATTCAGGGGTACACTGAACCCCACAGGCCTGGCTCACACACTGCTCCAGTTGTGCTCAGTCAGAAACATACGGAGCAGCTCTGTTGCTTCCAGAATTTACAAGGAACTTGAGTGCTTGCTTTTTCTTGCCTTTACCTCAGAACTTTGTCAGGAGGTTCCTGATGATGTTTGACAGTTCCAGAAAGATGAAGAAGGAATATATGTGATAGTTCACTCTCAATCTCATTTTCAATCCCCTTGCTAGAGGGTTTGATGATGCTCTGCACATCTGGAGGCATAGTTATGGGTTTACACCGCTTTGTCCCAGAGGGTTAGAGCTTGTAAACCAGCTGTGCTACAAGGTCTCACCTAAGTCAGGCCCCTGGCCCTCCTCTGGGATCTGCTGCGCTGAGGTTTCTCTTAGCAAACAATACACATGCACGCCTGGAGCTTCCTGAAAGCACAGCTCTAACACAGCCACAACATGTCACTGGGAAAGGCCAGGCTCAGCACATCTGTGTCCTACAGCTGTGGGCAATGAAATGTTGGCTTCCTCTTCAGGCTTGGAAAGCACATCTGAAGCAGCCGAGAGTTTCTGATCAGCCTCCCTGATTTCAGATGAGAGCTCTGCTGTGGGACAGCGCTGGCGTGTGGGATAAGAGGGAGCAAAGGTAAATGCAGAGTATTTTGGGACAAGGTTTACAACATTGACTTCCCTGATTGTCCTTTGACTACAGTGTCCCTGCCATTTAAGCTGTAGCTGTGCACGGTGGCTGGAGTTCAGCAGAAATAGTTAGAGCAGAGTATTGCAAAAGCTGCACCTACAGTTGAGTTTGTTGAGAATTTTTGGTTAGTGCCCTGGGCTCTGCCTCATATCCATAGACACTCTGGGTGAGACAACCAAGACTGTTTCATCTGACCATGCCCCCGAACTCCTCAGTCTCACCACTCCAGCAGGTCTCTGTGAAAACATGAGACACAAAAAAAGAAACTCTGGAACACCGTTACTGTCATTTGTGTGCAAACAGGTTGTACTGTCACCACCAAGGCTATGCCTAGAGCTTCAGAAACTATGATCAAAGACTTCGATGGAGGATGATATGCAGCCCAATAGTGTCTGCTAGGACCAGCACCTCCCTGGATTTGCACTTGAATCTGCCAACCTGGGGCTGTCAGGGTGTGAGGAGGAAGCAGGGAAGGTGTGCAACATAGCATGCTACACAGGTAGAGGAGCTGGCAACTGCTTTCCTGCCTGCAGCTTTTGGGCATCACAGTTGTCCTTAGAGAGCAGAAATAGCTCAGCCAAGACAGCAGATGAGCTCGAGATGCTTGTGCTGGTGTGGTTTCTTGGGAGGTTCTTCCCACACGTGGGCTGGATGCTGGGGGGACAGTGAGCAGGGACCAGCTTTGCTGACTCGGTCTCAGCTGTCGGGTCTGATGTGTCTTCAGTGGGGGTCTGTTATGCTCTGCTGCTGTAGCTTGTTTTTGCTGGCGGGCAAGAGCTCAGCAATGGACAGGCAACCAGAGGGAGGAAAGCGGTAAGAAGAGGGGGTAGAATGAGATAAATAGGTAGTGTGAGGATAATAAAGGAGGACAGCTGGCCTAGAAAACTCAAAAGATAAATCAGCAAGAAAAAAAAATGAAGTTAATTCCAAAGTGTGAGCTTCCTGCTGAGCCTACAGGAGAGAGGCACCACGTAGTATCAGCTTTTGCTCTTGCTACAGAGCGTACCAATGGCCAGCACCTAGCCACAGTTGGCTACTGCTAGAGCACTTCACGTCAGCACTACTTGTAGCCAAGGCAAAGCAGGTGGCTGTATGGCTTTCTCCATGAGCAGAGAATATGCCCTGCAAGACAGAGGTAGTTCAGTTTGCAACACACCGTGCTTACCAACCCGGGCCATATCAAGCTTCACACAGGGCTGAAGTAGACCAGCACAGACTTTTCTTGGCATCTGTACTCTAGTCCTTTGATTATATTGCCATTATCAGAAAACCTCAACTCCATCAAAGGAGTTCTTTGTACTGCCCTAGTGCAGTACTGAAACCTCACACAACTCCAGAGAGGCCAGAAATGAGCATTTCCCACCCTCTCAGCTGTGCCAGCAGGTCAACATAAAGCATCAAAGCAAAACACCAGTGGTCACTGAAGAAATTGAGGCTAAAGGATTTTTTATCATCCAGGTTCTTTGATGCAGCACAAGTGGCAGGACCATCATAAGCCTCTTCAGTAGCAAGTGCACCCTACTGACCTGAGCAGAATCTGGCTAGAGACCCGTGGCCTGAGCAGAGAGACAAAGTTGTGTCTCTCAGCATAGTGTTTTTCCTGTGCAAATGAGGCCAGCACATAGACACATTGGTGCTTTCACAGATGGCATCAGCAAGCTAACTTGTTTTTCAAGGCTGCGAATAAAGATGGAGGGAAAGTTAAACCTGGCAAAGGAAAAGCAGCTCACACTTAATCCTCCCCACAGATACCTTCAGTGCCGGGAGCCTGCCTTGGAGAAGTGAAAACAACCACTACGAAGTCAAAGCTAAGTGGCATCTTCCCATTTAACCAGCTCTAATTGCCATCCGAGCAGACGGTTAATCTCTGAGAACGTGCTGCGATACGGGTGCTGCTGAGTCCCTGTAATTGCTTAAGAGCAGCTACTGAGGGTGCCGGGAATCAGCCAATTATTCTCCCTAGTTTCTTTTTTCATTTTTTTCCCTCTCTCAGTGTTGTGAATTAGCAAAGTGCTTTTTTTATTTTCCCAAAAGCAGCTGGCGCAGAATTTCTCAGCAGTTCAGTAGGGATGAAGAGATTATCTCTGGGTTCACTAATCCTATGTGGGCAGGAAGAAGAAAATGGGGGGGCAGCAAAAGCAGGGATCCCACTGTCAGTTGTGCCTGCCATGGGGAGGGGTAAGTCACTGTAAAAACCTTTGGTGTTATTACTCTGAAAGTGAAGGGGAGGGAAGGCTGCAGTTACAGGTGAAGCCTTGAACAGAATTCATCCCAGCAAGCCAGCACTGGCCCCGAGTACAAATCACATCCAATTTCCAGCTTCTCAATGGCTCTATAGAGTAATAAATCAGCTCTACGTCCAAGCTGGCTGAAACACTCATGCTTGCACAGTTATCTTATTCAGTGCTGAGAAGCTAAAGTCTTCTTGCCAAGGCCAGCAAGCTGGGTAAAATCACCCGTCCAAATCCCTTCAGAGCTCAGCAGTAAAAAATAAAACAAAAAAGTGCCAAAAATTACAAGACAGAAATCAAGTCCCTGAACTGCAGATCACCTGCGTATCTCCATTTGTTCATCTATTTTTCTCCACTCTGGAAGAGAGGGTGCAGTGGGCCAAGTATTAAGGTAGCGTGGCCAGCTCTCTGCAAATGGCCAGGCCTCTGTCCAATTCAGTGCTGATCTACTCATATAGGTAACAGGGCTGAGCCCCAGCCCTTAGTTACCTTTGCAGCTATTTAAAGTCTGGTTTCCTCTCAAGATATTTCATGGCCATCCTTTAGATGCCACTTTTAAGTCCCAGCATTGCAGCATTCAGGAAGAAGTCTTTAAAGCCACAAAAGGAGTGAGGGACTTAAAGCCTATTCATTTGAATGGAAGCAGGTTTGTTCTTCTGTAAAGGGTTCCTAGCAGTTTGAATACAGCCACATGACAGATACAGCCATCCTAAAGTACCACTGATCTGTCGCAGGCTCTGGGTCACCTCTGGGTAGGGATGGGACACTCCGGAGGATTTGGGCACTGCTAATGCATTCCTAACCCAGCTTCAAGCCATATCAACCACAGCATAGAATCATCCTGGCTGGAAAGGACCTCCAGGATTATCAAGTCCATCCCTCATCTCAACATCTCCTTAACTCCTAGACCATGGCCTCCAGTGCTCATTTTTTCAACACCTCTAGGGATAGTGACTCCATCACCTCCCCAGGCAGTCTGTTCCAGTGCCCAATCACTCTCTCAATAAAGAACTTCTTCCTAATATCCAATCTAAACATCCCCTGATGCAACTTGAGGCCATTCCCCGTCATCCTATCATCAGTAATTTGGGAGAAAGGACAAGCAAGCTCACTACAACCTCCTTTTAGGTAGTTATAGGGAACATGTCTGCCTCCATCACCTTACATCTGTAAATGGCTCTCCAGCTCACAGCCTATCCCTCCTAGTATTATTCCAGCCCATGAAGTCATCAAGGCAGATTCAGTTTTATGCCAGCTCCTAAACTGGTTTAGTGTTGTAAATATTTTTGTGTCCACTTTCAGCTGGTATTGGCCTGGAGAACCAACACTGAGCCCAGAACACAAATCCACCCCACCTCCCTCATGGCAAGCAGGAAATCTCCATATGATCTCGATGCACAGAGGGTGTAGGATCTCAGCAAGGGGGAAAAAATAGAGCAGAACAGGAGAAAAGGTGACTTAAAAGGTTGCAGCGCTCCTTCAACTCAATGAATGCCAACCACAGTGTCTCAGAAGACGTGGATACAAAGGTAATCACTTAACATTACTATACTTATCGTAAATGTTATGTCAAGTCACAAACCCATCAATGTCTGGTGTCAGGTGAGGGATCTCTCAGCTCCAGGGGTAACCTTGATTCCTCACTCTATGGGCGATTACCTGCATGCAGCCAGCCATGATAGAGAGGCTGCTCAATGGTCCCTGATGGCTGCAGCTATTCAGAGTGTAAAGCTGTTAATTCATGGTCAGTTTTTCTGCTGTGATAACAAAGTTCAGATGCTTCTCGGGCGGTCTCCAGCCAAATCATTTTTTGGGGTGGATCAGTGCTGAGTCTTACTGATAGCCTCATACAAAGGGATTAACTGTGGTTACTCATACTTGCTGAGCGTCTGTCTGGAGCAGACCAGTTAGTTCAGTAAGGAGGAGTTCATCGATCACATTCTCCACTCTGTCACTACAGCAAATGCACTTTATCTCGCAGGGTGGTGGTACAGTCACCTCTTGCTTCTGTGCCATAAATATAGGGTGGTAAACACATCACCTTTATGGAAGGACTGGTTAATTAGCGAATACATCAGATTCATTAACTTGATATTGAGGTGTTCACTTGTAGCTGTTATATGTTAAATACCATGATTTGACATGCATGCACAAGGTTAACAATGAACACAGATCCACAAAGATTAACAACACTACAGTTGGGTTTAACATCAAATTCAAAGGTTGCTTTTGGTGACCTGCCAAGCAGAGTTTCTTACCAGTGATGTTCTGTACCTTTCTTCAAAGTGTTCTGTGTTCATTGTTTTCAACTTGCTTCAGCAATGGACACAGGTTGTCCGGTTGCAGCTGTTTTCTTGACAAAGTGAGGTTCATTCCAATGGGGATAGGCAATAAATGTTGACACAATGTGTAGCTGGATTGTAGCAATTGGTGGGTTGTGACCGGAGTTGAATAAAATCACATCCTGTAATTTTAGCAAAATTACAAATACAGATATCCAAGAGATTGTATCTGTCTAAAATGTGTTGTCTGTAAATGCAGGAGCACAGCGTGCTCTCGTACAAACATTCATTTCCAACATACACAAGTACAGACCCAGGGGTTTCATCAGGATATATTTCAAAATGAAAAGCATTTTGTTCAGTGCCAAGACAAATGTCTTGGGCCTTAACCATATTGCTTTCACAAATAAATCTTTGTTGTTTCCATATAACACATGTGTCAGCATCGACAGTTTGCCATTTGTTCTTACTTTGTTGGGCACATACTCTGTGCTCTAATGAATAGAGGACAGTTGCGCTGTGATTTAATCCTAGCACCATGGCTGGGTGTAGGGTGAGCACTGATGCATTGTGTATCATTGGAACAAAAGCTTGCTTCTGAGCTTAATTAGTTTGCCAACATTTCGGAGGCTATGCTGTTTAAAACTCCTAACGTTTTCCCAGGACAGCTGTCACATTCCTTGCTCATTTTGGAGAGGTGAGGGTTTGCTAGTGCAGCCAGGCTAAGCACTTAGTACAGGATATATTTAGGGGTATTGAGCAGGTGGGTTTAACTGCGGTGAGGATTTTCACTCACGCATCAGGCTTGTTGATGTATAAACTGGATCTGGTTCACATTAGAGATAACTGCTCCTGGTGGTTGACCTAGTCTCCAGGGGAGGTGTTTTGGTATTGTCCTCAGTGTTGTTCCTGGAAAGTGAAATAAGACAGGTCTTATCAGTGAGACTTTATACTGGGCAAGCCTTCAGGACTAGAATGTATCCTCCTGCTGTTAATATGATGTTTAGGTCCACTGATGTCTTTTGTTTCATCTCTCTTTGTAATAAGGTAGAGTTTTAAATGTGAGGACTCCCCATTCATGGTCTAGATGTCTGTAGGAGCTGAGACACAGTAACTGCTATGTTGGGCCCTATCATTCATAGCCTGAACACAAGCTGCCTTAATGTATACATAAGCATAGCTATGGGTTCTCATTTCCAAGGGTTCATGCCCCCTACCCAACCATCTGTCCAGCACATGGCAGAATGTTGTTCATGATTAGGGTCTGGTCCCCTGTTAAAAATACCCAGGATCTCAAAAAGCTACCCATGGTTTAACATAAAACTACCTCCTCCAGTTAGGGAAACATATCACAGATACTCAGTTTTGTTCTTGCCAGGCATCTGTGCTTATTTTTCTTGCAAATAAGCCAGTTGAAGTGGGTCCTATGGAATGATTCTTGTAGCATTTCTTTGGTTACCTCTTTGGGACCCTGCAGACACTGCAGTTTTAGAAATAGGTGTTACCTTGAACTCAAATTCATCTAATTCCCTCTCTTCACTAATCACTAAATTCCTGATCAGGATCCCCCTGCATATCTCCATCCTAGTCTCCTGAGGACACTACTAACTTATGGATGTCTACAAGGCCTGGAGGACTGGAGCCCTGAGTTATGGTGAGTTCTAGTTTATCTTCTACTCTTTTTCAGGTCTCCTTTTCCTCCCCTAGTTGTTTCTGAAATTGCTCTGTGTGCAGAGATAACAGCATTTCTTGTCACTTCTTTTGTTCAACCTCATCTTGTAACATTCTGATTTCCTTTTCTTGTATCTCTTATAATGACATGCTGCTTCTAAACACTTAACATCTTGCATATTACTCCCTTTTCTTTATCATTTTCCAGTTTTCTTCTCATGAGTTTTAACTGTAACTCCATCTTAGTCCAATTATCCCAATTTTCATGCGCCAAATCTTCAGAAAAACTCGAAGAGGCTAATTCTGTGCCTCTGTAAATAGTCAGTAATTGAATCTGCCATCCTGCCAACTATGCCAATTTTGTCTCAGAGGGAGAGTCAGAGATCACTCAGACAGATCTAGTAGCTTATTGCATTTTAATCAGTAAATGTAACTAAAATATTTAATAAGAAGAGATGGATTCATGGTCAATACTCTACTATTGACTTAAGTTAGTTTGGGATACAAAGATAATCACTTAAGATATGCATCTTAAATGTTACGTGCCTGCAAAGAAAGTCACTTACCAACACTTCAATGTCTGGTGTCACGTAAAGGGATCTCAGCTTCCAGAGGTAACCTTGATATCTCCCATCTACTCAAGGGACGATCACCTCCATGCAGCCAGCCATGAAGGAGGGGCTGCTCAATGGTCCCTGATGGCTGTAGCTATTCAGAGTGTAAAGCTGTTGATTCATGGTCAGTTTTTCTGCGCTGGTATCAAAGTTTCAGATGCTTCTCAGGCCAGTTTCCAGCCAAAGCAACTTTCAGGGTGGGCCACAGAATCACAGAACTTTAGGAATTGGAAGGGACCTTGAGAGATCATCTGGTCCAATCCCCTCGCCACAGTAGGATCACCTAGATCAAGTAATCGTGCCGAGTTCTTGCTGATAGCCTCATACAATGAGATTAACTGTGGTTACTCATATTTGCTAGCATCTGCCCAGACCAGACTTCATTTAGGAGGAGTGCTTCCATCACACCACATTCCTAAAGCCATTATGACAGCAAATCAAGGAAGACTCATTCAAAACATGCCTGATCTCTAGCAGAATCAAAACATGCCCCATGGGCACTGCCAGGCCTTCTAGGCAGTGTTTGGCAGAGGCACACTCTGCCAGGGCTGGGTTCTGACCTTAACCTCACAGCAAGGGCTCTGGGTAGCACTGCTGCCTTTGGGGATGGAGCTGTAAATAACCAGGGCTCATGGCAGCCACAAGCACATCTCCATCTTGCCTTTCATCTGTATGCAGCAGAGACCTCATCAAGTGATTGACCATGGTCACAACAGTGATACCCATAGCCTTCCTACAGGAGGATTTTTGCTTACCCAGCAAGGCCTCTCTTTGCTCTGCCAACAAACTGTTCTGGGTCTCCCCAGAAGCTTTCTGGGAGCAGGTCAGAACCCAGGAGAACTGGAGAAAAAAGGTGCAGAGGGCTGTCCTCCCAAGTAAAGGGATGTCATTATCCACAGCACACCCCTAATCTCTAAGCTCTGCACCCTCTCCCTGTCAGCCCTTTCCTCCTCCTGCCTGCTTCTGGCACACACAATGCCCTAGGACTACTCACTTCACTCCGTCACAGGCATGATGATGCAAGAGCTACAATAAGCCCAAATCCAGCAACCTCACCACAAAAAACACCCCAGGTCCAACTTCATCACTATAGCCAGCTAAAATTTACTTGAGGGGATAGAGGGCAGAACAAGAAAGTGATGTCAGCCACCTCCCCAGGGAGGTGGTAGGATAGAGCTTAGAGGGACCAAGGTAATCTCAGATTTGAGTTCCCGTCTTGCAGCACCAGTAAGCTGTGGGTACCCCAGCAGCATGCAGGGTGCTCAGGCAAACATGAAAGAGCAGAGTCCTCCAGCAGCCCTCTCCCCAGCTGAGGATGAGCAGGGATGAACTGGCCAGATGCACATTCTTGTTTCCCCTCCAAAGTCATACTGGAGAGCAGGATCTGTTCCTTCCTCCATCCACAGCACTCATTTATTTTCATCACTCTTATGCTGATAAAGGGCTAAGCACCCTTGCAAGTGAAGGTCCCAGCCCTGTGGGTTGCTCTGTAGTCTATGTGGCAGCACAAAGAAATCTTCCACCTGAAAGCTCTCTCATCTGCAGAAGAACCAAGTCACACACCAAGGGGCTGCTCAAGCTGATGCAAGAGCAGAGTGTTCTGCCTAAGATGAAAACATCACGACAGTTTAATCTTGTGCAAACATACAGCTGAAACCAGCAGCAATGGCCAAGAGCTCCTCCTCACCTTCCCTCCATCATCCCTACCCTCCTACTGTCTGGCTGCTACCCTCCACCCACAGAGGCATCTGCATTGCAGTACTGTTGCTTCTGGGCAAGAAGAGTTGTGCTGGCTCCCAAGAGTCATCCCTACCATCTTGCTGCTTTGTCTTGTCACACAGTGGGCTAGTACTCTTCCTTATGGCTATCACACTTGGCTGAGCCTAGGGAGATCCACAAAGCCTTTTCACATCTGCTTCTCACACAGAAGCCTTCACATGGGGCAGTGTTAAGGCAGACCATATGCTCTAGCACAGGGGACAATTTGTCACTTGCTGCTGTGATGAACCACTGTCATGAAAGATGGCCTTTGTGCCTCATGGGTTGGTTTTTGTGAAGAATCTCTGTTGTCTGATACTCACTTAAGCACATATTACAGCCTTCCCCACTGCATCAGCCACAGGAACAGCTGCTGAGCCACATTCTATTAGAAGTTACTACAGCTCTGCCAGGAAGCCTGTCCTGTGCTGTTTATTTTTAGCTGCAGGCAGACCTATTCATATCAGTCAGTACTGAATCTTGGGCCCTGATGCACAGATTGAGTACAGTAACTGAGAGGCACAAAGTCAGGTTCTCAGGTCTGAACACAGCTCACCAGGGTAAATAATCGAGGCCAGTGCTCTGAAGGCTGAGGGGCATGCACTGGGGCAAAGCAGGGGAGCAGCAGTGTGATTCACTAACGGTCCACTCACTATACACATTTCTTACACAGGTCACACCACTACTTAACACAGAGCAAGGCACATGATACACCAGCTCAGGGCCATAAACTGCAAGGGAAGCAGGAGAAATGGAAGGAGAGAGAGGAAGGGTCCTGAGGGAACTGTGAACAGCTTCATAAGGCTTCAAGCTGGTGGCTGTTTTCCTGATTGTTAATTACTTCATCTTAAAATGCTTTTAGAAGGGAACTGCCTCATTTGTGCTTAACACAGGACAAGTGAAAAAGAGGTCTCCTTTTACAGCTAGTTGCTGTAAACACAAGGAGAGTAAATCTCAGAGGTCTGCAATACATCAGAGTTATTTCAATAAACTAATGCAGGGACAAGGTACTTTCGTTGGGTGATGGAGCTCCCAGTCAGCCAGATCTTGTTCTAATGATGTTTTATCATGCTTTCTCCTTTCACATTTGTGATGGCACTTGCCAAAGCTAACCTGGTAACAGATAGGTTGAAAAATAAAAAAGCCTTCAACAGGTGTTGAAGACTGCACACCTCCTCTACCAGGAGACTGACATTTCCCAACATCAGTCCCTCCTGTTAGCTGAGGGGCTGCAGAGCCTCCAGCCAAGGAAAACTGTGGGACCAACGTTGCCCTGAGGGAGAGGAAAAGCACTCCCTGCAAACTGCCCCTCTTCCTCCACCTACAACCTACCTGTCCTGCACCTCCTCCCTGACCAGTGTGGCAGAGATTTAGCCCAAAGCTACATCACCACAGGAAGGTAGTAAATCATTGCAAGCTCCCAGAATCTCCCATGTGCCCTGTCATGAGCACTGGGTTAAACCCAGACCTTCCAGTGCAGACACCTGAAATCAAGACCCTAGGTGTGAATACAAATATTCATAACATCCTTAATCCACAGTTAACTGCCTGGAGCTCTTAACAGGCAGGAGCCCCTAGCTTGGGTGCAAACCTGGGATCCTGCTTTGGAAAAAGTGGGAGAGGCCCCATGAAGGTGAAAAGGGAAGACATTGATGCTAGACCCTAATATTTACAGCAGTGATTTCTCTGAAGGTGCTGGTTAGAAGTGTTGTTTACCAGCATTGCTCTTTCTCTTCCCCATTGTGTTTCCAAGTGACAAACCAGAACCAGTAAGTACTCCCATGAGCTTCTAACTGTATATCTACTTGAGAGATTTTAATTGAGACATCTTCTGCCTGATTTGATGCAGATTTTGTAGAAAATATTATCTAGAGCTCTGCTAATTATTTTGAAGTCTTTATCTTTATACTTAACGGCAGGTAAACTCAACCGTGACAAAGGAAACATAAGTACACTCTTACAGCAGGTAGGTCTTCCTCCCACAGAGAGCCAGAAGAGAGACACTGTCCAGCTGATGGGCGTTTGTATGGTCTGTGTCTATGGATTTAATCCCACTGGTTTCTGGATGAAGAAAACACTGCTAACTGGGTTTCATTCATCTAGACTGCAATGTTAGATCAGTCCGTTCTCTATCAAGCAAGTTTGAGGCTCTTGCGTTACAGGCTGCTGTGGTCAGAGAGAAACCCTGGAGGGTCTCCCACACTTGCACAGCTAACCTGGTCCCCAGCCACTGGTTTTGGTCACTCAGTTTTAGAACTGCTGACGGCAGCCCCAGCCCTCCTGACCCAAGATAGTAGCAGAGTGGAGGGAACAAATGTACAAATGCTGCTTCTCCCATCCACACACTTTTCAGGAGCATCAGTGACAGATTAGCAGACAAAAAGAGCCCAAAACAAAAAAAAGAGTGTGAGCATATTAAGTCCTTTTCCATCCTCAGTTTATGCTTCAGCTACCTTGAGATTGGCATAGAAACCAACATGCTGTTTGCTTCACACAGCTCCTGGGACCTCAGTGGCACAGTTTCCGCTTGGGTAACTTGACTTCTGAGGCCATTAGGCAGGCTAATTTCACCAGTTCCTAAGAAAATGCCTGGAGGGGTCTTTGCAAAGCCAGTACAGCACGGCCGAAATAAGGAGGGAGTATTTGTTTGGCTCCTGAAGAGAAATGGAATGACTGCTTTGTAGTAAAGCACATTCAAATCAGCCCCATTTTGGCTGATCAAGGCACAGTCTCAGAGAACAAATACTTCTGATCCAGCAAGTGAGCCTAACACCTTTGTGGAAGAGTTTTCACCAATTGACAACACCCAGTTTGGAAAAAACTAGCTCACAGCATCATTTGGGCACAGATTTTAAAAACAAGCCCTGTTTTTTCTATTATTTTTTCTTTTCTGGAGGGGTACTTGCAGTTGGTGGGCTCAGCTCCACTGAGATGCCACCTGGCTGAACACATCAGCAAGGTTTTGCTCTGCAAAAGCCTATGATCTGTTTATTCATTGATGTGTTGGTGAAAACAGGTGTAAACCACCAAGTTTACCCCCAGCTGATGAAGCAGAGCACATGCCTGCAGGCTGTCTCCTTCAGCTCATTCCACTTCATACCTGTTCCCTCACTCAGCCACACACCTGGAGGTGCTCCTTTCGTTTTGTCCTCTCTCCTGGCTTTTCCACCAAGCAACGTAGGGAAGGGAGGGATAGCAGGGAGATGACTTGTTCCTGCAACACCTGAAGCTGTGAATACACAGTGTGCACTGCATTTGGAAAGATTTCTGAAGACCTGATAGAATTAATTAGAAGAGACAGAACAAGAATGTGAAAGGTGCTTGTGAACAGGAGTGGGCCAGTGTCGGTGCAGTGTGCTTTAGCAAAGGCTGGAGAAAGAGCTGTGAGAAGGAAAGAGGGGACTTTGAGCTCTCCCACTGCTGCCTTATTATCTGGGTACAGATGGCCCTCAGCCTTGGCAGCTGTAAGCACTTGCCTGTGTTCATCTGTGCATGCTCCTGTGTGTATTGGCATATAGATGTCTGGCTATCAAGAGACTGTGCATTAGCAAGCTTGAGCCCTGAAACATGTTCATGCTCATGCAGAAGCATATGTCAGTAGAGTGCAAGAAACAAACACCCAAGAAATCCCGTTTAATCTGTCTGTAGGACAAAGCAGAGGTCTGACTCCTGTGGGGTTTGCTGTAGGGGAGGGTGCAGTCCCCAGGGCAGAGTGAGTCTGTACTGTGCAGCTATCCAGCATTCCTGGCATAGGAAGGAGGAAGGGACCAAGTGTCCCTGCAGAGGAACCTGTGTAGATGAAGACATCTGGCCAGGCATCTTCTAGCTGATGCCTTTGAAGAAAGGCTCCCCAAAAGCAAACCTGCTATACACATTTGAGTGAAAAACAAAACCCCCAAAACTCAAAACCTCTGGTTGAATCCACAGGGGTGATTCTTTTTCAGTCTGCCTAAGGCTGATTACAGGCAAGATCTAGCATCTGCCACCAGGCAGAAAGTGAGGAAGGAGCACCTGGCCACTGGCTTTCATCTCCTCTCAGGTACCAGTGGCTGCATTGTGTCACAGCCACCCCATGTTTTGGGTCCCCAGTGCAGAGGAGCTGCTGTTATTGGGTAGAGAACATATCCTCCAGCTCCAAGGACAGCACAGTGCATTATTTCCCTTTGATAACTCCTACCTAGATTCCCTCAACATTTAAGGAGATGGGCTACTTGATCTGTGTGGGATTTTTTCATCTTGAGTACTGACAGTCCTCTGATACTGCCTGTGCTTTCTTTTTTTACTCAAACTAGAGCCCTGAAGTTGTTTCTCATATCAAAAGCTCCCAGTCAATCTGACTTTTAGAAAACATAGAGTGTCTGGGGAGAAACCTGCAAAATATGGAACGCATTCCCCATTTACATCTGAATGTTGAAAAACCCAATTGCTCTTCTCTGACACATCGTACCAGCACTACACCCACCATGAAATATTCATGGACATTTATTATGATGGTTTTTTATTATCCTCATAAAACTTTCCAGCAATCTTGTGCTGCTTCTCTCCCCATGGCATCAACAGAGCACTAACTGGGTACTGGGGAATGACCATGACACACTCCACCTGCGTGAGGTTGATGGAAAGGAATGACATTAAAACCAACACTGAGTTGCTACGCCCAGTGTGACAGCACATGGAGCAGAGGAATTAGATGGCTTTGCTGCTCCTGGGTGGGTTGGTTGGGCAGTGGGAAATGCTGCTGGTCTCAACAGCATCCTGTATGTGACATTAAAAAAGGAGAAACTCCTGAAGGTTTTATGGCAACTACCAGATAAATTTTATTGTAATCTGCTAAATGCTTTTCAAATGGGAACCTCTCCATTTCCTCCTTGGTACCCTGCGGGGTCTAGCACGGAAAAGCAGCACTGAATCATCTCTGCAACTACTGAACTGCCCTCCTGGCAATGAAGCAGAGGCAAGGATTGAACTCAGAGGGAGGGTATAAGACAGACAGAGACAGTTTCTGGAACAGACAGAGTTTCTGATTCAGAGCAGCCCTTTATAGCAGGACGCTTTGTAACAGTCCCATTCTGCAAACCCTTTACTCTTTCTGCAAGAGCTTGCACCTTTTATATGTGGAGAGGAGTAAAAAAAAAATACCTATGAGGATCATGAGAGCAAGAACTTTTACAGTGGTTGCAAAGCTGACTCTCAGTGGAGTGACCCTAATACAACCTCTTGCTTCAAACAAATGGCAAACAGTTCTGCACTGAGCAAACTGCTGCAAGAGGATTCAGAATTCTTGCTTGCCAATGCACTGGCACTGCTTCTCCCCAGAGCAGAATGCCTTCCAAAAGCAAACCACATCAGCCTCAGAAAAATAAATAAATCTACTTTTCACATCATTTCATCTTCTGATAACAGTAATGAACTCAGTCAAGGCATTACTGGGAATTAAAAACTGCCTGCCTCCTGATTCATCAGGCTATCATAAATTCCCAGGAACTGTTGTGAGACACCTATCAAACAGTAAGCTGAAAAGAAAGTGATTGTCCAAAGCGCTGGGACAAATATAAAAGATGCCAGTCCCACCTGGAAGCCTGGGAATTAGGATGAGCTCCCAGTTGCTCTACAGGCACAGCTCACTGGGGGCAAGCGGCAGGAGCTGCCTCCTGGGGCTCCCAGCAGGATCCCACCAGCAGTTTCCAAAATAAGTCTAGTTGAAAGCAGCACACATCACCCTTGGAGAAGTGTTCCTCTAGATAATTGAACTCACACTGCATGCTGTACCTTTAACCTTTTTTTTCTGGCTAAATCTCCAGTCTCACAATACTCTTGTCTGAGAGATTAAAGAGCCTCCCAGAAGTTCCCCAGGATGTAGGTAGTTCCAGACCATTATCACATCATTTCTAACCTACAGGTACTAAACTAAAAGAAGATGCTTCATTACAGGAAGCTAAGCTTTGCAGCTCATACCTGCTTGGCAGTTAGAAACCCAGGTACATCACACATGTGAAGCTTTTTGAGTTTGCTTCCTTTCAGATCACACCACTCTCTGTGGGGAAAAGAAGGGCTGCTAAAACTGACAGATCTACACATTTGTTTAAATACCTGATTTCCTGCTCTCACAGTTACAAATATAAACGTGTCTATAACTAGCTCCAGTAATTAGGGTTAATGAGTACAGAGCATTTGGAGAAATTCAGTAAGCTCTCCGTCAGAAAGGACACATTAGATTTCCTGCTTTTTTAAAAATAACTGCTACATCAAACCAAAAGGCTGAGCAGCTTCAGTCTGGCCCATAGGTGTATTCATTGACTATTGGGTCTCACTTTTGCAGAAGGTCATACACCTGAGCTACTTAATCTCCAATGGCTATCACTGTACAGTACACCCCAGTGCAAAGAGAGATGTGTCTCATGATGGAGTATATCCAGGAAGAGCCAGCACAATGCTTGAGGGGCTTTGAGAAGACAAGCTCTTCAAAATATTCCTACACTCCAAATGTGTCCTCCTTCTCCATATCCTTGGATTTCTCAAGGCAGAACTGGGCACCCAGAGGGTCCTGATCCAGCATTTATCCCACTTTAGGAGCCAGGTCACAGATGTCACAGAGGTGTCCCTGGCTAAGCTCTGTAGCTGTATCCCTCCAAGTCCTTAATTAAAGCAGCTTGGGCTTCCCAAGCTGTAGGGTGTGAAAATCAGCACCTCATAAAAACATCCCAGTCCCTGTAACATTTCTAAATCAGCTTCTTTGGAAGCATCTGTAACAGGCCACATGGAGAAGCCATGACAACAAGGGTAAGGTTTAACTGTCTCTTAATTATGAGTTTGGGTACAACTTTCTGCAGCTGATTCTCCATAAACAGCAAGGAGGAGCATCTCAGCACTGTGCCACCTCCAGCAGTTCCAGTAGCAGCTCCCCACTACTCCCACACCTTCCAACACATTCATGCGGGCACTGAAACAACTGCATTCCATTTCTATGTCTCCAAAGACCCACAAACCAACAGTTTCAGCTCCTTCCCTTTAGCATCTATCTGATATTTTCCTGACAGTGTACAATTAGTTGAAGGTTCATGACATGCCAGCTACTCCCAGTTTTCTTGCTGCAATCTTTTGAGAAAGGTCCTACAGGTCAGCAGCCTATGGACTGCCGAGGTGAACAAGTCCCTAGGCAGGGAATCTCATGATTACAAGCTTTTATTCAAGATGAATTCCCACCTGCAGGATCAAAAGCAGCAGCTGGAAGATTGCTAAATTCAGTAAGACATTGTTAACTGTGAGGGCAATTAACTTCTGCAAGGATTCACAGAATCACAGAACATTAGAGATTGGAAGGGACCTCAAAAGATCATCTAGTCCAATCCCCCTGCCAAAGCAGGATCACCTAGACCAAATCACACAGGAAGATGTCCAGGCGGGTTTTAAACACCTCCAGAGAAGGAGACTCCACAGCTCCCCTGGGCAGCCCAATTCACCAAGTACATGACAGCTTCCCTGTGCCTGGACCTGTTTAAATCTTAATGGAAATCCTTCTGTAAGACAAGCTTTTGTTTGGCGAGGGTAGACGGTCTTCATACAAGAATTGATCATTTTATGCAAGACGAGATGAACAGAATGGTCTTTTGAGCTGGAAAATCTCTAAAATCTATGAAACTATTAATAGAGAGTGAGAAATTTCTAGTGGGTTTGACAGCTAGATAACAAATCTGCTTTAAATTCCAGAGGATCCAAAGAAGCTACTCAGCCTTGTTTTCTGATATCCTCCAAGGGTTTTCCCAGTGGAGGATTTTAGTTTTCCATTTTTAGTTTTAAAAAATATTTCCAAACTGGAAAACTTCTCCAACTCCTTCCTCTTACTTCCCTCTGCTCTTCCATAGTCTCGTCTTGGAGCCTGTGCCAGGTTGTGTTCGGGCAAACCCTAGGGAAAGGCAGCAGCAAAGAGCGTTCCCATATGTGACGAACAAAAAGCAGTGGACTGAAGGAGAAGAGACCCAACTTTACACTTTGCCAGCCCAGAGCAATCTCTGGGCTTGAGCATAACCCCCACTTGCAGAGCCCCATGGCATTAGGACCCTCAGTGTCACTAGGCTGCTCCAATAACAGCTTGGCTTATCATTATTTCCCTTATAATCCTGCTGTCAAGCTTTATCCTCCCTAATTCAGCAGGGCATAGCAGATCCTGGTGTCTCACTGCCTGCTATCTCATCCACCTAAAATACTGCAGGCAGTCAGGTGGCTTAGTACATGATGCAGGTGATTAAGAATTAATAACTGCTTCCAAGACCAATCATTTGTTATTTTAAATGTATGCTTTGGAAAAGATGGTGAAGAATTGAAAATGCAGCATTACTCCCAACCATTCATCATTGTCAGTGAACTTCCACCCCCTCCAAAATGTAAAATCCTCACTTAGGCATGCTGCATTCTCCTTCCTAGCCCTCCCGGCCAAACTTGCTTACTGGGAAGCTCTTAAGGGAAGCCTGTCTTACACACTTGTACAGCAAAAGGTGTAACAGGAGTGAGAATAACAATACCTTATTTTCCTGAAGGAAGATTGTCCTTATGGGAGTCCAGTGGCCTTCTCAAGACCTCTTCCATCTGCTGTGCACCCTGAGATCTGGTCAGCTTATCTGTGACTACGGAAGAAGTTTTCATGGTACCTAACCACATAAGTGGCAGCTGTGAGTATGGCCTCTGTGTCCACGTATGCCACAGAAACTGCTTTTCCTCTACAGAGCAAATGCAGGAGATGGAACTCATTTCCCCTAACATCAGGTACCTACACGCACACAATTCTAGACAAGCCAGTTGCCTGGCTCCCTTTGCATCTAAGGCTGATCCAAACCATACTGTCAGTGTGCAAGAGAATAATTTTTCAGATCAACTGGTTGTAGATCCTCATACTTTAGGAAAAGTTGTTTCCTGCCCTCATCTCTTAATGGTAACAACCTTATCTCTGTGAACGAGCTGCAATGCAAAACAGGAGCTACTACCAGATAGATTGATTCAGCCCAGCTGCTCCAGATCCATGCTAAATTATGTGTTTTTCCTAAAGAGGACACAGAACAGAAAGGAAACAGCACAACAGTACCCAGAAGCACCTTTTCATCCCATTAGCTAGGGCAATGTGCAGATTATGCACCATTCCCAAGGCTCTGCACCACTTTGCTCTTTCTGGCCCAGCCCTTGCCAGTGTTGTTACTCCTAGGTGCCCCTCTGGACCAATTCTGACTTGCCCAGGTTTGCAGGAAGCCTTTCAGGGATTAGCTCCTCAGAGCATGCCGATTCCCAGTGCCAGCAGGCCTTCCACCTCACAACAAAGTCTCTGGTCTGAGCCAGTACGCTCAGTTCAATTGCGTAGCCAAATTAGTTATGGTCAAAGCCCACCTTGCCTCACTGAGGGAAATGATACTCAGAGGCATCCTTGTGTTCACCTGAACAAATGATTCAGAGACACTCATGATTTGGATTATGCCCTTTGCTCATTAGGGCAGAGCTGCTTCTTGCCAAGGCTGAGTACCAGCAGCTGGAGCCACAGATCCACACTGCAGAATCACATCATTACAGCTCCGAATGGCAAGGGCTGTGATGGGTGCCAAGGGAAGAGGATCTGCTCAGGAAGGGGGTTGAAAGAGCAGGAAAGCAGCCCAGTAACAAGCCTTGTTGTGCAGCTTCTAGATGTGGCTTGTTGTGCAGCTGGCATGTGGGTAGCCCATGACACCTGAGGTGTGGGTGTCATGGGCTCACTGGAAGTGTGGGAGTGAGCAGGCAGCCCACTGGGCACATTAGTTGAAACACAGCTTCAGTGGCCAGTAACATCACCCCCTAACACTTTCACACGTGTCTTGAGGCATCTCATGGAGCAGACCATGTTGAGAGAGATTTGGGTGACCTCCTGCCATAAGAGGACCCTCCAGCACTGTGGATCACCCCAAAGTTTTCTTGGCTCTCTTCTGGTGCCTTCACTGTGTAGAAATACTCACCACCCAGAGGGCTGAGCTGTCACTCCCCATATCCTCTTCCTTCCTAACATTCTGCAGATGGCAAATGATGAAGCTGCCAGGCAAAAGCTTGTCTGGCCTACTAGCAAAGCTAGCAGTGCCGCCCTCTGGAAACCTTGCCTTCCTTCTGCAGAAAAATACGTACTGACACCTAGCAGCAGGGCATGAGTTTCTCTCCCTTATTCCATTGGATTCATTCCTGCCCCAAGGAAGAGCAGAGAGGGGAGATGAGTGCCAAGACACAGCAGAACAGCAGTGAGGAAACCACATGCACACACACACACAGAGCTCCCGGAGAGACTGTCATGCTCAGGCTGCAGCTAAGATACTGGCTTGTCCCTGGTCAACACACTGTCCCCTCTTGCCACTTGCTTTCCTAGCCCCAGCAGTCCCTATGAGATAATCAGGGTCTAGAGCAGCTGGAGTGTATGGAGCTCTGCCTAGGGGAGGGTGAAGAATATGTTGAAAGTTTATGGGTAAGAATTAAGGGGCAGGCTAATAGGGGTGACAGTGTTGTAGGTGTTTTCTACAGACTACCAGACCCAGAAGAAGTAGTCAATGAGGCCTTCTGTTGACAGCTAGAAGTAGCCTCAAGATCACATGCTGCTCATCGGTGACTTCATTCACCCTGATATTTGCTGGAAAGGCCACAAAGCTAGGCACCCACAGTCCAGAAAGTCCCTACCATGCATTGAGGGCTGGAGAAGAGAAGGCTGATGAAAGTTTATAAATATCTGGAGGGTTGTTGTTAAAAAGAGGGAGCCAGTGATGCCCAGTGATAGGACAAGATGCAACACAGGAAAACTGCAACACGTGAAATTAAACCTGAACATGAAGAAAGACTTCCTCACTGTGAGGGTGACAGAGCACTGGAACAGGCTGCCCAAAGAGATCAAGTCTCCTTCTCTGGAGACATTCAAAATGTGCCTGGACATGTTCCTATGTGGCCTGCTCTAAGTGATCCTGCTTTAGAGGGGGGTTGGACAAGATCGTCTCCAGAAGTCCCTTCCAATCCCTACTATTCTGTGATTCTGTGACTCTGTCTGCCCAGATCGAAACTTGCCAATATTCAAAGACCTGCTCTCAAGCAGCAAAGCCTGTTTTTTTTTTTCCCATGGTTCTACTACTTCTACCTTCTTCTCTTCGTTCTTAGCTGATACAGAGCAAAACTAAGAGTCTGCAGGAGAGTCCAGGCTGCAGCTGGTAGACATCAATACAGCCTTGCTGATTCTAAGTGACTGGGCACCTGACAGAATTCCTCCTGTATTAACAGTGCATGCTTGGTGACTACAGGCACTGCAGAAACAGAAACCACACAGAAACACCCTATCTTCACACTGAACTTCTAAACCCTTTCCATACAGCTTGAGACCTGGAGCCCACCACTCCCAGCCAAGCAGAGGATGAAGTCTGATTGAGCAGAAAGAAAAGCTGAGGCTGTACCATCTCACTCCATCCTGGCATGTGCACAGCAGAAAACCTGTTTCAAAGACAGCGAGAGATTTGGGATCCTTCAGATGACTCTGGAGGTAGCATTTCCCTCCAGCTCAACTGGTTCAAGCTGCCTCTATGATGAAGCACTGAAAGGTTTGCAGAGTAGTTGTCCCTCAACAACTAAAGCTTAAACAATCTTGTTCAGCTTTTCACTCTTTCTTGGAAGGTGTATTGCCTTCCCCCAAGCAGGACTATCAAGACACCATCACCAACAGAAATGTAACAGGTTTTTCTTTCTTTGGAAGTTGTTAAAGATCTTTCTTCAGACAAAGCTAAAAAAAAACCTTGGTGAAGACTGTCACTCACTCCACCTATCTCTGTTCCATGTCTGTCTGTCTGTCCACTCTCCATCTTGTCTGTTAGGCTGTGAGCAGATTGCAGGGAAAACATGCCTGAACACTCATGTGTGCTCACGACTTGCAGCTGGGAGACATCTGTAAATCAGACCTGTGCTTAGCAGATCATCCTTCTGAAATTGCAAGAGCAGGAAAAGGATGGTAAAGGTCAGGATCTCAAAGCCAGACGACAGTAAATCCACTCATGCCACTGACTGAATCACAGAATCACAGAATTACTGAGGCTGGAGAAGACCTCTAAGATCATCAAGCCCAGCCTGTAACCTAACATCTCCACAATCACCTAGATCATGGCACTAAGTGCCACATCCAGTCTTTTCTTAAACGCCTCCAGGAATGGAGACTCCACCGCCCCCCTGGGCAGGCCATTCCAGTGTCTGATCACCCTTTCTGTGAGTACATGCTTCCTAACATCGTAGAATCATTATGACTGGAAAGGACCTCCAGGATCATCAAGTCCAGCCCCCATCCCAGCATCTCCCTAACCCCTAGACCACAGCCTCAAGTGCTCTAGTTACTTGGTTTTTAAACACCTCCAGGGATGGTGATTCCACCACCACCCTGGGCAGCCTGTTCCAGTGCCCAACCACTCTTTCAGGAGAGAACTTCTTCCTAAGATCCAATCTAAACCTCCCCTGACACAACTTGAGGCCATTTCCCCTCATCCTATCATTAGTGATTTAGGAGAAGAGATGAGCACCAGCCTTGCTACAACCTCCTTTCAGGCAGTTGCCACTAGATGACATTGAGCTCAGCCTTCTCTTGTCTAGATTAAATAACCTCAGTTCCCTCAGCCACTCTTCATAGGGCCTGTTCTCCAGACCTCTCCCCAGCCTTGTTGCCCTTCCCTGAATCACAGAATCACAAAACATTCTAACCTAAACCTCCCCTGGTGCACCTTCAGGCCCTACCATCTCATCCTATCACTAGTTGCCTGGGAGAAGGGTCCGATCCCCACCTGTCTACAACTTCCCTTCAGTTATGTAGAGTGATAAGGTCCCCCCTGAGTATCCTCTTCTCCAGTCTAAACTACCCCAGCTCCCTCAATCTCTCCTCATCAGACTTTCCCTCCAGTCCCTTCACGAGCCTTGTTGCTCCTCTGGACCTGCTTCAGCACCTCAATCTCTTCCTTGAAGTGAGGGGCCCACAATTGCCCCCAGTACTCGAGGTCCTGCTGGCCATACTATTGCTGATACAAGCCAGGATGCCACTGGCCTTTCGTGCCACCTGGGCACACTGCTGGCTCCTGTTAAGCTGGTTGCCAACAGTACTGCCAGGTCCCTCTTTGCCAGGCTGCTCTTTAGCCACTCGTCCCCCAGTCTGTAGCTGCAGGGGGTTATTTTGGCCAAAGTGTAGGACCCTGCACTTGGCCTTGTTAAACCTCATTTGTTGGTGTCTGCCCATTGACCCAGCCTGTCCAGATTTCTCTGCAGCATCTTTCTCCCCTCCAGCAGACTGACACTCCCTCCCCCCCAGCTTGGTGCCATCCGTGAATTTACTAAGGATAGATTCAATCCCCTTACCCAGGTCATCAATAAAGATGTTGACTAGAACTGGGCCCAGTACTGATCCCTGGGGGACACCACTGGTCACTGGACATCAAGTGGATGTGGCACTATTCACCACCACTCTGTGCTCGGTCATCTGGACAGTTTTTAACCCAGCAGAGGGTGTACCCATCCAAGCCAGCTGCCAGCTTTTCCAGGAGGATACTGCAGGAGACTGTGTCGAAGGCTTCACTGAAGTCTGGGTAGACCAGTCCACAGCCACTTGCTGGGTCACCCAATCACAGAATGACACAGAATCACAGGATAATCATGGTTGGAAAGGATCTCTCAGATCACCAAGTCCAACCATGCCCACAACAACAAAAAACCTGCTGTTTGGTACCTTGTAACATAGAAAGTACTTAAACATGCCCAGCTGAACATTAGTTCTGGAATCCTGAAGTAGCTCTTCTTGCATTGTTTGTGTTCTCTAGCTACACCTCTTCTTACAGACCTGTTCTTTTAGTTCTTCTTTCACTTTAAGAGACTTTTAGTCTCTGTGTTTTCCTTCTTGTCCCTTTCTGTGCTTATGAGCTGATTCAGATTAGTCCTTTAGGATGATAATCAAGGTAAGTTAGCTGATATCTCTGTGTGGGGGTGACCTCATTAATGTTTATAAATATGTGAGGCGTGGGTGTCAGGAGGATGGAGCCAGACTTCTCAGTGTCATCTGGTAATAGGACAAGGGGCAATGGGTGCAAGCTGGAACATAGGAGGTTCCACATAAATATCTGAATATAAATATTCTTCATAGTGAGGGTGACAGACCATTGAAACAGACTGCCCAGAGCAGTTGTGGAGTCTCCTTCTCTGGAGACATTTAAAACCTGCCTGAATGTGTTCCTGTGCAACTTGGTCTAGGTGATCCTGCTCTGGCAAGGGGATTTGATTAGATGATCTTTCAAGGTCCCTTCTAATCCCTAATGATTCTATGATTCTATGACAAAAACTCTATAAGCTATTTCCTTTCTTCTGCTGTTTTGCCCTGGGACCTGCTAAGTGCCTCTGAGCCCTGGTGCTTTGCATGAGATCAGTCCATGTCCTGTATGATCCTGTGCAGTCAGCAGATGTTATTACTCTTGGAACATCCATTAATAGTACCTATATGCTAAGCAGTGTACATCAAAGGAAATACAACACATTCTGGAAACTCTGACATCAGTGAGTTTGTCAGTTACTCCACTGTACTCTTTTCCCTCAAAGAGAAGGTGATAAAGAAAATGAAAACTCTTTCTAGGACATTGAAAAGTTGTCAGATGCCGTTCAGAGGAACAATATGTTTCCTGGATGTTATGTTCTGGTATTACTGAGTGAGACCATACAGCTATCTTCACTGAGCTAGCTTGTTAAAATTTGGCACTTTTAATACCTCTTCTTCTCTTATCTCCTGCATACCTTGGTCAATGATATTTCTGCAAGAAAAACTGGTCCTCAGTCTTCAAAACCATTTTACTGTAGTGTGCTTATCAACAGTAAAAATTCCATGTGAGTCATTGTATTTTGAAGATGGAGAAGTAAAACAAGAAATGAATATTAAGAGCAGTGAAGGTACACAATGCCTTTTAAAATAGTTCTGTTCAGTGCAGGGTGTTGAGCTATATGACCTTTAAGTTCCCTTACAACCCAAACCATTCTGTGATTCACATACAGGTAATGTGGGTAGCTGAAACATCCAAGGAGGGCTTTTCATATTGCATACCATGCAGTTTGTCTCTGTTCTTTTGATCTTATGTTGTTCATTAAGGCATTTGCATGTTGAAGCCTTCTGCTAAAAGCACTTGATTGTCTGTCAATTTAGTATTGACTTGTGATAAAGCATTCCATCCTTACAGAACTATTGGGCTAAGATGGAAGAGCAGAAAAGAATACTGTCAGGAGCTCTGTAAAGGACAGAGACCAAAGTGTAGTAAATGGCAAATTGCTTAATTTATTTTGGGATCTATTACCTATCTGTTTGTGATGGTAAGAGTAAGAAATAACCTACTATTCCACACCTTCTTATTTAAGCTTCAGAAAAGTAGAAGGAAATATATGACTGGCTTGCTTTCTGGTGTGGCCTGTGGCTTACTTTGGAGACGGTCACAACTTTAGCCCTGTAACCAGGGACACAAGAAGAAGTAGCTTGGACCATTAAAAGACTGCACGCGTTCTGCTCCAGAAACAAAGCTTTATTTGAATTGCTGAACATGAAAACATGACATTCCCCTTTGCCTCCTGTAAAACCCAGCAAGTCTGTCTTGGGAAGTAGAGGTACTCATACAGTACTCTAGAATGTCCTCATACTCATCTCATACATGGTGTAGCATTGCTCACAAGTGTAAAACTCTGGGCAGATTGGGCAACACAGAAAACAATAAGATGCATCATCGATGCACCAATCACAGAAGACATGGCCACAAGACATTGGCAGAATCAGTCGTCCACTCTGTATAATCTGGAAGAAAAGAAACCAGAAAAGGTGTTTGCAGTAAAGAACTCAACCCTGCTGATCTTTTGGCACCAAGAACTTAAGAGTCTGTGGACTCAGTCCATCACTAGTAGGATAACAAGGAACCCAAAGATCTTTCAGTGCCATCTTGGAAGGGGTTCCTCCATCTCCACAGAATACTAAGGAATGACTTGCAGTTACAAACTAGTGCAATCTTTGTTCCGAGGCCACATGCTCAGCTTCTGACCCATTCTCCCCGAGACAGAAAAGAAATGACAACAGGTGGATCCTTACCTCTAAGTCCCAGTCCCTGCAAATTGCACACACAATGGTACGAGGCAGCCTTGTGGGAGAGAGAATAAAACCAGAGAGAACATGCATCCATTAATTTCACCATGCATCAGAAATCAGCCTTTAGAAAGAAAGTTAATTTGTCACAGAAGTCACTGTTTGATAGGTCACAGGGCCTATGCACATTGGACTTGCAGGTTCGTCTTGCACTGCTTCAGGTCCTTGAGGCACTTCAGCTGTGTCCTCCGTGTCATTCTCCTGTGGTTCTTCATCATCATCATCACCACTGTCAGTAGTCACTTCAGAGAGATCCAACTCTTGCTGGCCTCTCTGTCTGCAGTATGTGCTTTGTTGTTGACTGTCTGCAATGGAATTGTGGTAATTCAGAATTTGGTCAATGTAGAACCCCAGAAGTGTCCTTGAAAGTCACGGGTAGACAGCAGCGCACTTACTGTAGTTGCTTTGCCGCGGTACAGGCTAAAAAAGGCCTCTTGGCATGTTCTTATTCCAAGCAAGTGTTCCAGTGCTACAAGTGGTAATTCAGATTAGGATCGACTTTGGGCTCACAGAACTTGTGTGTTTGGAAAAGAAGGGAACCTATTCTGAGGAGCTTTGATCTGTTTTATTTCGTATTTGTTCTACAAGCTCTGGTCAGGCAGTCACACACAGATTTGATCCGTTCTCCAGGACACCGACCATGTCCTTTGTCGCTGCCTGTTGCATTTTGTTAGGT
The DNA here is from genome assembly GCA_028565055.1 of Phoeniculus purpureus. Classification (NCBI taxonomy): domain Eukaryota; kingdom Metazoa; phylum Chordata; class Aves; order Bucerotiformes; family Phoeniculidae; genus Phoeniculus; species Phoeniculus purpureus. Next base: position 10,498,493 of record JAOXOE010000694.1, read on the forward strand.
GTGTTTTTGAGCCGTGATGCTTGAGGGTGTTGGAACAGGAAAACAACAGAGAAAAAGCAAGTTTAGGAGCATTGCACTGGTAGTGGTAAAACATCAACTCACCTTCGGCATTCTTGCTTTGCTGTGTATGGGAAGGGAGAGAAAAGAAGATACGGTTAGACTTTGGTGTGCACCCCTAGTGCTGCATGCAGACATGAGCTAAGCTAAGACTTTAGAATCATCCAAGTGAAGAATGGGAGACTATCCTGCTTATTTTGATGAAGACTGTTAAAAGGGGTAGTAGATCATAGAATCATGGAATCATTAGGGATTGGAAGGGACCTCAGAAGATCATCTAGTTGAATCCCCCTGCCACTAGATGAGCTGCTGCTCTGAAAAGAAAGTGGTTGCTTGTGGTTCAGCTCACGTTGCTGTAAAGGGCAGCTTATGAACCACCTGAAGACATTTGTCGCTGCTCCCCAGTTTCAGTGCCCAACTGGATGTAGGCTGCAGGCCTCAAGCAGGCCAGTTCAGCTGTGACACCCATAAACACTTTCCTGTTAGCTTAACGTTCAGCTGCTGCAGAAAAAAAACCCACACGTGCTCTTGTCTTTGCTGGAACAAGAGGTGAGTTGGTGCAGACTGTCATAAGCTTTGAGGCCTTTCCTTTGCAAGGGCTGAGGAACAACCCCAGCAGCAGATGCCCCCGTGTTACTGCTGCAGCTTGTTCCTGGTTTGCGTACCTACCAGTGAGGTTAGAAACTGTGCTGTGAACTGGATCAAATGCTGTCCCAGGTTTAAAAGTAGCATTTAAAGAAAACCAAAGGTGGCTTTTGCTTTTTTAAGACTACTTGGTGTAATCAATTGGAAATAAACGGGACTGGTTTCTAGCACCATCGGCTAGAGCAGGTCTCTGCCTGGAGTCCCTTAAACCAGTGCTGCATCTGAACAGTTCAGCTTTGCTAAGTCAAAGCCTAACTGCCTAACTCCTGCGGTAATATTGCAGTTATTGACCTAGATCTTTGCTATACCTGAGAGCTTCAACTTGCAACTGCACCTCCTCGTGTTGCGTTACCCATGGCTGGCATGTACTCTCTGCAAGGTCTGGAGCAACAAGCTCTTTCTCTTCCTCTCCTTGTAAGTGATACTCATAGAGGCTGCTACTCATCGAGTCATAGGTCCATTCAGGCACTGACATAGGTCTCTTAGGCACTGACAAGTCAGCTTGGAATCTAAAACTAATCCTTAAAGCCACTTTCTGTCAGGGAGCACAACAGCACCACCTCACTTGACTACAAGATGTAGGGAAGCGTGCCCTGCACGACTCACCACAGCAGGATCATTCAGAGTTAGATCGATGGTGACGGTCCCACAATCTTCACCTGTGAGATCTATCACGGGCTGAGAATCTTCTCCTGTTAGGTCTATTACAGGATCCAAATTGCCACGGGTGTGGTCTATCACAGGGTTGGCATCTCCTCCTGTCGCATCTGTTGATTTGTTGCCAGCTTAGAAAGAGAATATTAGAATCAAAAGTTTGCAGACTAATACAACTTTCTGCCACTCTGGCGTGGGCTGAGGCTGATTCAAAGTTGCCCAAGCCCTCTTCTCAGGGATGCGTGCAGCATTTCACCCAGGTTTTGCTCTAAGAGGCCATGGAGATCTTCAGCACCACTTCTGCAAGGTGTAATGCAAGAGCAGCAGTGGCTGAGCTCCTCGTCTGCTTGAGAGTGCCAGTGCTCGTGTATGACAACAGCTTGCAGGAGTCAAGCAGCAACAGATTATTGATAGAATCATAGAATCATTTAGTTGGAGAAGACCCTTAAGGTCATGTCATGTAACAGTTAGCCTAACTCTACCAAGCCCCCCACTAAACCTGTTTGTAATACAGAATAATGCACGAATCACAGAGGATGGAACAATTCTGTGGTGCCATGCCATAAGCATTGCCTGGAGAGCTGGGGCATGACCAGTGGCAAACTTGTTTTTATCTTCTTAGAAACGGTGAGTTCCCGTGCTTGCTTTGCCTCTAGCAGTAGTGGGAGTTGCAGTGACTCCCAGCTCGTCAAGCTAGACTGAGGGGATGGAGCAGCACTTGCTCCCCGTTCGCCTCACAGAGCTCATCTGTCATGCGTGGTGAAGGGGTCACACTGCAGTAACAAGCTAAACCATGTGTCAGGAGGCTTGTTGTTTCCCGATGCCATCCTAGATGCTTTTTAGAAGATATTTCCCTTCTTCCCTAGTGGTGGGCCCAGCAAGCACACTGGTCAAGTGGGACCCCAAGGCTCCAGAAGCAATTTGTGCTCTTACAAAGGTAAAGGACGAGATTACCACTTGCACCACGTTGCGTTGTCTCTGCTTGTGAAGCAGTCGCCCTCTTTCGCTTGTGATCTCTCCTTGTAATGGCTTCTCCATGACGCTTTCGTTGATTCTAAGAGAGACCAGAGCCACATCATTTTCTTTAGGAGTGGTAAATGCCTCTTTAGGAGGCATTTTCTTTAGGCCCTTGTCTTTGCAGCACCCAGGAAAGCACCCAGGGATAGACAAAACAGTCCCCAGCAGTGCTCCAGCGTGCAGGGAGTGTAGGAGTGGGTTGCTCCTACCTGAATACGCAGTGTCAAGGTGTTATGGTTTGAAAATGGGTGGAATTTCCAAATCTGGAGTCCCCCCAGATGTGCTACATTTTTCCCTGTGATCCAGCTGGTATCATGATGGTTTGCAAATGGGAAGACTAGTTCACAGTTATATCGGTCTTTTACTCCCCTTGTAAGCACTTCTGGACTATTGCTAGCGCCAAAAGAGGTTCTCCCAGAACATGAGGAAACGTAAAGTTTCCATAGGACTGTGTTCCCGAGTACGTACTACAGAGTCTGAAAAGCATTTCTAGAAGTACCACGGCTAACATGTTTTCGGAATCAGGCCTGTGCCAAGTAGTCAAATACTCACTGTGCTACTCATATTTCTTAGTCTAAACCACAGCAGAAGGATGAGGTGATTGAGATGAAGGTAGAAGCAAGCAACTCCTTGCGTCCTTCTGGATTGTTAAAAAGCCCTGATCGGTCAGGATCTGAGAATGCTGTCCTTCCAAAGCTAGGAGACAGCAGATTAGCTGTCTGTAAGGCTTGTGCTCTTAAATAGAGACCCTTTCCAAGATTGCAGGTCACCAGATTCTGTCCAAAGCTCGTTATTTGTGACCTAAGAAAGCCAGGAACATCCCAGTGCTGAGACTGCTGAAGCCTCCTCAGTGCAGGGGTCACCTAGGCAACTGCTCTCCTAACATTCTGGAGTGTCCAGGTAGTGAGCATCACAGAGGCACGGAATGGTAGTGATTGGAAGGGGCCTCTGAAGATCCTCTAGTACAAAGCAGGATGACCTAGAGGATATCATGGAGGGAGGTTTTGAACGTCTCTAGAGGAGACACCACATCCTCTCTGGGCAGTCTGTGCCAGTGCTCTGCCACATTGAGTGTGAAAACGTTTTTCCTTATGTTTAGGTGGAAGCACCTATGTTCCAGTTTGCAACCATTGCCCCATTGGATGGTCACAACCAGAGGGTAGAGCTCAATGGCTTGATATGCAGATGGAGACTGGTGACAAGTGATGTCCCTCCGGGGCCTGTAGTGGGACCAGTGCTGTCTAATATCTTGATCAGTGACCTAGACAGTGGGATTGAGTGCACCCTGAGCAAGTTTGCAGGTGACACCCAGCTGAGTGGTACAGCTGACCTACCCGTGTGGCCTGCATAGAATTGTGTAAAGCTCCTGAGTTCCAACAACAGCAAGTGTAAGGTCCTGCACCTGCTTTGTGGCAACTCTTGATACCTGTACAGGCTGGGGGGTGATGTGATTTGAAATCGCTTCTTTGAAGGAAAGAAACCCCCCCTTCAGATAAATTTTGGTGTTATTTTATGTGTTGATTCAGTATTACTTGCACACAGCCCCATGTGGAAGTGTATTTAAAATGATCACTCCTGACAAAAAAAGCAGTGGATAGCAGATATACAACGAGATCTGGCTTCTGCTTAGGCTGTCAGCTTCTGTGTTCTAAACTGAAACTCTTAACATATATTGTAATTCTGTGTTTGTAGAAATATACAATGGCATTTGATTATTTTCTTCAGGTTTTAAAATGTGCAATTTAAAGACAGTAAATCACTATTTAAAAAATATAATGCTGGTTTTTAAAAACGTGACATTATTAATGAGAATCAGATGGGTTAGGCAAGACCTTCCTTTCCTAACCCATGCTGGCTGTGCCTGATCCCCTGGCTGCCTTGTATATGCTGCTCAATGGCACTCAGGATGATCTGCTCCATAACCTTGCCAGGCACTGAGGTCAGGCTGATAGCTTACAGTTCTCCAGATCCTCCTTCCAGCCCTTTTTGTGGATGGGCACCATGTTGGCCAACCTCCAGTCATCTGGGAGCTCCCCAGTTATCGAGGACTGGTGATAAATGATGGAGAGCGGAAGATTCATGACTTTGTTCTCTGAAGGTCAACTTTGTCCATTCTACTCAATTAAGGATAATCTGTCACTTCTCTCTCTGCACCCTCCCTGGAGATATGTTCCTTGTCAGTAGGAGATCATTGATCAGATAAAGTCAGAACTGCTCAGTGTCCTAGAGATAAGCGGTGAGAATAGCTGGAGGCAGACTCTTTACCTCATATTGGGTTCCTAGGATCCTGCTTTTCAGAAAGGCTGAGGACTAGCAGAAGAGGCAGTTCCCAGTGTGATATAAATGCCTAGGAACAATTTGCAATGTGGGGACAGATGAGGATCCTTCTGGCTGTGCCACAAAACTCCAATGATTTGGAGAGGGACCTGGGGGTCCTGGTGGACAACAGGTTGACCATGGCACAGCAGTGTGCCCTGGTGGCCAAGAAGGCCAATGGGATCCTGGGGTGTATTAG
>JAOXOE010000694.1:10503480-10558191 GCA_028565055.1 Phoeniculus purpureus
GATTTTGGGGGGTTTTTGGCATTTGTTTGGGATTTGGGTTTTCTAAATCCGAAGATCCAAAGTTTAAAAGGTAAAGTAAAAGCTGTGCACACAAGCAAAACAAAACAATTAATTCAGTCACTAATTCCCATCAGCAGGCAGGTGTTCAGCTATCTCCAAGAAAACAGGGCTCCATCATGCATAACGATTAGCTGGGAAGACAAATGTCACAACTCCAAACATACCTCCTACATCCTCTCCTCCTTCTTACCCCAGCTTTTATTGCTAGGCATGATGTTGTACGGTATAGAGTATCTCTGGTCAGTTGGAGTCAGCTGTGTCCTCTCCCAACTTCTTGTGCAGCCCCAACCTCCTCTCTGGTAGGGTGGTGTGAAGAGAAGAAAAGATGTTACCACTGTGTAAATACTGCTCAACAATAGCAAAAACAATTATGCATTCCAAATGCATAAATCCAAAACCATAACCCTAGCTACTAAGAAGACAATTAACTGTCTTCCCCAAAACCAGTACAAGTGGGAATTCTGGTTTTGAAAATTGATTCTGGCAAAAGGAATTATAATTTTGTCCATAATTTAGTGCACAGTTGTTTTGTTTCAAGTTTTTATTATTTAAAACATTGTGAAAGGGTAATTCTTTGGTACTGAGCTAATCTTTAGAGAGTGTCAGATCTAGACACATGTGAAAACTTATCGGTGTAAGAAATTGTTGGAACTCACTTGTAACCTAGAAAACAGTTCTTTCCTTTTAATTCGTAATGAAATGCAGGAGAGTCAAATTTTAATGACTACACAGTGCAATGCAGCTAACCGTTGTGAAATTCTGGGCTGTGGGTGGCTTAAACTCCATCCCTCAGGGACTTGGGAGCCTATCTCTGTTTTTCATTACAAGGTCTTACCCAGAAGTGTGCGATCTGATCTGCCTTTCCAAGGAGATTGTACCTGACTCTCAAGTTCAGTCACCAGCATGGAGCACAGTCTTCTCACACTTGGAAGATGCAAGTACAAACCACATTTGGGGTAGCATGACCGAGATCAGGCCTCTTCTCTTTGGCAGGAAAGTGCTCAAAGTGCCCTAATCACTCACCTCTCATTACAGCTGGACCTCCTTGACTGCCATCAAGATTTCAGATGCATCAAGAATAGAAGATTACCAGCAATTTACAATTGACTTTTTTTTTTTCAAATGTGTTGATAGGATTTAGCATGGCTTTAGCTACACTGCAAGCAGCAGCCCTTATAATGCTTGACCCTGCAGGTAGGTTTTACATGCTCTGGGTAGGTCCTAACAACAGATACAATGGAGTTGTAATTAGCTTCCTTAAAGGTGATGGTGCTTTTTGGGCATACAGCAATGGAGAGTGCAAGCTGGCTTTTTGGTCCCACTGTGGTTATGACTGAATAGCTACTGCTGAGTGCTATTATACAGCAGCACAGAGTGCCTGCTGTAGTGCTATTGTACTTGATTCTGTGTTGATTCTGTGCCTTGGCAGTGCCCCTGTTCTACCAAAACAGGCATACATTACACATGACACAGCACACTTTAAAAAACCTGTTTTGTTCATTGAATTCAGTGAAAAGGCTGGCTTAGATGAATCATAGAATCATTAGGGATTGGAAGGGACCTCGAAAGACCATCTAGTCCAATCCCCCTGCCACAGCAGGACCGTGGGGTGATTAGCAGATGGTGAGATGTTCTTCTCCCCCTTTATGCTGCCCTGTTGAAACCACATCTGGAATACTGTGTCCAGTTCTGGGCCCCTCAGTTCCAAAAGGATACAGAATTGTTGGAAAGTGTTCAGCACAGAGCCACAAAGATGATGAAGGGAGTGGAACATCACCCTGATAACAAAAGGCTGAAGGAGCTGGATCTCTGTAGCTTGGAGAAATGGTGACGGAGGGGTGACCTCATTAATGCCTATAAATATGTGAAGGGTGGGTGTCAGGAGGATGGAGCCAGGCTCTTCTCAGAGTCATCTAATGATAAGACAAGGGGCAATGGGTGTCAGCTGGAACATGGGAGGTTCCACATAAATATGAGAAGGAACCACTTCTCAGTGAGGGTGACAGAGCACTGGAACAGGTTGCCCAGGTGGGTTCTGGAGTCTCTTTTCTGGAGATATTTAAAACTTGCCTGGACACATTCCTGTGCGACTTGGTCTAGGTGATTGTGCTGTGGTAGGGCTATTGGACTAGATGATCTTTTGAGATCCCTTCCAATCCCTAATGTTCTGTGATTCTACTATAGCTGCTATAAAAAGTGAGAGCTGTTAAATTAATCAAGGAGAAGACAGAGGTGTTAAACTACAAATGATTAAAATGCATAGAAACTTAGAAATGTGTTTTTTTGTCAGTTATCTCTACAAATGAAGGGTTGGGGGGATACAACTTACAAGATTTCTCAGAAGTAGCTGTCAAACATATTATTTCTTTTATTTTTCTTTTCTTTTTGGTTTTGTTTGTTTGTTTGTTTCAAAATAAGGGTCTTCTGTAGTGACACTGTTTGTTGCAAAAATATTTGATTGCTCTGTAGTTGTGAATCTCAGTAGGTGCTATTAATAACTTAGTGTGCATTTGCTACCTCTGTGGACAGACAACACAGTCCTTAAAGCAGCAAAATATATCATTGTCTTAATAAGTTTAAATTAAGCTGTTTAAGTGATGTTCTGCTTCTGATGTCTGTGTTGAATATTAAAGGAACTATTCTCATTCTCTCCTTTCTTGTTTAGTTGGTTCAACTCTTACCCTATAAGAGGGGTAAATATTTTATGGTAAACCAGAAGTAAATGTCAGATAATGTGTTTGTGTCATATAATCCTTCCCTATCAAGCTGTAGCTTTCTGTGAGATTAAGGAGGGTTCATATATCACTGCTTCCTTATCTGGTAATTCACTGACATTGGTTAAAGAACATTATTTTATCTTTTCCATCACATTGCTCTTTGTTAAACAGTGATGTGTCTTGTAAGCCATGGACTGTATTTGAATCAAAGCACAAAGCACATTTTATATTTCTGTGAGGTGTAAACCAAAGCCGTGGGAGGTCTCATTCTACACAGACTGTCTGGTGAAACAAAGTTTCCCTAATAATTGAATGCCAATGATTTGACTAAGAACAAAAATAGTTGATGTGTCAGGCGATAGTGATAATCCTCCAGGCTGAATAAAGTTATGGTAGCAACAAAATCTTTTTTCTTAATTTGGGAGTATTTAAATTTATTCAAAAAGAAATTAAGCAGCTCAGTATGACAGTATAGACAAGAATTCCTTATGATAATTTGGAATGTTTTGATAATTTCAGAAGGTTTTATTTACTGTTCATAGGATCTGTTGCTATGCGATGCTGAGGATGTAGAACTGACTCAGAAAATCTATTGTGTGCAGTATGCAAAAACTGCATAATGAGACCTGAATACAGAAATTTACTTATCCTACCTAAAACTGTGAGGATTTTCTGGTGTGTTTATTTTAAGGAATATGAACTTCAAGTTTCCAGTTTGTTTGGACTAATTTATTGGGTTTTTTATTGAGGTCAGATGAGATGAATAATTTACCATGTTTTCAGTTTCAAGAAGGTGAAATGTAATGGATTTAGCTGAGTTTCTGTTCCAAGTTTGGCACTGGTTTCACTCAGAGGCTCTAACTTGAAAATTGGAATTAGAAGCAAAAACCAAACATATTATACAGGAGAAAAATTTCAATTAAACACCACTTTAACAAATTGGGAAACAAAAATGTAAAGGATGAGTGAAGTCATATGGAGGAATATGAACATTTTTACTAAAGATTAAAATATTCAAGTTTCAATTCTTGTTTTATAGTAGCATGATTATTTTATGACTTTGCTTTCTTCCCAAACTGACATCTCAATATCGATGACGACAAGCAGACAACAGCTTTCAACTAGTGAAAGACATCTACTAAATTAGAGTTTTTTGAACTTGCCTGAACAACTTCACCTGCCTCTGTTTCATCTCCATATCAGTACAGAATAGTTCCTTTCCTGCCAGCAATGCCACACACCAAATATTGACAGTTAACTGATGGAGTGTGTGGAATACATGAAGTATACTGATGTTACATTTTTCTGTGTGTTTTCACTGTATATCTTGATTTTCATTGAAGCTGTAGTACTCCAGTTCTGACCGTCACTGAAAACACGCTGTGGGTGGGATCCAGTCTATCTAAATAATGATAAAGATCTGATTTTAGTCCTTTTAAGCCTAGGCAGCTCCCCAGTATTTTTGTTTTGTTCAGGAAGCATCAAACTCATCAGAATCTAACCACTTGTTGAACAGCAGAGTGTGTCATTCAGGGACACGAGTGTTTCTCTCTTACCATGAACTCTATTGCTGAGTGAGTTAAGAAGAACCCACTCCAACCCAGCATTGCGAAAGATAAAGGGCACTGTGGGGCCCTAAATGTAAATTACAGAGAGGATAAAGTACCAACGAACAAAAACTTGACCTTGCCTAGTGGTTAGGACATTAAAGAAGAAATAATGCATACATTGCAGGGTGACACAGAGAATAGAAGGGACACAATGATGACAACAATTGATGATCACATTTCAAAGGTGCAGAAACTTTAACTTTATTTAATTTTGGAGAATTTAAACTACCACTGATGAGCTGATCATGGTTGTTTTGTATTTGGTTAGTGATGCAAAACCTTTTTAAAATTATTTTGGATCGGTTAAAAATAATATCATTTGCTGTGTAGTCCTCTAAGAATTAAGCTACTGCCTGTGTTAGACTGGTGTCTGGTTTGTGTGAGGTGACTTTTTATGTAATATCTCAGTATGTGTCATCTTTGAAAAGCTAAAGCAAATCTGATATCCCATTGATAGTAGACCTCAGTCACTACTGAACAATTCCATACTTAATAGACCTTTTTTTGCAAAAAGGCACCTTCCCTACAGCTAAGAATATTTTGTTTTTATTCTAGTCAGGCTTTTGATAATAATAAAAACATTATTCATCATTTTATTTCCTTAGTAGTACCCAAGACAGATTTTCTCTGAACTGGCCAGGGATCCTTTTTTGTATACGAACTGCAACAAAAGTATGGGAAATTGTTATACACAGAAATAATCTATTAGGTTTCATCCATAAGCCAAGATTAAAGCTGATTTTCTGGTTCAGGTATGCTGCAATGAAGTGGAAGAGACTAGTATTTCTCATTAACTCCTTCAGTCCTGGGGAGAGTCTAGTTTGTTGGTAGTTGACGTGTGCCCCATTTTATCGCCAACATAGTGTTCTCTTTTCCCACGCATTAAATGTATTTTTTAAAAAACATTTAAAACTTGTAAATGCTTTGGCTTGAGAATTAATGTACTTACGTACAGCAAAGCACAGCAAGGTCTCCAAGGAATTAGCAGAGTAATGTTGACAGTGACAGGGAAACTGCAGTTTCCAGGTAATCTACCTGTGCCATCCATGGCAGGTGCTACTTGTTTCAGCTCATATAGGAATTCAGCATACTGAAGAATCCTAAAAAAATAGAACAAAATTAGGATTGTACACTTTTACTAGAAAAGATTCTCTTTTATGCCTCAAGGAATATGGCTATTTCTGCTTTTCTGATAAAAGAAGCTGCGGAGATCAGATCTTAATGGTGTTCAATATTGTTTCAGTAACTTTCTAATAAACAGGAACATCCCACTCCAGTGTAAACAGAGAGCTGCTTGAAAATTTTATCAAAATATATTCTGATAACTCTGAAACTATAACAAATCTCACAGATAAAAAAACCCCACCCTTGAGTATAGCAAATAATAACTTCTTATTTTGGAATGTGCTAGCATGTGCGTTGCTAGAGCAGTGGTAACAAGGATATTGTTTATAGGCAGGCTGAGAGAGACAATAAAAAGGAAATGGTTCCCTCTGCTTTTTTAAGGCAATTGAGGAATGGTTTAAGGGGTCATGGAGAAATTCAGCGGCAGTGAAATTTTAGCTTCCCTGCATTCTGCAACAGTCATCTGGACTTCAGAATAAAGCACACCGACCAGAAGAAATAAAAGCAGCAGTCAGTTTTATGACAATTTGAAGCATGAGTGTTTACTGCTTAGAGGAGGAAAAAGACTTCAAGGACTCTTTGCTTGTTTGCCCAAAACATGGAAGTTGAAAGAAAATAATATATAGTACTGGATTCATTGAAGGAGGTAAAAGTATGTCTATATTTTAGACTGTACAAGATGCCAGCTAAAATTAATACAATGAAGAGGTCATTCTTTCAGTGTGCCTTGCTTTCCTGAATGCTAAGAACACTGACTGATGAGGAGCCTGTTATCTTTGTGCTACAGATGCACTGTCAAAGGCACGGGTTCTTTCTTTGTGTATGCCCAGGAAACTAATATCAACATAATGTGTGTATTAGCTAATGAATACTTATAGTAATGCCTATCCTGTTTAGTTTCAACAGGTGGCCACAATAGCCTTCAGAATATAAATTTGAAGTAAAAAGGTAGTGGTAGACTGCCTGAATTTCCCTACCAAAGTAAAAAAAGATATATTTAGTTCACGTACATATTGTACTTCTGCTAATAGGCGAAATACGTGACTATCAAAGGAGTTAATATCATTCAACTTCTGCCTGTGTTTGGGCTAATTTTAGCACATTGAACCATAGCTTTCCTGGTAGGGCATGAAATCATTGCAAAGACTCTCTCTCTTGGTGTACTTTTTGTAGAGGATAGCAAAACATTCACAGATTTTGTTCCAATGTATTATAGGATCCGTGCTTTTCATTTGTAAACCTTCTATCAGGTCAGTTTTAAAACAACACAAGGAGATGACAGAGTTTCTTTTCAAAAGTTCAAAGCTTAAGATAGTTGGTTGCCCGGAAGGGCTGTCGAGTTTTCATCTCTGGATATGTTCCTATGCGACTTGAGACGATCCAGGGGTTTTGGACTAGATGATCTTTCAAGGTCCCTTCCAATTCCTAATGTTCTGTGATTCTGTGACTTTTCTAATAGGTTAAAGCTTCACTTAAAAAAATACTTAAGCACATGAGAAATCCTAGCCAAGTCAGAAAGTTTATATACACAACCGCAACTGCACCTCGCTGAGGATTTTAGCCATGATGGGTTTATGATACAGTCCAAGGGTGTGTTGCATAGTCAGAATTCAAATGCATTTAAAAGCCTTGCAAATCTGAAATCAAACACCTATAATAGATTTGTTTCCACAACTAGCAGTGCACACTAGGATAATTCTAGCAAAGCCTAATGATAGGCAATGTCTGAAGTAATCATTATTACCCCACTGAGTGAGAAGCTACAAATACACAGGGCCAGTATTGTTACTGCAAAGTCTCCAACCAGGAGGGGTTAGGATGCATTAGTTCTCAAATACATCAAGTATTGCTTGATCAGCCAGTTCTGATTTCTGCCAGAAACTTCTGTTGAGATGCTTTTGCTTTTAATTTTCACTAGATACTCTTAAATAGTTTTTTTCCAAAAACAGCTGCTGCATAGTACAAAGGACAGATATAGTACAAAGAGAATGGAGCTGTAAATGCAGGTACTATTGTGATTCAGGGGGTTCTGAATTAGCTAAGCAAGGAAAGTTATTTGGAATAGAATGGTTTAACACAAAGAGGCTGGAGCTGTGGTTGACTCTACAGTTAAAACTGGAGACTCCTGGAGGAAAAAGAGATCATTAATACTGGTCTTTGGATTCGATAGAAGACAAAGGATGTGTGTAGGATCTACTGAGGCCTCAGTGTAAACACTTGCTTCAAGGTGTGTTGACTAATGTCCTAAACAGGTAATTGGAAGGGTACTGTGGAAAATAAAAGAGCTGTACTGAAGACCGGTAGCCTAAGAAATGGCTTAGTTAAGAGGTGTCAAGAAGCTGTGTCTTCAACCATGTCTAAAAATACCACCCAATCAACCTAGTCTTCACTTTGTTATTGCCAGTTTAATATCTGATAGCTGTTGATGTATTTTTTGTGGCTGGGGTTGGAAGCTAGCTCTGTATAGTCTGTGATTAGCTCATATTTACTGCAGGGCTTCCAGAAATGGGGAAAATAAATAGTAGCAGTAAGACAAGGTATTTAGGAAGAGTACCAGCCTTTTCACTTTCTGTGCCCTGTTCTCCATAGAGGCATTTTGGCACCCATAGCTGTCATGTTAGATGTGGAAGAGGATACATCTTGCATTCTGCTTTCCTCAATTTCTTTACAGATTTGCTGAACTGCAACTGCCACGTCTCAGTTCAGTGTTCAGTTTAGATTAGGCAGGCTTGGTCTAGATTATTTTTCCTGGACATGTTATAGTAATCTACAGTGACGATCATCTGATGTTACCTTGTGCACATTCACTTTCAGGATTGCCTTCTGGAGTGCCTTGTTACTGCCAAAATAAGCTTAGTATAACGCGCCGAGTCAGAGGTTTTGTCTAATCCCACCCCAAGGAGCATCCAGTCATCTTATGTGGTTATACTGTGCTTCACACAACAGGGAGTCTCATTCTTGGCTGGACTGCAGGCACTGTTTTAATGGTAATAAGTGTTTAAGAAGATGTCTTGAAGCATGAAAATATGGCTGTAATTCTCAGGCTATATAATCTCTCTGTTCACTTACAGCAAAACTTTAATGTGTTTGTGTTTCAGTCTAGTGGCTTGACTGCACGACGTGTAAATAAGACAACTCTGTTTTAAATCTAGCTTGCCGGGGGGATAGACAGCAATTTAGCCATGATAGCTGTGGCTTTCTGTGCTCAGCTGGCACCTTGCATGTGCTTTTCATAGCTGTTGCAGCTGAATCCTTTAGTACCTGATCCTATCCAGAGCAAAACTTGCTAGAAAATACCTAGGCAAAGTTGCAAAATAGAACTAATGAAGAAACAGAATCTGTGTTTACAAGAATATAGTTTTGTCTGCTCTTTAACTCTGTGCAGGCTATTTTTGATTCCACAGACAAAGCTTTTAAGATGTGCTCGATACATAATTGATAACCCTAAAGGCAGTGGCTGCAAGGCATACAATGGCTAACTTGCATCGTGTGCTGCGTGGGACCTTACTGTGCAAGAATAGTCAGCAGTATCAGTCACAGAAGTCTGTCTTTCTTTTAAGTGAAGATTGCAGTAGAAGAATATAAGGGAAATGTTTCTGAAACAAAAGTGTTAATAGTGTTACCAGCGCTCTACATTTAAATACAACAGGTTATAAATTTTAAACAGACCTAATATTTTTCGATTAAGCTGTCATGAGTCCCCATATCTCTTTGCAATGCATCAGTTTGCAAACAGAATACTGAGCACAACTGTGGATCATTACTAATTCTGTTAACTGGATGATTAAAATTACAAGAATATCTGCAAACGACTGTTGCTAGTGTGATTGCTGTGCCTGGAAGCTCTGCTATCATTAAAGATCTGACAGTGTTTCCATTAGTAAAACCCATTTTAATCTTAATTTGTTTTAAACTAGGCATTCATATTCTTAGTCCAAAAGAGAGTTTTGGCATGACATTTTGAATAACAATGTTTTAGTTATACAAAAGTATAAGAGCTGTGAACATCTGACATTTTGTAATGTGCATTTTTGTGCTCTAAATAACCCCTCAATTTCCTCCTAAAATTATTCACATCATAGATTTATTATGACTACTATCCACACATTGTAATCCTGAATATCAGGAAAGTACAAAGCAATGGGAGCATTTGAAATGCCAAAATAAGAGAAGCATGTGGGTACAGATTTTGAAAATATTGGCACCTATACTTATTTTCTTAAATGTGAATACACTCTTCCCCTTGGTGTAAGTAGAGCTGGTCAAGTACAAAACACTAAGTGAATAGGCAAGTATTATTTGGGTGGCCAATAAATTGCCTGGTGCACTTGCAGAACTTTATTCTAGTCTCCCTGGAGGCCACATAGTCTGCTAAAATACAATCGTACTTAATTGAGGCTGATTGCACATATTGATTAATTTCAGTAAACTCCTGATTTTATTATCTAGAGAGCAGAAATAATATCACTGTTTTTACTTTCATAGTCTGTGCATATAAGATGGGAATTTCTTTAGCCATTTGTCACCCAGCAAGGCTGATTGGAAACATAACAGGAGGGAGTCCATAGAGGTCCTTCTGGAGTTTCCTGCCTAAGTCCCATCGTTAGGGCTACAAGGAAGTTTCAGCAGTGAGAAACATGCACCCGGGCTACATGTACATCCAAATTATCCCTAAGATAAATGTAAATCTTGTATCTTCCTTTCTTTTCTAATTAGTAGTTACTAGATGTAGTCTGAAAAGTTATCTATCTCGATATTCCAGTTAGACTTGTGTAAACACAGTAACTTCTTACTAAACATTCTGTAAGCTGTGTCATTGTGGAAGTTCAGAATGAGGGTGATGTTTTACCAAAACACTGAATGTACTTAAAAGTACATTTGTGAAGTGCAATTATCTTTGAATGTCTCAATTTGTGAGAAGTTATCTTGCTGAGAAGAGATTTAGTTTATGATGCTGCATAAACCCTACAGAAACCCGGAGCTGAAGCCTGTAAACAAACTTGTGTCCTTTTGAATTACATATTTGTATTTAGACTGCAGTTTCATGTATTTCTAGGGCATGAGCCAAATTAAGACTTGGAAAGAGAAAAGAACAATAGATTTCCCAATTCATTATTGATACTATATAATAAAACAAAGCGTTTAAACATTGTTTTCACAGTCTGGTATGTAGTATTTCCTAATAAGTTACTTTGTTGACCTCAACATAAATGTATGAGTCATACTGTAAAGCCCTTTGTGTCAATAACAAAGATATATGACTCTACAAACTGTTCAGATTTGTGTGCAGTTCTTCTGCAGATTTATTTTAAAAGTGAGGATTCAAGTCAAGAAAAATTTGCATCCAGTTCAAATGTAAGCTGAGTAAAGCTGATATAAACAGAATATGTTTTAAAATGATTATTCTAGTCTCATCAACACAATCCATGAGGGAGTGAAAAAATTGGCTATTATATGGTTTTGACTTGTTAATTAATTGGACTTTGCCATAGTTGCATTAGTCAGGCAAATGACCCTCACCTTTTCCTAAACGCAAGCAGCCGGAAATGTTTTCTCATGGTGGGACTGCAGCTAATCCCTTTGCTTGTTTATATGATCTAACCCTGATTTCCCTCAAGCCTACTAAATGCTTTATAGAAAGATGCAGATTTTAAGCTTTTGTGCCTTAAAGTATTAACATGGCATCCAGCAATGTTACACAGTCAAGGCACTTGTCAAATTTTGAAGCAATATCTACTAAGAGACAGATTATTCGAATCAAGTTTATTCCAGATGCAATTAAAACAGCAGCGATCATTGCAGTTCTAGAATATTCACCCCTTTACCACTCTCCAACCACATGAATTTAGAGTCACACCCAACAATGGTTGCACTGCATCACATTTTCTTGTATGCTATATTTCAATCAGTTTATCTCCTTTTCTTCATGAAACCTAACTCTACTATAATCGTGTGATCATGAATGCTCTTTGTGCAATTTCTTGATTGAGAACCGATATAGAATAATTTCAAATTTCATTTTGGCTTTTATTTCCTCAGCAGAAATGGTTCTGATACAGACTAGAAACAACCTAGAATGAGAAATTTTCACTCTCTTGAATCCCCACTGTTTTCTTCACTCTGTCCAAATGTGGCTCTCATAGCCTCGTGTGTAGGCTTTGACCTTGCCCTTAGACTCTCCCACCAGACTTTGTGTAACTTGAGACAGGGATTACAAGCGTATTAGCCAACGTTTGCATGACAAAGCTGAAACACATTGATGATTTTGAAATCCAAGCACGTAAGTTATTAGGAATAATCTTCTCTACAATTACAGAGGCCCCAGAACTTTTTTTCTAATCCAATCTCCTTTCTCGTAATACTGTGCAAACAGAATGAAGGTACTTGAATATAGATTTAAATGATCTCAATTCATGTAAGTAGGTCACAAAGCTTCTTGGCCTTCGTTTTGCTCTCTGTCAGTCGTAGTGAGCTGACTGCACAGAACCTTTCTCATTTTAAACAGCAATATTTTTTTGGTCGTTGTTCAGATCACTAACCTTGTGGTTAGATGTGAGGAGCTCAGTGTGCCTCTTGGCACAATCCATCTTCTCATGTTGGCGGTTGTTCCTCACTGAAGCAGGAGTAAATATCTGCTAATGCTGAGTGGTGTAGAGGAGAGAGTGGATGGGCTAGAAGAAGGTAAAATCACTCACTATGAAGAATCATAGAATCGTAGAAAGGTAGGGTCCTCTGGACATCATCCAGTCCAACCATCACTGCCAAAAGCAGGCTCACCTAGGGCAGGCTACACAGGATTACGTCCAGGTGGGTTTTGAAAGTCTCTGAAGAAGGATACTCCAGTGCTCAGTCACCCTCAAAGTAAAAGAGATTTTCCTGCTGTTGAAGTAGAACTTTCTGTGTTCCAGCTTTTACCTATTGTCGCTTATCCTGCCACATGACACTGCTGAAAAGAAACTGGCCTCTTCTTCTTGACACCCACCCTTCAGATATTTGTAGGCATTAATAAGATTAATAGGCATTAATAAGAAAAGTCTTTTCAGACTTTTCTTCTCCAGACTGAACACCAGGTCTCTCAGCTTTTCCTCGTAGAAGTGGTGTGAATCCAGGACAAGCCTGTTGCATGACAATCCTATAGTGTGTATAACATCCTGAGTTACTGCCAATAAAGCCCATGCAGACAAGCATCCCAATTCTGTTTCAAGCAAATGAATTTGTTCAGGTACCTGTTTTGAAGACATGGCTTGAAAACCGTATTTTTTATGGACAGATTTCATCTATAACAACTACAGGAGAAGGGTACACTTAAAGATCTAGCTTGATAACTCAGCTTAATTAACAAGTTTCTCTCTTTCACAAATTCAGTCCGTTTTATGAAAACCTTGTTTGATTTATGAGCTATTAAAGAGTAGGAAACACACAAGGATACATCTTTGCAACTATATTATGAATTTGCTACAATTTGGATATTTGACATCAAATAGCCTCTATGTGTAGATTTTTGGTGATTGTTTGTTTGTCTGTTTTCTAAATCCAGAACAGCCTAGTGGAAAAAAAAATCTGAGACAGAAGAGCACATTGTTTCAGGACATGTGATCAGGACATGTTTACTAGGGTCAAATACTGCTTTGAGAATTCTGAGGGGAAAAGTGCTTTGAAATGGCAGTCGTAATTTAAACTTAACAAATTGTTTATTGCCTCTGTAATTACTTTACTCCATTGTGTAATTTTCCATTGGTTTTCATTAATCTCGATGTTAATGCCTCCTGTGTGTGAAAGTCTGCAATTTGAGAGCTAAACTACACAAAGATCAGAGCTGTATCATCAGAAATGGGTTGAAATACCATTGAAAGTTTCTGCAATTGACAGTTGAACTTCTGTAGGTCTAAACCTCCACAGGAAAAGCATTCAAGCACAACATAAACATGTTAAATACTTTCTGCAGAGTATGAGAAATGATTGCATTAAATGTTTTCAGTTCTAAAAGAATACAGAATTATTTTCTGAAAAGCAGTAACAGAAAAGTAGAACAGTATTTGATATGTTATGTGACAGTATAACTGCGTGATCATAGTGACTCCCAATCTCAGCTAAGCAATGTTTCACTGTCTCTGAATATGATGCTTGAAATAAGTGAAGGATTAAACCCACAAAGGAATTTAGGCTTAAACTCACACTGATCTATAGAGAGAGTTAGAAGCCTGTATGTCTTTGGTCTTGCTTTAATCCACTTTTCTCTGGTTGTCAGATATTAAACATCATGGGGCACATCATGAGCTTGTGTAATTTGTTATAGTGCTATTGAAACTTAATGGAGCTGAAATGCCAGCTGAAAGTCTGCCCCTATAACACTTCAGCTAATGTACACAAATCTGGAGAGCTGAGCTACTACAAATCTCTTCCTCAGTAATGCTTTTCTCAGACACTTTTCTGCTTGCACTTACATTTGATATATTGCATTAGAATTGAGGAAAGAGGGTATCAGCTTCCTCTAATTGTATGGAACCTGGAACCAAATAAAACCTGAGTTGCAATCCTTAAAAAGAGAAATTTTTCCATTCCTAATTCAGTTTTCATAATTCTCCAATTAATCTCATTTAGCAGAGGGTAAGAAGTCAGCTTTAACTTCAGTGAATTTTCATAGTCTTAGCAATAGGAGCTAGCCCACTGTAATGGATATGTGCCTAGGACCTTACTACCTCCTTCTCATAAGCAGGAGATTGTGTCACTGGCTCCAGGACTTCAAAGACAGGAATAATATAAATCCCATTTTAAATCAGACTCAAAGTCATATATGAATCAATTTTCTGGACAAAGTCGGTCTGTGTCTGATTATGTTACTAGAAGTATTGTCTTTTTCCTAAAAAATATCCTTGCTGTACTATAAAAGATAATTTTCTTGTATTTTTTCATTATATATTTTATATTCATGAATATTAGAATAAAACCAGCTCTGGATGACAAGAATGTGTAGGCATACTTTTTGCTCTCTTTTTCTTCTTCTTTTGAGAACATTTAGGTAAGTTACAAACTTACATATTTAAAGAGAAGTTTATGATCCTATCTTTATGATATCATCTTTAAAGGCCAGCTTTATTTATTAATGTACTGAATGTATTTTCCTTTGACAGGACCATCATTCCTGAACTTCATATGTGCTCTATAATGAAAAGAACCCAGATGATAACTAGTAAATACAAATCGAGCATTGTTTTTCTGTAATGTATCTGTAAACATTAAAAATTTAATTACATAAATTTAACATCATGACTGAGCAGAGTCATACCAGCAAAGGTTTGCACGAGCTAGTTTGGTTTCCTTAAAAGTAAGTGATGTTTATGAAGGTGGAATGAAAAAGAAAGACCCAGCCTCAAGTGTTTGTGTTGTTTTTTAGCAGCTTTCGATACTTTACAGGAGGAATAGCATCTTGATAATTAAATCGCCCCTACATCTGTGCATTGGTGTCATCAGGATGCTGCCATATTGCATATGTTTAACAAATTGCACTTAATTTGTCTTTATATTTTCATTATGGAAATTGCATTCATATTATTCAACAACAAGAATCACCGTGTAAGAATGAGACCAGAAGATGGAATAACAAAACTGATTCAGGAAATTTGCAAGGTAAATGCATGTTAGCAAAGACAATACAAATCCTGCTTTGGCAAGTTACAAGAGAAATAAACAAAGCTGATAGAGAGAAGAAAGTGATTAATGAACAAATTATTTATTTCTGTAGTGATGGAAGTGTTCATAGCGCTCAAGAATAGATAAGAAAATTAAATCCAAGGGGAATGCAAAACTTCAAGTTTTGATGAGGAATGAGACTGGATTGGAGCAGCAGTGAACAAGCCACAGAGCTTTGGGGCATAATTTGAGTTACTTCAAACTGCAGGCTAAATTTAATTGTGATTTTTATCAATCGTTTAGTGAAAACTGGTTTTGGAGAAATAAAAATCTACGGGCTTTTGGATGGAAAAGTAAACCACCTTGAGAATAGTTTTAACAGTGGGGGGTTAAAAAATTTATGCAAAATTGTCTCTCCTGCTCTGGGTGTGGTGTAATAAATGCTCCTGTCTTGCAGGCAGCTCTAGTTGATATTGTTTGTAGGGACAACATTTTACTTTTTTCCTGTTGCTCAGAGTTAACAAAGTACATAGAGCTGGTGTCTAGAGGTAAAAGCTACACTTGAGAGTAGAGTTAGTTATTGATTAAGGCAGGCTGCTATGTTTAAATATCTGCATGTCTGTATCCTCTTAATTCTTATTCTATCAATTTGCATCCAATTTAGAGTGGTGCCTCGCGTGCTCCTTGATTTCTGCTCTCTGTTACGTGGCCCCTTACTATCTTGCACTAAATAATAAAACATAAAAATTGGAGTGTTCCCTGCAGTTCTTCCTGGCAAATAATTTTATTACTTGGCATTAAACTAGACTTTTAGTTAGTGAAGAATTATTATGATGAAAGCATTGCTTTCCTGCTGAGACCAAAGATGGGTAGATGCCATAGCAAGCACAAGTTAGTTTGGTGAAGAGAGAGGAAAGTCTGATTTCTGTAGACAGTGCTGCGTTGACAGGCTCAAGGCAGTAGTTGAGGATATGTTCTGGTCTGAACAAGGGCCCCTACTTAAAGGTCAACGGTAGCACTTAGTATGGGGAATCTCATCGCAAGGCTCTTTGGAGAACTTGGGTTGGCGTAAGATGGTATCTTGGATTTGTTTGGATCATGGTGCTTTGGATCTTCTCAGTCACAGGCAGTGATGTCATTGATGTGAGCACTGAATAAAAATAATAAGCCGCATATCCTGCTCCGGCAGGGGGGTTGGACTCGATGATCTCTTTGGGTCCCTTCCAACCCCTAACATCCTATGATCCTATCATCCTTGTCTCATGGCTGTTTCAGCTCATCTCCTTCCCTAGTGACCCCTGAGCTCTGGGGTCTCACTATTGTCTGTAGCTAGCAGTCAGTCCTAATCAACCCTTCGCTTCCACTTATAAGGCAGTAAAATCCACATCTCTAGTTCATACTGCTCCTCTTCCCAGAAGCAGTGGGGTTACTATGCTCTCAAGGGACAAGGAAATGATTGTGGCATTCTCTACATACCCCAAAGAAACATTTATCAGACTGTGTTTAGGGCCACAGGTCTTCAAAAGGCAGTGATCTTAAAAAAAGAAATACAAAGCCTTGAAGGATTTTGGGGGGTTTGGACTAAATGATCTTTCAAGGTCCCTTCCAATCCCTAACAGTCTATGATTTTTATTTGCCATTTCCACCTGCCAGCAATTAGAGGAGTAGGACACAAGATCTAGTTTTATGTGGAGCCTTATTTTCCATTTCCTTCCTTCCTATTTCCTTCCTCCTTTCCTCCCTCTCTCATGTCACCACTTCAGCACAGACACACATCTTGCATGATAACCACAACCAGGAAGAGCACTCACTCCATAAGAAGTCTAATCAATACCACTGGGCAGCCAGAGCCAAAAACATGTCAAAAATCAGTTGAAAATCAGAAGAATGTTACAGAAATAATTTAAAAACTCTAGTTGTGGTGAAAGGCCAAACCATGCTCTGCTTGGCTTAACAGTCCCAGCGTGATATGAGACAGGAGCTGTGAGACCAGTGCCTGGGAGAGGGGAATTCATTGGCATCACTCATTAAACGCAAGGGGTGATTGTATGAGCAACAACACAAAGAAATGCCAGCCAGCACTCCTGCACCTGCAGAGAGTTTGTCCCTGATGCAAAAGAAATGGGTGGGAGGGAGGGAGGGACAAGATACCAAGTGCAAAAGAGGCAATGAAGCAGGGAAAGGGGGGGCAGCAGGGATGTGCAGGGATAGAAGGATGAGGGGAGCAGGTTACCCAGTGCTGGAGATGGAGAGCAGCCATTGTGTGGGTGATGGCAGAAGCCCAATCGGAAGAGGAGAACGGGAGGATTTATGAGCCCAGTGATAATGAAATCCAGTTACCCATGACCATCTTATATTTCCTCAGAGAGAAGATGAGAGGGGCTGTCTCCAGTGGACAGGTGGAAGATTTAATGCCACCGTTCCACAATCATCATGTCTCCGTAAGGACAAAACGAGGCCCCTGATGCTGGCTGCCACTCCTTTGGAAGGGGCTAGCCCTCCCATATGTGCTTTCAGAACTGGTCAGGGCTGAGTGTCAGCAGCTGCAAAGGGAGGGAAGTTAAATAGCACCAGAGTCACTGCGGAAAAGCTCTGCATCTCTCTCAGAGACCAAGGATGGTCAGGACACTGCCAGACTGCAGCAGCCTAAATGCAGGATGCACCAAAATGCTCGTGTCAAACATTCAAAAGACTCGGCTACTGAGGACATCACACCAGTCCTGTTCAGTGCCACACACCGCCAGCCCCACACATCTTTGCTCCCACAGCCTTGATGAACAAGGTTGCATTTTCAGTCCCACCACTGCAGTGCCCCTCATCCCTGCCACAGGAAAATGGACACAGCAAGGGCCAGATCCTGACAATCATAGAATCCTTAGGTTGGAAAAGACCTTTAAGTTTGAGTCCAACCATTAACCTAACCATATCAAGCCCACTACTAAACCATGTCCCTAACTTCATATCTACAAAACAAAGGTAATTTCCTCACCAGTACAAAGTGCACAAAACCTCTGCCCCTCTCAAAGACACTCCTCTGTCTCTGAATCATGCAGGTGATTCATGCTGGAGTGGACACCGCTCTGCCTGCACCCTGCACATGCACTCCCCTCCAGCCCTCAGGTCCTTGCATGGTTTGTCCAGCTCACAGGCTGGAATGTGCCCGGTGGGTAGAGCCTTCGTGGCAAGAACTTGGGGAGCATGGACTTAGCAGCAACAGTGTAAACCGCAGGCAAACCAGGTCTGGGGTCCACATGGGGCCACCCACTGTCCTAGGGTGAAATTGGAGCGCTCAGCTCACTCCCTGAAGTGCCTGTACACCGATGCATGCAGCATGGGGAACAAGCAGGAGGAGTTAGAAATCTGTGTTCGGTCAGCCGATACGATCTGGTGGCAATTACAGAGACATAGTGGGACAGCTCGTACGACTGCACTGTGGTCATGGACGGCTATGTCATTTTTTGGAGAGACAGGCCAGCAAGGCAGGGTGGTGGAGTTGCTCTTTATGTGAAAGAACGACTGAAATGTATTGAATTGTGTCCAGGGGCAGATGAAGAGAGAGTTGAGAGTTTGTGGGTGTGGATTAAGAGGCAGGCTGGCATGGGTGACACTGCTGTGGGTGTCTATTACAGGCCACCAGATCAGGACAAAGAAGTTGATGAGGCCTTCTACAGGGAGCTGACAGCAGCCTCACAGCTACAGGCCCTGGTTCTCATGTGGTCTAGATGATTGGGTAGTGAGGTGGATCATGAACTGGCTGCAGAATAGAAACCAGAGAGTAGTGGTCAATGGTACAGAGTCCAGTTGGAGGCCTGTATCTAGTGGAGTCCCTCAAGTGTCAGTACTGGGACCAGTACTATTCAATATATTCATTAATGACTTGGATGAGGGATTAGGGTGCTCTGTCAGCAAGTTTGCTGATGACACAAGCTGAGAGGAGTGGCCAACACCCCAGCAGACTGTGCTGCCATTCAGCAGGACCTGGACAGGCTGGAGAGTTGTGTGGGGAGAAATGTAATGAACTATAACAAGGGCAACTGTAGAGTCTTGCATCTGGGTAAGAACAGCTCCAGGTACCAGTATAGGTTGGGGACTGACCTGTTGGAGAGCAGTGTAGGAGAAAGGGACCTGGAGGTCCTGGTGGACAGCAGGATACCCATGAGCCAGCAGTGTGCTCTTGTGGCCAAGAAGGCAAATGGCATCTTGGGGTGGATCGGAAGAGGGGTGGTATAGCAGATAGAGAGAGGTTCTCCTTCTCCTCGACTCTGCCCTGGTGAGACCACATCTGGAATATTGTGTCCAGTTCTGGGCCCCTCAGTTCAAGAGAGAGTCCACCGCAGAGCCACAAGGATGATTAAGGGAGTAAAACACCTCCCTTATGAGGAAAGGCTGAGGGAACTGGGTCTCTCTAGCTTGGAGAAATGGAGACTGAGGGGTGACCTCATTAATGTTGATAAATATGTGAAAAGTGGGTGTCAGGAGGATGGAGCCAGGCTCTTCTCCTTGTCATCTAATAATAGGACAAGGGACAGTGGGTGTAAGATGCAGCATAGGAGGTTCCACATAAACATGAGAAGGAACTTCTTCATGGTGAGGATGACAGAGCACTGGAACAGGCTGCCCAGGGAGGTTGTGGAGTCTCCTTCTCCAGAGATGTTTAAAATCCACCTGGACATGTTTCTATGCAACTTGGTCTAGGTGATCCTGCTTTGGCAGGGGGATTGGACTACATGATCTTTTGAGGTCCCTTCCAATCCCTAATGTTCTGTGATTCTGTGATGAGAAGGGTTGCTGCCACTTCCTGCAGTTCAGCAACAACAGCAAAGCAGGAAGCCACAGACTGTAGCCAGGGACCCAGAGGCATGAGAGGATAGAAGAAGAGCAGCCACAGCCACTGCAGCCCCCATATCCCCAGAGTCCTGCCATGTGAGCTGGGATCCCATATGGAGGGGCTGGGATGCTGCCCCAAGCTTCAGCTCAAAAAACGTGCACGTTACGGTATAAATATTTTGGTTTGCCTCCTCCTCTCCAGCCCACAAGCTCCAGCATGGAAACCACAACAGCAGCCCTCACTGCAGCCATTTGGCAATCAGCTCTCTCTAATCCCTGCAGTGATAATGTTTGCTGCAACAAAAGCCTCTGCAAACTCACCTGGCTTGCTGAGGCAGAAACTTCTACATCTTCATGTGACCCTTGGCAAGCGTTGAGGCTGGGCCAGCCACTAGACAAATGACAGATGTTCTCTGTTAGCTGCTTTCTCTTCACAGAGGGAAGGGGAATGATGAGGAGAGAGAAAGAGACACAGAGATTGGGGAAAGAAAACGAAAACCACTTTAATGAAAATAATAGCAATAAGATTAAATACTTACATGCATTTGCATACAAAAGTATACAAAACCAATACTGAGCCCAACTCCCTTAATGGCAATTACATCACCATCACCACTGACACTGTGTGCGGGTGCTGGACTCAGCAGCAGACAGGAACCAGATTCAGGAGCTGGATTCCAGAACTGGATTCAGCTTGTACCAAATATGACATATATGGGATGGAAATACCTTGTTTATTGTAGGGTCAGGACATCTCTCCTGCACACAGCTGAGGCCTCTCACTCACTGCACTCCAAGATGACACATGAGATTCAGCAGTGACCTTAGTCTGTACAGGAGCAAGTCCAAGCAAGACCAAACCTTGGCAGTAAGTGTAAACATCAAGTGTCACCACTTGCAGGAGCAGACACTGCACTGAACTGCCACGTTCAGAAGAGGCTGAACTCAAAAATAAAAACACAAAACAGAATTCTGTTCTAACTCCAATACTGACAATTCCCCACAGCCTGCAAAGACCCACACAGCTCCCAGGCACTGCTGTGAAGGAGCAGGTCTTCCAACAGAGTGGAGGGGGCTTTCAGCTCCTGGAAGGTGCTGCTCACCATGGGGACCACAGTGATTGCCACTTTTAAGGCCAAGGAGATGGCAGGCTGCCTTACGGTATTATCTGGCTGTCAGGGAGCTGTGTACCACTTTCTTTTCCTGTTATCCCCATGACAGAAAAGAGCTGAGTCCACTCCCTTTCCTGTTAACAGCTTAAAATCTAATGCTTGCTCTGAAATTAAAACAAAGGGTACAAAGCTGTGGTGAATC
Source organism: Phoeniculus purpureus (assembly GCA_028565055.1). Classification (NCBI taxonomy): domain Eukaryota; kingdom Metazoa; phylum Chordata; class Aves; order Bucerotiformes; family Phoeniculidae; genus Phoeniculus; species Phoeniculus purpureus. Next base: position 10,524,764 of record JAOXOE010000694.1, read on the forward strand.
TGACTGCCCTGCCAGCTGCATGGCCTCACAGCATCCCCAACATGAGCCCTTCCATAAGCTGCAGAGCATCTGCCCAGGACACAGATCTGCTGCACATCCTGCTTTTACCCCACACCACACACCTACAAGCCCATCACGAGCTACAAACAACTCTTTCCAGTCTCTTCCTCTTTCCCATGCTATGGGAGAAGCACTTGACCAGCAGAGCCCCTCTCTGCCGTGACAGGCACAGCATCCACACCACGATGTACAACCAGTGTCTGGAGAAGAGGAGTTTTATCTTCTCTAACTATCAGAGCATCTGTGTCCATGTCTTACTATCGCTGAAAGCAAAGAGCCATGAGAAGCACTGTAATGAATCCCAGGTACCAGCCCCAAAATTCCTCCAAGCACTTGGGCAAGTGTGACTGGATTTTGGTGGCGTGAAATTGCAATAATTTAAAATAGAGGAAATCTGTCAGGGGATTTCTTCACCGAGTCCTCTTGGAACAGGAAAAAAATGGGAAGAGAATTTGTCTAATAAAAATAATATTAAAGACAATCTTTCGCCAGCATACACTTTATGACTTTTAATTCCTGGGAAAGGAGATTAGGTCCTGCCTCCCCTAGCCCTGCTTTGGTTGTGAATGCAGCCAGCAGGCCCAGCCCTTCACTCCATCTGCACAGCAGGTGTCCAGGGAAACACCAGTAACAGCATCCCAAACTGCTGGTTTGCCCTCAGACACTGGGAGCAGAACACAACACACAACACCCTGCAGTATCACCCTGCATATGTGCTCCAAATCAACACTCCCAGTGTGGAACCTGAGCTTGGGACCTGCACTTACCTGGGCAAACATTTGTTTTGAGCTCTAACAGCAAGGTGAGCATGCTATTCCCCTGTGTAAACATCCACTCTCCAGGCATAAGCACTTCTGAGCTGCGCTGCTCTTCTCTGTTCAAACAGCAATGGTCTAGGTGAAACATGCTGCATTCTCCTGTGTCAACAGTCAGTGCTCCAGGTTGTCCTGCTCTCTTCTGAAATGTCTCTTGGCTTGAATGGGAACAGTCCAAGGGTAGCTATTTACCCATGAAAATGCATCTCCACTTTTCAGGTGCCCTCTGGTACTTGTGTCTTCTCAGCTGATGAGGCTGTGAAGCAGAGGGGAAGAAAAGGATGATAAACAAAAGAAAAATGGGTTAAAACCCATAGTGGGTTCATCCTCCCAGGCTAACATGTAAGTGTCTTGAAATAGGCAGAGGGAGCAGAACAGTCTCACTTCTCTGACCTGGTGCTGGTGCTCCGTGGAGGTGAAGCAGGAACATGTGGGGAGCAGGAGAATGCAAAACAGTCAAAAGTGAGAATGGAAAGAATGAGGAGGGAAGGTACCAGCAGAGCTCCCTGCAGAGCAAGTCTTGTGACCCATAGCAAGTTTGTCATTCGTGACATCGTGCTGATGGCATTTGATACTGGTACAAAGCCAGGAGGAGCATAGCCCATCACCAAGCAGAAGACAGTTTGGATCCCACCAGGAGGGGGAATGAGAAGTGCAGCATACAGTGTTCAGGCTTTTTCTACTGTCCACCAAGGACTCATCAGTGGGGAAGGGCCAAGGAAAACAATTATCTAAGTCTATGAGTGCAGGAAAGCCTTGAAAAACTGTGAGTGCGATGGGAACCCAGAAAAGAGAAACACAAGTCTAGGGGAGGTGTTAAGAGTAGAAGAGCAAGTTATGGGGTGACAGAAGGGAGGAATTAATAGCTTGAAGGAAAGACAGAGAAGATACAGGTAGGACAGACCACAGAGCTGTCTTGCCTAGGGGAGAATTCCCATGGGAGTGATGCACTTGCAGAGCTCCAGGACCATACTCTTCCCACATGACACAGATAAATGGAGAGGCAAAACTAGACAAACTTTGGCACCATGCAGGAAAAGGGAGCAGCATGGGGGTTAGGGAGGTTTGGTGGCAGAGGTGGTCAGAGCATGACCTAAGCAGGGTATGTGCCAGAAGCAAGGAGCACTGGAGAACAAGCTGGCTGCCACCCTGCTCCCCAAACTGAGAGGCAGGTAAAGAAGTGCCTGGGCCAAGAGAAGATGATGCCTCCTGCCCTCATCCCCCCAGGTTTTCTGTATGTCCTGGCAGGCACTGGAGAGACCCACAGTGTTCTGCATAGGACAGCACTGGGTACAAATCTCTCACAGCCAGCGCAGCATCCCTAAGCATGCTCTGCCGTTCACTTGATCCAGAAGCAGAGCCAGGCATGGCTTTCTCACCCCTGCCACATCAAGAAGCAAGCTGGAATTTCCATAATGGTTAAAAACAAGCCTTTGTTATTAGCCCTGTGAATTATTTATTCTATCATAATTAATGCAGAACCATTAAAGGCCACAGCAATGCTCCCCATCTAGCTCGTCTGCAAACACAGCTCCACTTCTGCTCACCATTTTGGCATTAAATATGCATCAGGACTAATAAACAGCTCAAAAGTGCTGATCACCATGAGCCTGTTGAGCAAAGCAATCTGAGCATAGACACCTCCCTCGGGAAGGGCTGTGCTGGAGGAAACGCGAGGTGGCTGGAGAGGGAGGCATCTTCCCAGGCAGAACAGGCTCACTCCCCCTTGCAACTCATCTGGTTCCCTGCTCTTAGCACAGAGCAGAGAAACTGTCCTGAGCCAAGCTCAGAAAAATGAGTCACCTCAGGCTCCTGTTTCATGTCTGCTCTCTCTTTTCAGGTGAGGTTTAGAGTAGATGGAACAACCAGAGTCCTCCTTTCTTTTCAGCCTTGTTAGGTTTGCAGAGATGCTAGCCAGGGTGCAGAGCTATAGGGACAGTAGCCATGAGACACTGGAACCGTCTAGGAGGATGCCCAAACCTCTGACAGACAGGAGAAGCTGAAGGCTTCCCCAAACTTCTTAAGACTTAGCAGGGAAGGACTTGCAGACACTTTCCTTTGCCATCTCTCTGAAGCACCTCTGTAACCACTTCAGGACTCAGGTGCTCCAAGAATAAACCCTTCACTTGTTATTCTCCTACTTCTTACCCTCCTAGCTAGCTGCAGAACAACAAAGAGGAGTCCACCCTGGCCATTCTTTCCTGTCTAATGGACAGACCGTGGGTCAGCAGAGGTAAAGGTTTAGTGTTCTAGTGTGGTAGAGATGATTGAGAAAGGAGCCTGCAGAGTCAGAGAAGAAACTAAACACGTATTTTCTGGGCTAATCCCAGCCCAGCAGCAAAGTGCACTTAACAGGACCCTTCTCTAAACCTAATCTCTCTCATTTGATGTTTCTTTTATTCAAGGATCTTTCTGGCTGCAACAGCTATTTCTCTGTCTACAGTCCTTGGTGCATTTCTCCTGTTATCTTTAGTCTTGGTGTATTGATCTCTCATTCCTATCAATCCATCTGATTCTTCTGTGCTTATTTTTGCCTGTCACTCAATTTGCTGCAGTACACCTGTCCTGTTCTACAATGTGTAGCTCATATCAGCCTCCTTTTGCAAATCTCCACTTCCCAGTGAGGAGGGACGCCGAGCAGAGAGCTACGTGACAGCCTGTAGTGTCTGCACAGCTCTTGGGCAGTGGCTGGGAGATGAACAGTCCATCAGGCAGAGCTGCTTTGTGTCACGAAGAAACCCTGACTTGGCAGGGCTGGAGCATCCTCTTGACAGTACCTGGTAAGGGGATAAATATAAATTAGTTAGCAGCCACCAGAGCTGTTGGGTGTTCTGTACTATAACTCCTGCTTAGCAGAGATTAGTCAGAACCTTGATCCTCTGATCTTCAGCCACCTCTGAATCCAAAACATCAGCCGTACCCTTCAAGATTAGGGCATTTTTGACAGTGGCATCAGCTCTCCATGCTGGCTAGATAAAGGCAAAGCAAGAAACAGGGAAAGGTGAATGAGAAGAGAAACAAAGACTAAGTGAGGAGGACCGAGATGGTCCCTCAGAGTTACTCTTGGCTTGTTTTCACCTTTTGTTTATGTAAAGTTGAACTGGGAAAACAAGAGAGGCCAAGCAGAAAGCCCCATCATTTACCCTGGCTCATTAACTCATTATCCTTAATGTAGGCCATGTTGTGGCAAGCAGAACAAGGGGAAGAAGGATTTTATGTCTCAGAGTAGAGTAATAAAGTCCCTCCTTACTCATCAGACAGCCACTTTGCAGTGGGCTTAAACTGACAGATGCCCAGATTACCCAGCCATTCCTCCACAGGTCTGAAGCCCTTACAAAGGATCTGGTCCCTGTTTGCATTCTTTTCTGTGGGGCTAAGCGTGCTGGAGGCCCCAACCCTGGACACCACAGAAGCACACGTTTAGTGTGCACGCAGTGTATAGAGTGACACCCAAAACCACTGGGACATCCATCTGTTGTGAATGCTGGCAGTTGGATCCTGGCTTACCCTTTGCTGAAAAACTGGGCTTGGGGCACTAACAGAGTCACAAACTCATCAACAGGCATCACAGCTACGTGTGGTAGACAAGGTGGGGTTCCAAACCCAGACCCTGCCATAAAGGTAGATCTGGATCTTCAGCAAGCGTCCCAGGTGTCTATCGCAACTTCCCTGAGAATGGCTCATAGCTGTGACGAGCCCTGTTGTTCGCTGGGCAAAGCTAAGCAAGAGCATCTGGTGAGTGTGGACTCACCTGGAAAGCCAGAAGGCCAGTTCCCCTCCTTAGTGAGATGGAGGCCTCAGAAACATCCCCAGGAGTCCTCCAGTCTTGACCTCACCAGCAGGGCAAGATGACTACTCGCATGAATACTGATAGAGTGGGAGCTTGCAGGTCCATGAAAATATGTCCAAGGGAACTGCCAAACCTGACACCTCTCTCAGGAGTGGGGACAGAGACACATCTTTGAAAAAATGTATGGGTGTTCCTGTAGAATGGCATAGAATCCTAGAACTGTTTAGGTTGGAAAGGATCTTTTATCATCAGACCCAACCATTAACCTAACTGTGTCCCTAAGCTCCATATCTGCACAGCTTTTAAACACATCCAGGGATGGCAATGTAGAAGGACAAAGCACTCGAGATGTGTCCTGAGTCAAAATGGCCTCAATGGTAAAAATCCTGAAGCTAAACCTCTTACTTCACAGACCATAGCTGCCCAGGGACAGAAAAGATACTGTCTCTGTCGAACTACCAGATTGCCCCTGGTTGGGCAAACAGCAACCAAGACAGTGATGCAAAGACCATTCTTTTTGCCTTTCTGCCACAGTCACAAATGAGAGAGATGAGGAAACAACCGCCATTGACAGAATTTGAAGATTCATGCCTCCAATAAAAACTGTCCCCGTGTTGTAGTCCTAGCACTTCAGCTGGAGATTGCTTTCAAAGGAAAAAAAAAAAGACAATGACAGTGAGGTTCTTATTTAAGAAGTCCTGTTGTGCTCTTGGGAAGGTCAAAAAAGAGGGCTAGCTTGCAAAGAAAGTTTATAATCTGGCTTTGAGGACTCTATGACTGCAGTCCAGGGCTTCAAATTCAATGGTTCAAATTATTCCTGTGATCTTTGGAAGCTGGTGAGCTTTGAAGGTTCATGATCGCACTTCTTATGACAGAGTTTCACCACAGGCCTGCCTGGGGTTCTCTGACATGTCCCCAGGCAGAGAAACTGAGTCCAGTGACTGGACTCCTTTGCCTTCCAAGAGGGATGTTCCATCCAGCAGACTACATAGGAATGGGTACTCCCAACCCCTCCAGCAGGAGCTGAGCACTCAACAGATCCCTCCTCTCCTATCTCCTTCTTCCAGCCCCAGCAAAAAAGCAGGGCAAAAGGAACCAAATCATTCTGCATGTGGTGCAAGTGCTCCCCCTCCCTCATCTGTCACTGAGCAGCTCATCATTGCACTTTCTCCACTGCACGCTTGTTGGCACTACCAGTGTTGCTTCATGTGGGGGTGGAAAAGTTCTGCAGCCTCAGGGCATGAGTCTCACTTTCTTGGACACCTCTTACCTTCAGTTAAATGATCACAGCAGCTCTTCCCTCTACTGCCTCCCAAGTTCACACCATTTAAAATGCCAGGGTTGTCATAAGTAACCCCCAGGTTCACTGTATAAGCGCAGCTCCCACAGCGTGGGGAAATCATTCCAGGAGTCCCCAAAAGTGCCAGCTCTTACCTGAACTAACTGATGCAGCAGCCAAAGGCTAAAACAACCTTAAATCTCACTAGCCCAAAATCAGGACCCTGAAAATCTATGGCTTTATAACAGGCTCCAGGAGAAAACCAGGAGAAAAATGGGATGAGTTGAGGAACAGAGGAAGAAGGCACGGACACTTGCCCTATGCTCCCAGCCTCCAGCAAATCGTGGACTTCTCAGGCTGGCTTGTTTGATTTAAAAGCTGCTGTGCCTCAGCACGGGCCATGCCTGTTCATTTCATGACCAGCAGAAGACCAGGGCTTTGGGGACAAAGTGTGTTAGGGAACTCATCCACGCCGCAGAGAGACCAGAGAGAAGGGAAGGATTGTGGCAGTCTGGATTGTCCTCATCCAATATTAATCTAGTACTTTCTCTGAACTTAAAGAATATTAAAAACATCAATACAAGTCATTGACTCTTTGAAGAACACACAGCACAAAGCCAATCCACTCCCAGAGAACAGACTGGGCAGGAAAGACATGAGTTTAAGCTGGCAGTGAAGTGCCATGGGGAAGGACAGTCCCAGGCACTGGGACTTGCTGCAACAGAGCCTTTGGAGATGCTGAGCTCAGTCCATGGCCCTCCCCTCTATCTCCCCTACATCCTAGCTGTGGTTGGCATGTGGGGACATGGAGCTGGGAGGGCACAGGACCAGCCAGAAGCTGGCAAGCACAGTGGCACCCACCATAATGAACGCTGCATGGCAAAGTCATGAGCTGCTGCAGCAGAAACAAACAGACTTTCCTGTGTGATGGGTTCAGGGGGTCAATGCACAGCAGTGCAATAGTCAGCTTAGGTAGATCACTGAAGCACTCACTAGTCCTGGCCAGAATTGAGCTTGGAGGTGGCAACTGTGAAATTTCCTAGGCTGTTGCTAGGCTCCAGAGATAACATGACCTGTGCTGATGAGCAGCTAGAAAACACTTCAGCCTGAGGACTATCAGCAGCAGAGACTTGCTATCCTCTTGGCCTGAGACCAAAGGAGGAGGACGAAAAGCAGTAACAGCCAACTACTCGATGCAAACAGGTCCATAAGTCTCAGTTCTCACATAAAGCACAAGCTATGCTTTGTGTCTGACACGAAGTGATTCAGCCAAGGCCAACCCACCGGGAACACTGCCCACTGCTTGCCAGCAGAAAGACCTCCCACAAACTGCTGGTTTGTTGGTTGGCTTTTTTGCTGGAGATATTTTCCTTCAATTTGTCATTCACAAAAGGTCATCTTTAAAGACAGCCACCCAGTGCTACCCATCATTCCAGAGTTCTGACAAGCCAAAGGAACTGTCAGATTACGTTTTGCCTCCCATCTACACTCAAGGTTTTGTATTCAACATTCTTTCTTTCCTTAATGGAGTTTTCCCTTCAAGGCCAGCACACCATCAGAAACCAGAGAGCACCAGCAAAAGGCAGAACTTCACACACAGGAGAAGCCTTACAATTCAATTTACCTCCAGAGAGATGCTGCCACAGCAGGAAACCTCAAAACAGACATTACTCAGGAAGCAGGATACAGAACAGTCCCAAATTTAGGATAATCCAGATAATGGTGAGGTTTGCAGGGATCACAGGGAGTTGAGCAGAAATAAGACTCCTTGTGTCTCAGGTGAACAGGCAGGGGAGAGCATCTGGAAATGGCAGGGCTCCTGAAAGCTTCTCTCAAGGGGAGCATACCTCTGTGTCACCTGGTCTCCAGCCCTGAGCACAGTGAAGAAACTCTGTGAGGAATTTACTCTGCTCCAGCCAGTCCTTCGGTAGGATGGCATCTGAAGAGGGACAAGAGTTGACATGACCCAGACCAAACTGCACGTGCCAGCATCATGGAGGGTTAGTTCTAAGAGTTTTATCAGCAACACATGATTAAGAATAATCATTTACACCTTCCTTTGGTTGAAGGTGAGCATGAGCCATGTTTGGCTCTGCAGCTCACACCAATGCAGATTAATGAGCTCACTGGTTATGCGAAGGGGTGTTCCAGAGACACTTCCTCAGGGCAGCCATCAGTCTGGGACTGGAAACCAGGTAGGAGGAAAGATGAACTTTCAGGACAAGAGGGGAGCAGAAAAGGCACATAGCACCTATTGTTTGTAACTGTGATATACAAAAAAGACTTTAAAGTCCTTTGTAGAGGTAGAGTGAGCCATGCACAGCCCCAGAATAAGCTGAAAGTGGCAGCATTATGAGGCTGAACCGTGGACAGATTATGCAAAAGACCCCAGGGCTACCCACAACTCACAGATGACAAGGAAACTTGGGAGCTGAGCAAAGCCCATCCCAGGGTCAGCAGAGCTCTCAGAAAGCAGGTGCCCTGCATATATGCAAGGAACCAGATTTAGTCAAATCAGATACGACGTGAACCCGCAGGCTGCTGAGGAAAGAGCCAAGAAGATAAAGTCCTGTTGAAAACACATCAAACCAGCCCCAAGCCGACTCAAACAAGAAAAGGAAGAAACCCCTACGATTAACAGCACATTGCTGCTGGCAAGAAGTTGAAGAGGGTGATGGCTCATTTCCCCCACTGCCTGCGCCTGGAGGCACCCAGGGGAGCGAAGCACCAGAGACACAGGGGAAGCGCTAGCTTTTACTTGCACAGCGGCTAGTCTCTGCAGCACTGTTGATGGCATTTGTTCAGTATTGATTCCAGAATCAATAGGCTGGCTGTGTTAGCATCACTGGAACTGGACTAGTAATAACAGCTGTTCACTGCACTTTTGGTTATCGTGTGTAAAGTTTTAATTAAACTAACAATAAAATCATGGTTTGGTACAAGAGGTTGTGCTTAATTTATGGTGGATAACATGCCCCAGCTCGTCTAATACATTCCTGTGCTGCCCCACCTCCCAGGGTGGATGGGGTGCAGGCAGCTGCCATCCTCCCACTGGCTCAACACTGGCCCCTTCAGAGAGACTTTTCTCAAGGCTATGGCCTCACAGCTCTCCCTCCTCCAGAGCGAGTTTGTGGGTCAAGGCACAGAATAACTCACCACCTCCACCTTACACGTCTGCCTGCTAAGGCATTATGGCTTCTGAAAGCAGCCAGCACCCACCTTGCAGCAAAGGCCTTGGTGTGCAAAGGCAGAGGAGAAAAACATGAAGTTTGAATCTGTCTGTTGCCGACACCACTGCAGAGGCAGGTTAAGGGCATAGCACTGGCTGGCTTACAGCAGCCCTGCTCCAGCTCAGGGTAGCTGAGCCACATCCCCAAGAACAGCCCAGGTCAACCACAGCATTAACCAGGCTCTGACCAGGGCTAGAAGGACTGAGTTCAGGAAGTCTGCCAGCAATCAAGGGTTCTGCCCCACACCATCCTGGGAACAGCATCCATCCCTGTTTGTTCCACCTTCTGCAGCCTCCCTCAGGATACTCTCAGAGACAGATGTGATAGGTACCATCCCAACAGCTCTCCCAGATTCTGCCCCACTGTGCAACTACAAACTTGTCTGTGTGCAGGGCTTCTTAACCCTGTGTCTATCTCAGCTGCACCTTCCCAATCAGGAGCCTTTCCCCTCGTGAAAACCAGGTGGAGTGGTACAGAGGAACGCAGTCACCTCGCAGAGAGCTGGGTGGCCCTGGTCCTTCATTTCAAACAGAAACACTTTACCCAGCTTCCCTCAGCACCCCAAATCAGCCAAACATTCCTCCAGCTCTTTTGCATGCCCCCTCTCCACCCACTCCCTCTTTCAGCATCCATTTCAGTGCCTGGCAGCCTCCCAGTCCTCCTGGGGTTAGAGACAGCCTGTTCTCACAGCCTACCCAGGGTACCAGTTCACCACAACAGGCTCACTTTTAATTTGCTTACCCAAGCAATAAAGCAGAAATGAGGAATGGCAGCTAATTAAAAGTATTGATTCATGTGACATTCAAAACTATCCAGAGCAAGCCGGGGCAGGGGGAAGAGGGAGAAGGAGCCTGGAAGAAGAGGAGATAAGCAGGGCTGCAATGATCAGGGGTACCCCTGCTCCCTCTGATTTCTTACTGTGGGGAAGACCCTTCTGTTGTAACAATCCTGCTCCTACAGTGCACTGTCCCCAAGACATCAGGGTTTTGTTTAACCAGAAGAGTCCCCAAGATCCCCAGTACATCAGTTCCACTGAAGTTGGGCATGCCCCGTGTGTTTTTAAGACTGGCTGATGGTAGGCTGACAAAAACCCTGAAACAGGGAAAAGCACAGTTGTGTTCCTACAGCAATGGCACACCACACTCAAAGGTTACTGCCTGCAGCCTCCTCTGCCCTCCCCATCTGTGAAGCCACATGCAAACACGCAGAACAGGTTGTATTTGTGACTCCCATACACACAGGACTAGGGGTTAGCAAATGCAGACTACTTCCAGTCTAAACGTCCCACAGCCCATCTGCTCTGCACTCCACTGAATCCTCCCTGCTACGAGAAGATAGTTTTTAGCACCAAGTTCAGTGCCTATAACTCACATGGGAATGGGAAGAGGACAAATGGAGCCCATCTCCGGGGACTCAGGTCTCTGCTGTGGCTAGGCTTCTCTCATCTAATGTCTGACCTAATGAACACACCATTTGTTAGATGAAGGTGATTACAACAACCTGGGAGATGGGACTGCCTGCCCCTGGCCTGAGGGTCCTGAGAAGAAAGTGGCTGCTAAGTCTTTGCTTCTCAACAAGAGCAAATTTTTGTGTCTCAAGAGGCAAATGAAGAGCTTCTAGACAGTGCTCTGCCAATGACAGAGCTATGAATAGACTCAAAAGCACCCACAGCCACCAACAAGGTGAGAAACTGTGGCTCTCTTGCCGTGCATTACCCATTACACCATCTCCCCATCCTCCCCCTTGTGGAGCTGCTGACGGCTGTCCTCATGGGGTCAGAAAAGAGCCAGAAACTAGGGCTGAAAGCTTGCTCCTCACCCCTCTGATAACACTCACCCAGCAGATGATTACCAAGGTAGCAGGGTATCCAAGCGCAGCATCACCATCTGAGGACTCAGAAGCAAGGATGATCCTGCAGGCAAGGAATTTTGTTCTGGATATGCTCCAAAATCTTCCCAGAGAAGTGCCGCTCCCCTGCTGCCCAGCCTCATTCCACACCACATGCAGGTATCACTGCACTGTAGGACAGCAAAGGTCCTGCTACAGCTACTAATCCCACCAGGCAGCAAAGGGATTCCTCTCTGTGGCAGATCTTATCTGGCTACAAGAAGTATAAGCCTAAAAGCTTCTGCTGTATTTTTTCTCCCTCTCCTCTACCCTCTAGCCCAGAACATGGCAATGTTTAGGAATAGATCTGGGAAAAACATGCCACTTGGCGCAGGGAGGGGACAAAGGTGAGAGGAGTTTCAGAGGAAGGAGAGGAAAGGAGATCTACAGTCTATAAACATCCTTCCTTGCAGACCCAGCCCTTCCGCTTCTTCCACCCTCAAACAACTGCTTGGAGGAGACGTCTCCAACTTCAGAGGGTGGAGAAACCAGCCAAGGTGGATGTCCCCACAGAAGGTTGTAAGCTTATGAACAACCAGTCCTGTGCCATTGTCACCCAACCCAAGCCTGGATCCTGGACTCAAGACCCAGCTCAGGTTCTACCATCGTTACCCTGACAAGGCTGCCTGGCTACAACACTTCGCGCTGCCTTGGAACAGCTTACCTGAACTGTGGAGCCTCCAGGAAAGGGCAGAGTCTGCTAGGCTCTACCGAATCCCATGGCACACCAGAAGATTTACTAACTAGCATGTCAGCCTGAACCCTTCCCCCATGGACAACCAGCTTGATGAGCTTCTCTTAGGACACCACCTGCAGGACTGTGCTGAGGGCACCAGGGAGAGGCACATGATGAGACAAGGAAGACATCAGCCTCCAGAGCATCACGCTTTTGGGTCAGATGAAGAAGTGGTATCAGGAAGGTTTCCTGGCGTTTTCCTCCAAGGGAGATGGTTGAGATGGCTTCACTTCCTGATGAACCATTGCCCTGAGCTGCTGTCATAGCAACACACAGTCCAGTTCATGAAGGAATGGGTACTTCTGCTTGTTTTATCTAGAGGGAGGCAGCACCCTGGTATTTGGAATGGGGGAGCCAGTCAGCACTGGAGCTTACAGAAAAGATGGCCTGGATCACCTGCAAGAGGAGTGCAATGGCCAGCCACTTCAGCTCTGCTTCTTATGGTTGGGAAACACTCTCACAGGGAGGGCGATATTGCCCTCACACCACATTGAGAACCAACGTGAACACATTGTGGTGGATAGAAAGCTTGAGCTCAACAGGGCAAAACTGGGATTGAGCAGTCACCATTCTGTGACCAACACCAACCTTGTCCAAAGGGCAAACCACACCTCAGTGAGTCAGGACTCACTGAAACACCTCAGAAGGGTCCTCAGATACTAATCAGGGTCTGCAAAGAAAACGCACTAACGGATGGTCTCTGTTGTCTACAGCCTTTTCCCAGGAGCAGCTCCAAGACACAGCACATCCACCATCGTCAATGGAACATGAGAGCAAGCTGAGCACAAAGTCTTTTCTTTGAAATCCTACTCATACCTGCAGGAGAACAAGGCAGAGCTTTGATTTCAGAGCTACTGAATACAAATGATCACAAGCAAGCCAGTCCCCCCTCCAGGGAACAGCTCCCTAGTAGGCTGGTGACCTTCTATACCACCTCCACATCCCAGCCCCTGAAGAACAGGTGGAACTCTTGCTCACAGCATCCTGCTGCAGAGGCAGCTCCTCATTCCTGGGAAGGCAGCATCAGCAGCATGCAGATGGTTCTGGTTCCCTTGGGGTGCCGGGAAGGCAAGAACTGGGGGAGGCAAAGCCATCCAGACAGCATTGAGAGGTGCCTGTGCTGAAGAGCTTGGAGCTGCCTCCAAATTTTCCTGCTTTTCAAGAGACTTGGGTCCAGCTGAACCCACAGAAGAGACATAATACAGTCCAGAAGAACGAAGCTTTGTCACTGCTTTCCACCACTAAGGTCTTGGCTGAGCAAGCCAGACCTCACCTCAGCAATGCAGACTAGTGCAGCATCACAGCACTATCACTGCTGAGAAGAAAATCACCGAGTTCAGCAGCACCAAGAGCAGTTGCACTGCTGCTCCTGCCATGCCACACCCCAGAACTGCAGCCATTTGGGCAGTCATGGCTCCCACAGAGCCATGAGACAACCATCTCCACTACCTCTGCTCTTCACCTTTCCCCTAGCACTGCTTGCACCACAATAGATCTTCTCATCAGGACAAGTCAGCTGTGCTCTAAGACTCAGAGGCTTCAGGCTTCTTGCCAGACCCTGGGCTCAAAGCCAGGCAATCTGCAATCCCAAAATCCAGTTGTCCAAACTCATATGAGCCCTACTTGCAGCTTGCTGACCTATGTCTGGAGAGGGGGCAAAGCCACTGAGTCCCATGTGCTGCAGTCTCCAGCCCTCCTGTCCACAGCCTAAGAAGTTGTTATCTTGGCTTGCTCACAATCAGAAAAATTACTCTTAGTGAACATCTTAAGAAAAAACAAAAAGCAAACTGCCAGGCTGCAGGAGTCGCAGCGCTACATCCTGGTGAGCTCTCTCTATCTCCCCCGGCTGTGAAACGGGTACTGAATTTCCCAGAGGATGATGAGAGCTTTTTCTGGGTATCATCCAGCAATGATTATTTCATTCCTAGAAGCAGCATTCCGAGAGAAGGAGGGAAACCCAGCACCACACAACATATTCACAGCTGATTCACCCAAGAACCCCAGCCCTTTTCCTGAAGCTCCAGTAGAGGCAGGTGAGACCTGAAGATGCATCCTCTAGCAGCAGCAGATTCACAGAAAACATCCACCGCAGAAGTCAAGGGGCTTCCCTGGTTTGACAGCACTGGAAGGGGTCACTACCTGTAGGACAAACACATTTCCACTCCCAGTCTGGGGTGGAAATAATTGTTTAGGTTAGAAAAGACCTTTAAGATCATTGAGTCCAACCATTAATATAACTGTACCAAGGCCACCACCAAATAATATCCCTAAGCTCCAGACCTACGTGACTTTTAAACACATCCAGGGACATTGATTCAACCAGCTCCGTGGGAGCCTGTTCCAGTGTGTGATGACCCTATAGAATAAATGTTTCCTCAGCATCCAAAAAAGGATGAAGATACTCCCTAGTGCTCCTGTTATTGTTAATACATTTATAGAAACATGTTCGTTGTCTATTACGGCTCTTGCTAGGCTGCATTCTAGTTGCCCTTTGGCCCTTCTAATTTTCTCCTGCACAGCTTCACTATGTCTTTGTAGCACTCACAAACTAACCCTTCCCTGCCTTCCAAAGGTCACTGATCATTCTCTCTTGGATTATGGAGGATCAATAATCTACAAAGTAGTCCAATGCATTAAGGTGCACAGGCAAGTTTTTGCCAGACATCCTCAGCTTTTCCTCTTGGATGCCAGGCTGAGGAGCAGCCTTCAGCAGCCCTCTGCTCCCCATATCCAGAAAGTCTGAGAAGGGAAAGTTCCACATCAAAACCACCTGTAAAATGGGCAGCCAAAGCCGTATCTGCCATGCCCCATGTCTGCTCTGCTGGGAATTCAGGCAGCCCGCAGCTGTGCCGTTGTGTGCTCCTCTCCAACATCTGTCCTGCTCACTGAAGAAATCACGGAGCTGCTGCTAATTTCATTAGCAGGCCTGTCAAGCAGTTCATCAGTCTATGATTTCCTGGCTTGCTGCCACCGGGAAACAGGCAGGATCTGCTCTGAATTCACCAAGCCATCCTGTGGGGTAATTTGTCTGGAGGCTTAAAAGTTCCCAGGTGGATTATTATCTCAGATTAAAACTGAGCAAGGGAGTGGGTTTGCTGCTTTTTTCATGATTATTTTTTCCCCCTGGAATAAGCCAGAACATCCCTGCAGCCCACAGGCAGGAGCTGCTCCGTCTCTGGGATGGGCAAGGCTGAGCGAGACCAGAGGCACTGCTGGATCTCCCTGTACCCCCAACCACAGCAGCCAAGAGGCTGCTCACAGACTCTCAGCCTGCTGCCTGCAGGAAGGGTGCTGGAGCAGCGCATGAAACAGGCACAGGGGAACTGGAAAGCCCCAGAGTGACAGAAGAGAATCATAGAATGTCTTGGGCTGCAAGGGACCTTTAAAGGTCATCCAGTCCAACCCCCCTGCAGTGAGCTGGGACATCTTATCATAGACTGGCTCAGGTCGGAAGGGAACTTAGAGACCATGTACTCTAACCCCCTGCCACGGGCTACAGCAACTCTCAACCAAAGGCATCATCCAACCTGCCTTGAACACCTCCAGGGAGGGGGCAGCTACAACCTTTAAGGGCAATCGATTCCAGAGTCTCTCCACCCTTGTACTGAAGAACTTCTTCCTCAGATCTAGTCTAAACCTTCTCTCCTTCAGTTTAGAACCATTTTTCCTTGTGCTGTAGCTAGATCACCTTGGGAAAAGTCCCTCTGCAGCCTTCCTACAGGTTCCCTTCAGACTTTTAGCTAGATCAGGTTGCTCAGAGCCCAATCAAGCCTGACCTTGCATGCTTCCAAGGATGGAGCTTCTACCGCCCCTCTGGGCAACCTGTTCTCCAGTGTTTCAGCACCCTCAGGGTAAAGAAGAGAGGCTGCACACGCCGCCGGTGCGGGTCAGGGTGCCCCGTGCGGGCTCACAGCTCCCTCTTCTGGCTCCATCGCTGCAGGGCTGGGGGGAGGATCTCGTCCGCCTTCGCTGCGGGCGGAGCGCGGCTGCTGCTGGGGGGCTGCCCCGCTGCAGAGAGGCAAACGGGGGAGCAGCAAATCACAGGAGAAAAGGAAAGCTGGGAGCCGGGGCTGCTGTTAAAAGAAAAAGTGCAACAGGAACCACCTCACCTTCACCCAAAACCATCTTAGTAACCAAAAAAATAAAAAGCCATAAATATGACAAAAACTTTTTATCTTACCCCGGATTCTGGTTTTGGTTATTTAACCCTCCCTCCCACACCAACAGCATGGAAATGCTCTTAAACGGAAAATTCTCACATAAAATCGCAGAATGGCCAGGGTTGGAAGGGACTTTAAAGATCATCTAGTTCAAGCTCCTGCCATGGGCAGGGACACCTCTCATCAGACCACATTACCCAGAGCCCCATCCAACCTGGCCTTGAACACTTCCAGGGAAGGGGTATCCACAACTTGTCTGGGCAACCTGTTCCAGTGCCTCAGCACCCTCACTGTAAAGAATTTCCTCCTAATACCTAATCTAAATGTAGCCTCCTCTAGGTGAAAGCTATTTCCCTTCATCCTATCGCTGCAAAATGAAGGCAGGCAGAGTGGCATTGCCAGGAAAAGAAAGGACAATGGAAATAGCCCGTTTTCCACCACAAAAACCTTTCTGGGTTGGCACCATCTGATGTGTCATCCCGTTATTTTAGCCAAACTATTGGCTGAATTTGACCCAGAGCATTAATTCCTCCAAAGTTCCTTTCTCTACCAACATGTTCTTCTGAGAGACCTGCCCTAGCCCATCCCACAGACTGCGCACAGAAACAGATTGTTCCAGATGTCAACAGAGGGGTCAGGACAGGGTACATGTCTGAAGCAGGAAATGAGGTTACACCCCCCAGTCCCAGCATCTGCACAGTGCTGGTACCGTTAGGCACTGCTGCTGGGGCTGCTGTTGCTTGCAGAGTTTTGGTGACCTGCAGTGCGTCCCTCACCAAGAAACTGCTTACCCCATGGAGCCCACAAGGCTGCAGCATAGCCCCACAGAGCTTTACCACCATGTGCAGTGGTGCCACATTTTCACCCTTGCACAAGTCTCTGTGGCTCTACCATTCATTTCTCCTCCAGAAGGCAACCGGCCTGCAAACTCTCAAAGCTCCCACCGAGTACAAGAAAACCTCCTGCCTGCAAAAATAAATGTGTTCTGCACTCTTTCTGAGCTAAAGCAAATATGAGCACGGTTGGGTCCCAGCACTGCTTTGCTTCCTTAAAAATTTGTAATTTCAGTGAGATCCTTCCTGGCATATCTAGCCATCACTAGACAGAGAAGCGAGATGGTGACTGTCTTCCTTCTGGGCACAGTGAAACAGGCACTGTCGGGACAGCGAGCCATGGTGTTGTCCAGCCTCTGTGTTGGACTTGTCATCTGAGACAGACATAACCCAACTGGAAACCACACGGCCTCCACAAACAGAAGAGCTCAAGAACACCATCCCCAGGATGCTTGGAGTACTGAGTGGCCTGTGCCATGTGCCATCTGACAGCATCAAATATAGCAGAAGGAAAAAGAGAACAGACAGGCGGGCAGTAGCTGTCTGACCTTCCAGCTAGATGTCCGGGCTCAGTGTGTGCATGGTGATGACACTCTACATATTGACAGTGACCCACACAAGCCTCTTTATCTGCAGACACAGAGGCACAGATTTTTCTTAGTTGAGTTCTGGTATGTATGGTTAAGGAGTCTCTTGGTGCACCCAGGGGCCCCTCCATGTAAGGTGCAAGTCCCACTTTCCATTAAAGCAAGTAGGAGGGAGGAATTGTGATGGATAAAGACCTTTCACAGAGCTGGAAGGAAATGTTGGCAGTGGCATTAGCCATGTTCTCAGTAATCCAAGTTCAAGGTCTCAGACCAAAGCAACAAGAAAAGGAACAGGCTGGAAGAAGAGCTAGGACAACCACTAGAGTTGGAGCTAAGTCAGTAGCTGCCATGAAGGCAGTGGCAGCAGCAATGCTAAACAGAGACTCAAGAGAAGTCCGTGACAAGGTAGCCACAGGATGTGGCTCATAAATAGCAAATCTCAGCATAAGACTAGCCATCATCTAGCTGACCTCTACAGTCCTTCATTGCATCCCACCAGGTAAAGCTGTCTCCTCATCCTCAAGCAGACTGTCTGAGCTGTCAGAGAAGTCCTCCAGATCCTGCTGCCTCATCGTGGTCTCCAGAACAGTGATGCGTTGCTTGAGCTTCATCTGGGCATCATTGTACTCTGTCAGGAGCTGGCCAATACGGGTGTGCATTGTGTCCAGGTTCAAGGACAGCCTGTCCAGTCTCTCCTCCACAGTCTTCCCTTCCATGCTTTCATCTGCAGCTGACTCATCCAGCAGCCCTTCCTTCATCAGGATCTCCCGGCCACGCTCCTCCAAGACCCTTTTGGCATCAGGATATTCTGTGACTGCCTCCATAAGATCTTCCTTTGACAGGCAGAAGAGATCAGAATAGCCCAAGCTACGGATGTTGGCTGTGCGCCTGTTGCCCATTTTACTCCCTTTGATGTTGAGGATGCTGATCTCACCAAAGCAGCTTCCTGCAGTGAGCAAAGCATACTGTGTCATTCCATCATCTGCCACCACAGCCAGCTTCCCCTCCTTGATGATGTACATCTCTTTCCCAACATCTCCTTTCCGGCAAATGTAATCCCCTGGGCTGAACACCTGAGGCCGAAGCTTCAGCACCAGCTCCACCAGTAGACCTGCCTCACAGTCCTGAAAAATCTTCACCTTCTTCAGAGTCTCCAGGTGAACATTGATGGCAATCTCTGCCCTTAGCTTATCAGGGAGATTCTTGAGGATTTCCCGTTCATCTACCACCTTCTTGTTAGTCCACAAGTAGTCAAACCACTTGATTACTTTGGTTTCCATATCTTTGCTTACCTTGTGAAACTGCATGTAGTGCTTGATAGCATCAGTTTTTGCCTGGAACTCTGCCCTGGTAGCATTCATGTTGGATATCATGGATCCCACATTCCCCACAACAGTGGCAAAGATAAGAACTCCGATGAGGAAATCAAAGATCACAAAGACATACTCTTCATCACGCTCAGGGGGAGGGGTCTCTCCAATGGTAGTCAAAGTCAGCGTAGACCAGTAGAGGCAGTAGACATACTCCCGGGTGAGATACCCATATTCAGGGTCTGTGACATTGGGGTAGACCCAGGAGTCCTCTCCAAAGCCTATGGCCTTGGAGATGGCGTAATAAATGCACGCATTCCAGTGGATGATGACCAGGATGTAAAAAACCAAGTTGCTGATGCGGAAGATGTTGGGGTGGCTGGTTCTGGTCTCAGTCCTATCAAAGAACTCAAACATGCGGGAAAAGCGCAATAGCCTGTTGAAACGCAATTCAGGGCAGTGCAATCCTACAGCAAAGTATGCCAGGTCTGTGGGCAGGATGGAGAGAACATCCAGCTTGAACTGTAAGGTGTGGATGTAGCTATCTCTTAACTTCTTCAGGTCCTTAACCAGGAGGCCCTGTTCCAAGAAACCTAGCAGAGAAGCAAATGAGAGGATCATGTTGGCTTATGGTCAGTTATTCTGCAGGCTCCATAAGCACTTCTGAGAAGCATCGTATAGTATGCCACGTACACGTGTGCACAGGGTCGTGCAGCTACTACCAGTGCCACCTGATCTACTCAGTTTACAAGCCCTTCATCTGGCAAAAACCACCTGAAGACATCACTTAGGGATTTAGTTTGCTGCCACAAAGAAACATCACCACAAAGGGTCCCAGCCTCCAGACCACGAATTATTGCAGTTCAAACACAAAACGTCAGCCAGCCTCCATGTTCTGAGAGCATTAATTTCTCCCATTTTCCCATGTAGATAATTCATTAGCTGCACTGGTGCAAAATCAGAGATACAGACCTTCAACTACGCCCTAGCCATGCAGGTAATTTTGTACAGTTATTCAAAGGTGAAGCTGAAAGCAGGGATGATTAATCTCTCATTCTCAAACTTACACTGTTTCTCAGATCTTCTAATTAGATTCTTTCTCTGGAGACAGCTTTGTACTAGTGAGTGCCAAGGTAGATAAAACCCTCCTTCTAATGGGAGAGAAGAGATTAGGGCTCTCCCTTGCAGCTCATCTCTAATTTTAGGGGATTAAAGCAAAGCCCTCACAAGCTAGGATGCTGCTTCTGCTTACCTGTGCGCAGGCGGATCACTATGTCCCCAATGTAGATAGAGTCTGAGATGTAGTCTAACACCAGCCAGAGGACAACATAGATCTTTTGCAGGTCACTAAAGCAAGCCCTAGAAGAAGATCAAACAACACTGTGGTGAGATCAACAAACCTCCATATCAGCTCCAACTATTACAGCTTAATTGGGAGCCTGATTCAAGGCTCCTAACTCTGCAGGAGATGGCCACTTTTCCCCTTCTCATAGAAAGTAAAACTCCCTTAACTGAAAAATCTGCCCTCCCTTGACCTAGGTAAAGTGATGGCTTGAACCCACCTCCCAAAAGCTCCTGCAGCTTTACCTCAAAATCATGGTTCTTTCCAACCAGGGCTGCAGAAATCTCAGTGATGGGGATTTCCTTTCCTTGAGGTTCCCACCAGCCCCAGCACCACCAGTGCAGTTGTCTAATCCTGGCTAGGCCATGACAATCAAGTGAACAGGAGGATTAGAGGAGACAGGGACTCTACAGTCTCCCAAGCTCACCTGGCTACAAGCAAGCACCAGTTATAGAGGACAGGAACTGCGATGACAGCCAGCCAACGGTAATGCCAGTCCCCTGCAGGATCCACCACAAAGAACCACCATTTCTTCCTAGAAGCAGAGAGAAGCCAGAGCTGGCAATGTGTGAATAAAGGGCTAAACACAGAAAACAGGGTTAGAAGGAACAATCCAAGTCACAGCATGCATCCCTTGCACTAGCCTGGCTCAAGCACATCTGCAGCTCAAGAGTCAGCCTGTACGATAAAACCAGCTGCAGCAGTGCTGAGAAAAAATGTCCAGCACTGTTTAAGCTTCTTTATCCCCAAAACCAAGCTCAATAATGGGCAATCAAAAAACGTGTTACATGACATTGCTTCTCACAGATGAGGTACAGATTGATGCCAGACAAACCTTAAGATTAATTACAGCAGGAAGGAGAGCATGCTGCATGTGAGTGGGACCACCAGGAGGGAACACCCAAGCCCCAGAGCAGCAATCCAGGGGGCTGCCGTCCCCATGCTTGTAGTTAGTTGCCTGTCTACAGTCTGCTCAGTTGCACATCCAGCCTTTGAACTGCTCCCAAGTGTTTGATCATACTCGTTCTGGGACTCTGAGATAAGATACGTGTCCTCCAGTCACCAGATCTCACTGAAGAAGCCAAGGAAGAGGAACTCTGTGGTTGAGCTGATAGGTTTTACAGCCTGGCAGGGCAAAACCCTTTCCCTCTCTCCTTCCCTCTTTTTCAGCTTCTGAACGCGAAAAATTCCCTCCCCAGTGACAGGAAAAAGCCAAGGCATTTGCCAACAGGTTCCCCATGCCCATTCCATTGCTTCTGGAGCAGATCCTCTGCCTTGAAGTCTCTTTCCTCACCAGACCAGCATTCAGCACAAAAGCAGCTGCCACCCTTCACATTCACCCTGGGTACAGCCACAGACAAGCACGTGGCCCAGCCTCCCCTCCCCATTAAAAGTGCTCATGGGTTGCTCAGAAAGAGCAACTTAAATCTTTTTGGAGAAGCCCGTGGTGCTGTAACACATTAGTGAAGCTAATAACATCACTAATGATGTTAATTACATCGGTAATTTTAGGTTTACATCACCAGCGCTGCCCGCAGCAGGTGGCCACAGTCACTGACATGATGTTGACCGCGGGGCCAAGCTGGAAAAACCCAGGAAGAGGGCCAACCTCCACTTAATCTTCCTTTTCCTGAAAGCTTTGCACCCAAGACTGCAACCATGGAGGCTCCCATTGCTCTAAAGAGCACTTCATGGTCAGAATTACCAGACTGCCGGTTCTTCTTACCTGTGGAACTGAGGACCTAGAAAAACAGCAGAAGTTACCACCATTTCTCCATAGAATCATAGAATCATTAGGGATTGGAAGGGACCTCGAAAGTTCATCTAGTCCAATCCCCCTGCCACAGCAGGATCACCTAGACCAAGTCGCACAGAAACACATCCAGGCGGGTCTTAAACATCTCCAGCGAAGGAGACTCCACAACTCCCCTGGGCTGAGCAGCCCTTTCACAGCACGCGTCAGCTCCCTCTGACAATGAACAAGATCCCCCCAACCTTGCAGAACATCGTGGGTTTTTCCATTAGTAGTAAAGACCCAGATACAAAGGCTTAGAAATCTTCCCCCCAGAAAACCCAACTCTTTCTTGGTGTTTTAATTAGAATGTCCAATGATAAGGTCCAGCGTAGCCCATGAGCTTTGCTTGTTAATTAGCCAGCAGCAGAAATTCTAGATTGTTGTTTTTCAACAGGAGTGTGAGCTGAGAAGATGAAAGGACTGGACTGAAAGCTGCTGTGCCAGTGTCTGCTCTTGGGGCTGCATGAGCAGCAGACACACTTCCTTCATCCTGCAGATGAGGAATGAGACTGGCAAGTCCCATGTGTTTGTACTTGTTGTGGTTCCCTGTGTGGAGACCCTGCACATCCCTTGGCCTGTCCTCAGCTCCTCATACGCACCAGCTGCAGGTGCATCTCTTTACAGATCCAGACCTGGCTTCAAATGCCAGCCCTAGTGCTGAAGTGCTCTGAAATGGGGAGGTCTGCTAGCCACCATGAGCCATGCAGTATATGTTCCCTACACAGCATGAACCAGAGAAGAGGGGGATGTCTTTGCCACAGGGACAGACTACCTGCTCCTGGCTGCCAGGTCAGGGAGGACTCTTCCTAACACTGTGTCCTAACTCCTCCTTTCCCATCCCCACCCAGCTCCATTTGTCATCGCTGCTGGGAACCTTCAAGCACTATGTGCAACTTATCTCCAGCCAAAGACAGCTGGGTCATAGAAAGGGGACCCTACTTTTTGTTTCCCTCCTGGGTCTCCTCATCTTCTAGTTCACTGGCAGCATCTGCAGCCACTGTCTGGAGCTCAGGGACCTGGAAGCGTTCAAGGAAGGGGTCTGGCCTTTGCTGCTCCTCGTGCAAGCTCCTGTTGGCCCAGTCCCTCAGCACCAGCACGAGCCGAACTATCCTGGATGGGGAAAGAAGCAGAGTCAGGAGCTATCTGTGGAGCAAGGAGAAAGCAAAGGCTTGAGAACAAGCAGCAGGGCTACAGCTGAGGAGAAAACTCTCACAACTCTCTCTCAAGCCCAAATATTTCCCTTTTCCCTCCTTGCAGTGATGCTGTGGGACCAAGAATACACAAGCAGGAGAGCCCGCCCTGGCACATTCCCATGGATCCTTCCCCAAATTTGCTGCCATTCCCTACGAGACAAGAGAAATGTGAGTGTGAGTGAAGCACCGTGAGGCTGCCTGCACAGGAAACAAGTCCCTGAACCCTCCCAGGGTCCCAGAGGTGACAGCGTCATCCCCTCCTGTAGCTCCCTCTGTAGGAACCAGCAGATGCTGGTCCCTGCAGCCCTTCAATGCCAGATAGCAAAAGGGGATCCTGTAAATCCCAGGTGTTGAAGTCAGGCACACAAGGCTCAGGGTCACCCCAGGCTAGTAGCACACATGAGTACCTGGCCAAGGTTCGCCTGCCTTGAAAAGCAGGGGCAGCCAGCTGCTTCCCCACATCTGGGGGACCTCCACTTTGAAGCTCTGAGGAGGTGTCATCCTGGGTTGAGTAGGTCCTGCAGTGGAGAAAAGGGGTGGGGGTGTCAGAGCCACACTGTGCTGCCCGATATGACCCGAAGGCAGCAGGCAGCTGAGGCCTGGCGTTGCAGCCCTGCCCATGCCAGGTCTTGGTAGACACACAGAGCTTGCCCTCTCCTCCTCTGCCTTTCTCAGGTAAACCAGGAATCAGCCTGACCTCCTGGTACTGAGCCTTGTTCCCTCCACATCACTCTCCACTTGGGCTTGGGCGTGCGGACTGGGCTGGCCATTACTCTTGGCTGCCATCCTCCATGCGAGGAGACCACGGGCACACACCCTGCCCCAGAGACCTGCAAAGAGCAGAGAATGTCCACAAGAAGAGCCATCACATGATTTGAATGCAAAGATACCACACAGGAAGAAAGGGTCAAACTCTTCTGGTGTGCCCACTCCATGGTTTCCACCACCAACCATCACTGATGCTGCAGCAAGAGTGCTGCAGAGCATTTAACTCTCCCCGTATCTGCCTGTGGCCCATGAAGAATCATTTCCATGTCACTGATGTTCCTCAGCCATTGCAGAGGCAACGGCATCTGCAGCAGGTCATGCCATAACAATGAGCCATCAGCTCTCTGTGCCACTGCCTGTCCAAGGACAAGAAAACAGGCTCCTAAAGGATGTAAGCCCTGGCAGGGAGATGCTGTTGTGCAGCAGCACAGGGTAGG
Source organism: Phoeniculus purpureus (assembly GCA_028565055.1). Lineage (NCBI taxonomy): Eukaryota > Metazoa > Chordata > Aves > Bucerotiformes > Phoeniculidae > Phoeniculus > Phoeniculus purpureus. The sequence goes on from JAOXOE010000694.1 coordinate 10,548,986, forward strand.
CTTTGCATACACAAGGATGTTTGCACCCAAACAACCACCCCCCTTCTCCAGGGCACTTCAGCCTGCTGATAGTCTGCCCAGTGAGCCTCACCTCTCATTACAGCAGCAGTCTCCCATGTTGAAGTGTTGGGTTTCACCAGTGCTTATGCAAAAACAAGAGACACCTATGGGGTTTACCCAGCCCCAGCATCGCAGCCCATTGCACTCTAGTACAGGTCACACCACAAACAGGCATCTAATGGAAACGCAAACTCGCGCACACATGGACACAGCAGCAGCCAGGCATCATCCAGCCCTATCTAGGCCACATCTTCCCACCCTGGCTGCTCTGCCCCCTCTCCCATCCACAATGCACAGATGAAGCAGGTTTCTGGACACCACACATATGCTTTCACATGGTGTATCCCATTGCTGAGGCTCTGCTTGGGGGAAGGCAATGCCTTGCTCCCCTCTAGCTACCCGCACAAAGACCACATCCCCATCGCATGCAGCAACAATCACACACACCCAGCTGTGTGCCTCAGGGCAGTGGAGCCACTGCAAGAAGCCACCCCTGACCACTTACTTGCCTGGTGTCCCCCGAAGCCTTCGATACTCACCTGCTGCCTCACACAGGCTAGCAGGGATGGCTGGGGAGAATCCCTCTCACCAGAGCCTCCCAGGCTGTCTGAGAAGTACTCAGGCTTTGAAAATGTGTTGAGCTGCAGAGCAAAGCAGCACAAGTGGAGCTGCCCATGTCCCTGCCCTTCTGCCCTGCCCCAGCAGAGAAGCAGGAAGGTGGCTTCTGGGCAGCAATAGAGGGGCCCCTGTGGCGCAGGGAGGGTTCAGCAGGCAGTCTCATCTCTACAGCACATTCATCCGTGGAGCACCCTCGACACTCAGAGCAGCACAGCACACTTCAGAGAGTCAACAGCATCCAGCTTTGTGTCTGGGAGATGAAAGGGGAGGAGGAAAATGTGCGGCTCAGGGATGCTCCATTTCCCTACCCACACATCCCATTCTCCCTCTGTCACCTCCTCCGTGGCTCGAGGGACCCCAGACATCCCTCAGGGGAGAGCCCAGCTGAAGATCTTGGCTGTCCTTAGCAGCTCTGGGTTCAGCAGCTCCTGAGTCCCCAGCAAACATTGGGAAAGGGTCATTGCCCATCTGAGGGCAGGCACAGCCAGCAGGAACCCCATCTGGACTCAAGTTCTGCTTCATGACTGGATGCACCAGGACTGCCTCCTGGGCCACTGGCTTTTGCTCCCCTACCAGCCCTTGGCCATAGGGAAAAACAAAGGGACTACTTCCCTGCTCCACAGGCTGCACCACAGCTACTGCTATGATGGAAGACTTGCAGAAGTAACCACATTTTAGCACCCTCCCAGGCAGAGAGCAGCAGCCCACATGTGCTGCTTTGGAGTCATTATAGGATCATAGAATGGCTAAGGTCGGAAGGGACCTTGGAGATCACAGACTCCAACCTCCCTGCCGTGGGCAATGACACCTCTCAACTGGAGTGCTAACAAACAGAGCTCAAGTCTTTGAAGGTGACCACAAAAAACACCTTTCATCCATTTCTGCCCTCATGATTTGTTCACAAAGTCATTCTAATAGCCGAGCTGAAAACAAAATTTGCATCCCCAGACTAATTTTTATCCCTTTCCTCCAGCATCTGGCCATTCGCAGTTTCTGAAACTAAACCAGTCCCTGCGATGCCACCCTGTGTGCACAGCTGATCTCAGAGCACCAGTACTGGGAGTACCTTGACTATCAAAAGTGATTTTTTTTTTCCCTTCAAAGCCTTAAACTCCATTTATTCTGATCTCACTGAAACCTGAACAGTAAGAAGCCTGAAGGAAGAGAAGGGGTTTTTGCCTCCTTGGCTGCTGGAGGCATTGAGCACCCAGCAGCAAAGGAAGCATCATGCCACTCTTGTCTCCAGACCACAGATCCCTGCACTGAGGAGGGCTCACAGCTCATGTCTCACTTTCAGCTCCTTTTGCTCCTTGCCCACAGCTGCCTTCAAAAGCAACATGGAAACTTCAGAAGCTGCTCCCTCACAGCTCCCCTGAGCACCATATTGCACCAGACAGTTTGTTTTTCTGTGCACATCACTGTGGCAGCAGCCCTAGGAGACACCCAGCCCTGCCACAAGTGCTGCCCGGGACACAGGAAATGAAGCATCACACAGCAACAGCGAGAGCATTAACCAGGAGCTCTCCACCTCCAGATCCCCCTTGGCCAGGGTAGCTGGAACATGTTTTATACCAGTGGGACAACTGGCCTGCAGCTCCACAGATGTCAGAAGTCCAGCGTGTCATTAAGAAGGGTGTGTGGCTGAGACCTCCAGCACCTGGTCAGAGTCCAGCTGCCAGGGGAATAAACCTTACCTGTTCCCATCCACCAGGATACAAGGATCAGACACTGCAGCTGGTAGAAGAAGCACGTTCAGAACACACAGACTTTATTAAGAGATGCATTTTGTGGATTAGTGTTTTCAGATTTACACCAGGATTGATGCCTTATATAAAAGTCATTGTATCCCCTATAACCTGCCAAACCAAAGAGTTGGACTTGATCTTGTAGGTCTGTTTCAGCCTTACTGATCCTATTCTGTGAATACTTAGCTATCGAGAACACCTACAATTTGATCAGTTCTCCTTCAAGCATCTCCAATCCACACTTTGAAGAAGATGGTGTGTCTCCCAAACAATCAGCCCTTCTCATCCTAAAACATGACTTTAAAAACCACAAGTTTCCTCTAAAAGACACATTTGGACCTGTCACAGAGGAGACAGCAGATTTACCCCCTTCCCAGGCACCAGTCACACGGGAGCAGCCCCTTATACTCACTCTGTAAGGTCCCCTGGTAACATTGGCTGCAACCCTAAGGAACAAGGCATAGGAAGAACCCCTCTACCAGTGCTTCCATCTCTCATACATTTACACTTCCACCGCAGCCCCAGCAGATCATCCTGGCTCTCATCTGCAATAAATTTCAGTGCTCTCCTCAGGTTCAGAGCTGCAATTACTCGTGGGACAGTTAGGTATTAGGCAGTGTCCACCTACCAGCTTTACAGTCATGGATGCTTGATGCAGTCACAGGCAGAAAACACTCAAGCATCCATGTCTGTAAACAAGCTTCTGGAACACCTGGATGACCTGCAGATCCAGCTATGATTACTAATCTGTGAAACAGACAGGTGTTGTTAAGCCATGCTGAACTCTACCCTCAGCCTGCCAGCACAACTCCAGTAGATGTGCTGGATGAACCACCAAAAGTGTCGCAAAGTCACCTCAGATCCGGTTGTTAATAACTCCCACAGAAGGGAGAAAGAGCAGAGCTGTTGAACTGAGATTGTTTCTAGCTAAAGAGCATTTGGACAAAGATTTCCCCTCAGCTCTGTCCTTGCACCATCACTGAAGCTACAGCTGGGCAGCAGACCTGGGAGCAACCCTGCCCTCTGGCACTGGCAACCTACTAAACGTCTATTGCTGCCCAAACAGGCAGTTTTCCACAGCCCATCTAGTGCTATCACTCTTGGTCATATAATCCAGAAAGTCACCAAGGGAAGGATTCCTATTTAAATCTCTCTGGGAAAGAGCCAAGCTAAGGTAGGCTCAGACCCTCCACAACTCTTACAGTCACTCTATATCTGAACATTTGCAAACCTGAGACTGAACTCTCTCCAGCAGGACAAGAGCCAAGATGGTAGCACAGCAGCAGCTGCAGGAATGGAAGATCCCAGCGCCTCCAGCTCCATAACTCCTAGAGAAGGGGCTATTCTGGTGCAGAACTGGCAGTACTACCTCCACCAAAGAGCAGTTGTGTAAGGAAGAAAACCCAGCAGCAGTTTAAAAGCATTCAGCCACAAGCTTTTGGGGTGGAAGATGAGGAACAGATCACAGCAGTTGGCTGAAAGCTTTCATGGGGTCAGAACTGTTATCCAAGCTGGGACATGGTCAGGGGTCTGGGCTTACTAGAGCCTAAGATCACAACAGGAACCAATGTCCAGAAATATCTAACGCCTTAGTTTTGCACCTCCTCTGGCAGACAGCCCAAGGGCCAGAGGGTCTCTCATTGCTTTGTGCAGAACAGACACCTCCTTTTATCAGCCACTGATTTCTTGAGACCTGAGCTCTTCACAGCACCTTTCCACACATGCACTGGCACCATCAAACGTACAAGGTGTTTGCCAGTGTACCCAGAACACCTGCAGCCACAGCCCAGACCACCTGCAGCCACAGCCCAGACCATACTCCTTGCACCTTACTCCTGGGGCCCCAGCTCCAGCAGCACCAGCTTTGGCTTCATTAGTTACCTCACCCACCTCTGATACTAAGCATGGGAGGGATGGCACCTTCACTGCCGTTGGATTATAGGGTCTACAGTGCAAAAAACAGGTCAGCTTGAGAAGAAGCAGTTTTACTATTCACAAGTACACCAGCAAGGATCCTCCCCCTGCCCTCACCCACCCTGTCAGTTGGACAGGGTTGGTCAGGGCATGGGAAATCATCTCTTCAGCCACAGCCACGTGTTGATGAGGCAGGCAGAGATCATCATGGAGTAGACCAGGGCCTCCTTCTGTCGCCAGTTGTTGCACTGCTGCTCCAGCACATGGAGCCTCCCAGAGATCCTCATTAACTGCAAGGGAAGCCATGGGGCTGCTGTCAGCCCTGCAGCAAAGTGCAGGACACTGGCTACACCCCAGAGATGCAGGACAGCAAAGGATGTAGGGATGGGAGCTGCTGCCTCCTTCAGGTTCTCTTTTTCTAGAGCAGCAGCTATCTTTGCATGGGAGAACTAGCAGCAGTATCTCAGCTCCTGAGCTGATACTTCAGGGAGAAGTCCTTTGCATCAGAAGAGCATCTGAGCCCTTTACTGCCAGCAGATGGAGGGATCTGGCTGTTGTCTTCAGGCAGGACTTTGATGGGTCAATACACACATAAGCCCTCTACTGCATTAGCAGTACCAGCAAGGACTAGTCTGGCGATGCCAGCCCCTCAAGACTGAACGACAGACCCCTGAAACCTCCAAACCTACCCTCGTATGGCTTTCCCAGCAAATATTTGCAATCCTTCACCCTCATCTCACCTGCTTCCTCATTGCTGCCATCTCAGTCATCAAGACCTCCTCCAAGGCACCTTCTAGGACTGGGACAGCCTCCTGAGAGCTGGAGAAGAAAACCAAAGATGCAGATGGACAAAAATCGCTCAAGAGGTGCAACTGCCTTCCCACACATGCAGCACTGCCATGAGGAGCCCAGTCATGCAGGTAGTGCCCAGGCACGCAGGTAGCCTGAGCACATCTGAATGCAGCATCAGGAGAGAAGAAACAGCACCCACACAGCATCTGTTCATCTCTTCTTAACTTCCATCATGCATATTGATACCCCTCCACCACACACCCCACAGTGATCATAACAAAACACACAGCACATGCCATGATCCACAACAGGGAAAACACATGCTTCTATTTCTTTAAAGGTCCAACAGAGAGAAAACCTATTTACCAAGCTTCCGTGATCACAGGAATTCATTAAGGGAAGAATAAATAATCTTTAGAGCACATTGGGTAAACATGTACCACAGGGCCAATGCCCAGCTGCAGGGACTATCTCATTTACATCAGCAGATGAGGCTCCCGCTGGAAGCAGCCATCAGCTGGAAAGAACTATGTGAACAGGTGTATCAGTCAGTAGAAAAGGGTCCTGTGTCTGCTGATCAAGGATTTGTTCCTCTCCAGATACCATAAGCTCACTTTGCCCTCCCCCTCAACAGAAAGGGTATCGCTTTTTGCTCTGATAGTCAATACCACCTGCAGCCTGAAACACAAACGAGCAAACCAAGCACACCCCTCTTTCTTCCATCCCCGGAAACAAAGGGGCCACCACTGGGATTAGCTGCTGCACTGGCAGAGAGCGCAACCCACAGGTGTCAGGGGCATCCCCCAGAGACACAGCCTTGCTGCAGGGCCCAAACATCTGAGCCCCACCAGAGCAGATCCGCAGTGAGAAAGAACAAAATTGCCCCACTCTGCCTGCTGCTCCTGTCCTCTCCCGTAATCAAAAGCTGTGCACACCAGTAACCCACACGGGCCCTCGCTGGTACCACACAGGCTCACAAGTGTCTAACACTGCTCCTCAGAGGCCTGGGGAGGAGCGGGTATTTATTCCTGTTTGGAACATCATGTTGATGTTGCTGAAGACAAGCAGCACTGCAGAGATGCAGTGACTCTCTGTCTGAAAACACATCTGAGAGACAATATCCCGATAAAACTAAAGGCACAGCAGAAGGAAAATACGCTTTCCCCCAGCACAGAGCCATTAAAAAAAAGGACATCTGCAGCTTCTGGCAGGAAAATCTCAATTGATGCAGGTGAGCATCCATTAGAACAGAGACTAGAAATTACCTTACGGTGACTCATACCTTTCAGGAGGTCACTGCCAGGCACATGCTCCATCCCTGTCTAAGACTTCATGGAAATTTCAGGACAAACAAGTCAACTCAGTCTCTTTTTTATTTTTATCATTGCAGAAGTGTACAGAGTTACTGCATCAAAGAGATACCGCACACACACATCTGAAGTGGTGCCCAGCACCAAGGAGAGGTGTTGCAAGGTGGCTCGAGACCTGGGGAGGGGTCCTTGTACTGCATTACAGCTGCTCCACAAGTTACCACCTCTCGGGATATCAGAGCCTAAACTTCCTCTACTGATGACAGGAGGATGGAGGCCGTGGGCAGCCACTAACCAGATCTGTTCCCATGCCCAGACTTCGTAAAAGAAAAAATAAGTAAAATTTAAACTCAGCACTTGAAGAATTGGAAGACAGTAGGTTCAAGGTGGCTTAAAAGCAGGGGCACCACTTAGCACTGTCCACAGGCAGAATCCAGCTCTGCTGCCTGCACCTCCACCAGCTGGGGAGGGAAGGCAGAATGTGCCACTAGTGACATCGAAGATGGAAGCTCACTCTCCTCCTTTTCTGCCTAGAGGCTTTCCTCAAGGAGAATTAGAAGTATTTAGACACTCCTCTGGGTGCTCCACATCCTTAGAGCTCTGGGGACACCTTAAGGCTGCAGCGATGTCTTTGAACATGTTACGTTTACTGCACTCGCACAGGTAAAAGCGTGGTGGGGACAGCTGCTCCAGCACATCCATAGAGACTGAGGTCACTGCGTATCTGCTGCAGCGAGCACGCAGGCACACTGCACGCTGGCAGAGGCACCAGCTAGGGGATGAGTAATCTGATGCAGCCAGCTTGTGGGAAAGGTTGAAGTCAGTGCACTAAAACCAAGGGTACTGGAAGCCTGCAGGAGAGGGTCTCTTTGGGACAGGACCTGGGTCAAACCATCTGTTCTGGATTTTGATTCCCTTCACGTCTTTCTCTCGGCCAAGCTATCCAGGCATGCAGAAAAACCAGCTCTTGCTTAGTGTTGAGGAGCAGCTGAAATGTCACCTTGGTGTGCAGTTGCTCAGAGTGCCAGGGGACTGGTGTTAAGCAAGCAGGAGATACCAGCTGGGCTAGGTTAGCAGAATACTCCCAGGCTGACTGCACGAGGAGCTCCCGGGCCAGGCACCTGGAGTTAGCACACAGGCCAAGCAAGAAGAAAAGTCTGAGGCAGCCATACAGAACCACCTTCTCCTGCACCAAGCAGCCTGTGGCTTACAGAGTTCATGCCCTGCTCCTGCCTTAGTGAGGCAAAGGCAGGTCCTTGCAGAATGGCAGAGCAGCGGCTCGAGACAAGCTGAAGTCACCTGGCTGGCACTGAGTCTTGCAGAGAGTCCTGGACACGGTGGAAAAGCACCTGGCCCAGAAGGCACAAAGTCTGGAAGATGTTCTGCATGGAGTAGATCCTGCCCGTCTTTGTGATGGGAGGAAGCAGGGCTCTCTTTATGGGTAGGGAGCACAGGTCTGGCCTGGGGTTCACAGAAAATCACCCCTGTTATTCCCTGGCCTCATACAGCATGGGAACAGCCTGGCATCTGGTGCGCTTCATCCCCTCAACAGTTCTCTGGCCAATGCCATCAGTACCCAGACTCCCAAGTTACCAGGTGGGAGAACCCCTCCAGCAGCCCCCAGGCTCAGAAGCAGCTGCCCAAGTCCTCTGAAGCCAACCATGGCTGGGATAAGCAGATCTTCACCAGCTGCTCTCACAGGGGGTGCAGGAATCAGCTCTCCTGCTACCCAGGAGAGCAGGAGAAAGATGTCTCTGCTCTGGAATTCATTTGAGACAAATTCTCAGCTGGAGGGTCTCCACAGCCCAAGGCAATGAGCAGAGGATCATTCTCACCATGCTACTGCTCACAGGCTACAACTGAAGAGCTGAAAGGCAAGTGTGCTCTTAGCCCACCATGTCTGCAAGGCACCACAAGTTTCAACAACCCCAGTAGAAATCCAGTTAAGCCCGAGTGCCTCATTTGCCAGTGGTCACCTGTCTGTAGTCCTCAGCACTTCTCCTGGAGCAGAACTATACAGTGTAAAGCACTGAGAGGAAGAAGACCAGAATCAGAGAGACTGGGACAAGCTAGAGCTGGCAGCAAGGTCCTCTCAGCCCAACAGCCAGGCAGAGACTGACAGTGCTCCCAGCCTGCTGCAAGGGACACACTCTCCCATGTACACCTCAGCAAAAAGCTCACCACCCTGGGCACCAGTGCAGCCACCTTCAGCACTGCCTGGCACAGACCTCTCTGAGACCAGAAGCCACGTTCCTCTCAGGCAAGAGCAGGACTTGCCAGACGTTTCCTTGTCCAAACCTAGGGTGCCCCACTACCGATGCCAGAGAGCATTAAAGCAGGACAGACAACAGGTAATGCCGATCCCCACCAGCCCCAGACAGCTCTGGGTTCATGCTCACCGTTCGTGATGCTGGCCTGGGCTGTGCTGGCCACAGTCACCTGGATTCCTGTCCTGCCGTGACCTGCTGCTGTGGTGGCCCTGCTGGCATCAAATACAACCACATTAGCACAGAGACCCTGCAAAGGGAGAACCCAGCCTGTTGTGATCTGCAGTGCCAGGAGCTCCATCACAGTGCAGTCACTCAATGGTGAGAGCATGACATGAGCCCCAAATCCAGTGAGCTCTGGCTGGAATCACAGAATCACTCTGGTTGGAAAAGCCCCCTGGGATCATCGAGTCCAACCATGTCCCCTACCTTACAAGTTCACCCCTAAACCAGATCCCTCAACACCTCATCCAAACAATCCTTAAACACATCCAGGGATG
>JAOXOE010000694.1:10558291-10575243 GCA_028565055.1 Phoeniculus purpureus
CATATTCATCTTCCTGTCTATTAGAACCCCCAGGTCCCTCTCTGCCAGATGGCTCTCCAGCCACACCTCCCCAAGCCCATAGCATTGCAGGGGGTTGTTGTGGCCCAAGTGCAGGACCTGGAACTTGGCTTTATTGAAGCTCCTGCCACTGACATTGGCCCATCGCTCCAATCTATCCAAATGTCTCTGAAGAGCCTCCCTACCCTCTGGCAGATGAACAACACTCCCACCTCACTTGGTGTCACCTGCAAACTTACTAACGGTACAGGTGGGGAGACGTGCTCAGAGCAGGGTGGGGGTCACGACAGCCTGCTGATCTGAGCTCTATCCAGATCAGAAGTTTTAATCTAACACATCCAGAAATGGCTCTTGAATCTCGGGGAGGTCAAAGCAGTTGAGAAGGATGACCAGCAGCTCCAGCAGCGAAACCAAGCTTCTGCCTGTCCACGTGGGAGGCTTCTCTCCAAAGTAGTTTCAGACAAGGCTAAAAACATGCTTTCAACTCTGACACCAGAACCCTTATGCTGCAACGATGAAACCATCTGTCTTACACTTCACCCAGGAGAAACAGTGGTTGAAGAGGAACTTCGAAAGTAGCAGGCGGCAGCCAATCTCCTGCTCACAAAACACACTAGGAGATCTGCCTGCATTGACATCTCAGCACCCAGATGTGTACAGGTTATGGAACAGAAAGATCTCCCACCACCCCTACACCCTCACTCTGTGACTCCTAGGAGATGGTAGCACTCTACATGATGACTTCTGGCTTTGGCCAATAATAAACCTCAGGAGAAACCAAAGAGTGAGCTTGCTACCCCGTCCCAGCACAGGAACCCTGTCCACACCGAATACAATACCAGTCGTTTGCGCTTCTGGGAGCCCGATCTGCTGGCTACGTGCAGAAAAGGGAGCTCCCCGAGGCGGGTGGGCTGCTCAGACGAGTCCTGGCACATGTGCACCATGACAGAGGGAACCTTCCTTTGTCGATTCAGCGGGATGGGCCTCAAGCTGGCATCTGATATTTCTACAGAGAAGACAGAGGGAAGAGTTAAATCAACCTGAATGCCCTCAGAGTCAAAGAGAGATGGAGACCACTGTAGGAGAGTCAACCCTGTGTCTAGTACCAGACATACACCAAAACGCACATCCCACAGCTGTGAGTGGCAGGACTGCCCCGAGAGACAGGGAGAGGAAAGCAAGCAGACACACTGCTCCAGGACACACTGTCCCTGCAGGAAACTGGGGGTTTGGAGCTGTTTTTTCAGACACGGGGCCCTACGTCTGCTTACCAAAGCAGGGAGCTGTTCTGCTTTTAGCTGGAATAGAGTTCTTCCATTTTCTGCCCCCTTCTTAGTAGCTCATTTGTTAGTAGCTAGAATAGCTTTGTGTCTTGGATTCCGCAAGGGAACTGGTATGAGAAGAATGCTGATAATATACTGATGGGTTTAGATGTTGCTAAGAAATCAAAGACTTTTCACCTTCCCATAGCTTGCTGGCATGCAGGAGCACCAAAAGCTGAGAGGGGACACAGTCAGGGCAACCAAATCATGGATTATCTTGGGTTGGAAGAGACCTTTAAGATCATCAAATCCAACCATTGACCCATCACTGTCAAGTCACCCCTAAACCATGTCCCTCAGCACTATATCCATCTGCCTTTTAAATACCTCCAGGGATGGAGACACCACCACTGCCCTGGGTAGCCTGTTCCAATGTTTGTTAATCCTTTTCGTGAAGAAATTCTTCCAAACATCCAGCCCAAAGCTCCACTCATGCAGCTTGCAGCCATTTCCTCTGGTCCTATTATTTGCCACTGGGGAGAAGAGGCTGTTCCACCCTTGATCCCACTTCCTTTCAGGTAGTTGTAGAGAGTGGTAAGGTCTCCTCTCAGCCTCCCTTTCTCCAGGCTAAACAACTTCAGTTCCAGTTCCCCCAACTGCTACTGATAGGACTCATGTTCTAAAGCCTTCACAAGCATCACTGCTCTTCTCTGGACACCCTCCAGCACTTCTGTGCAGTGAGGGGCCCAGAACTGAACACAGTATTCAAGGTATGGCCTCATCAGAGCCAAGCACAGGGGGATGATCGTTTCTCTAGTGCTGCTGGCCACACTGTTTCTGACATAGGCATTTTGCAATGTCAACCACTGGGGGGTTTATCAAACAACCCTACTCCCTAGGATACTGTAGAGCCCCACCCAACTTCAGCCACTCCAAAAGACAAGCCAGGACATTACCTGCAAGAGAAATCCTATCAGGGATGTGCATCCGAAAGGAAGGAGGGACATCCTCTGTCACTGGCTCTTCATCTGCAGGGCTGAAGCTATCTGCTACCTTCAGCCTGTTGGGAACCTGCATCCTTTGACTGATGGCTTCTGTGAAGAGCAGGTCATGGTGGACTTGGCTCAGGTTGAGTCCCCAGAACGGCAACATCTTTTTCGATTTCCTCAGACTTCTGGAGCACCCTGGGGTTTCAAACAAAAAAAAAGTGAAGCTGAGCAGAAGTGGTAGCAAGCAGCTCTTCCAAACTGGTACCCACACAGGGACAACACACATATTATAAGGCAGCTAAAACACAGACAGAAGTGACCAAAACGTTCTCAGACACCGTTGGAGCTGTGTCTGAGAACGGGGTGTCCCACAAAGACCAGCTGGTGGAGGCAAGGGTGCAGGACCACTACAGGTTTAACTCCTGTCCAGCAGGATGAGAAAGGAGAAGACTCCTACAAGTCTCAAAGTGATGTAAAAACTTAACACCTACTGTCTCAAAAGATAGCAAGTAAAGAGCAGCAGTTACACACACCTGTAGGAATAGAGCAGTTCAACAGACTCTAAAAACTAGTGGAAAAAATATCTTCCATCCAGAAGTAAGGTTGAGTGCTGGGAGCACATCTGTGTGTCCACGAACCTTCAAGGAAAAATAACGTATTCTAAAATCAAAACACACGTTCCAGGTTACCACAGGAGAAACTGAGCACTCAACCTTTTCTCTGCACACATATCTGCTGCGGTTCTCCCAGGGCCATACCCCATTTCCCACCTGATCTAACACATCTCCACAACTGATCCACACCAAGATGAATGAGATGGACTTTGGCCAGACCAGAGCTGCCAGATGCTGAACTACACTCCCCCAGGCCAGTGATGCTGGACTTTCTTCCAGGAGGTGACTGGCAGTAAGGAGGGATTCAGTCCCCCATTGTCACTGCTCCTGGGGACAGCCAACAGCAGGAGCAGGACATGGGACACAGATACTCCCTGAGGGTTTGCAGCAGTCAGGATTGCACAACTGCCCCATGCCTCAGTTTCCCTTCTGCCAAGGACTTTGAGAAGGGCTCTGGGACCACGTTGTCTTAATGCTTTCTCTGAGCAATGAGAGCACAGGGCACTGATGCACATATTTGGGAAAGGAGCCCCTAAATCCACCTTCCTGGTTCCCAGCACATGCACTATTCTTTCTCAAAAAGCTGCAGCCAAGGAGAAACAAAAAACAGCAAGGGAGGACTCTGGAGACCGGCAGACTCCAGCACTGCCCTAGCATCCCAGAAGCACACACTGCTCTCCCAGCACCCTCCTTGCTGCTGTACTTTGAGGTCACCATGGCTAAAACATCTCCCTTTGCTTCCAGGTGGAAAATCCCCTGCTCCAGTACAGCTCAAACGGCCAGATAAACGAGGTTTTCTTCAAATCTCAAGGGCAGAACAGGGAAGAAGTGAGCAAGTTTGAGAGTGCGGGGGCCTTGCTGCCCTTGAGCACACTGAGCTAGGTAATGCTGCATTGAGGACCATCTCACCTATCCCCAGCCCCCCGAGGCCCCCATGATATCACCCAGGGAAAGGATCAGAGGGAGATCCCTGGGGAACAGGGATCACTTCCCCAAGTTCAAAGAACCACAGGAGACACATCCCGCTGGCCCTGATCCCTAATGTTCTGTGATTCTGTGAAGTGCACGAGGACAGCATTACCATCTCCACATCTGCAATAACCAGCACTCCCAGTGATCACCTGCCTTGCACCACTCTCTCCTCCTCTGTCATTAAAAGACTTTTAACTAAAGAGACAGAAAATTGCCCAGCATCAGCGATTTCTGTTTCCAGCTGCACAGAGATGAGATCCCTGTTTCTGCAACCTGGCAGCCTCATACCTTCTGCACCACCAAAAACTGGCATGTGTGACACAAGCCCATGGGTGCCCCAGCATGCAGGCACTTGCTTCCCCCAAAAAACTCCAAGAAAATGGATTTGTGCAGGAACCCCTCTGAGCCAGTCCCAAAGGGGTGTCAGCGCCACAGGAGACACCCATAGCCCCGAGGAAACCCCTCCTTCACACGTTTTTGCTGTAGAGGAGCAGACAGCCCGTGTTGCCTCCCAGCCTGCACTCTGAGAACTCGCCTGTATTAATAACGGTAAATCTGGAGAGGGCAGATGGGTTCATTTCTAATCACCTATGAAACTGCCAGAGCTCCCATAGAGCAGAGGGCTGGGAGCGAGAAGCAGGCTCTGGCCAACTAAGCTATTAAGAAAAAAAAAAAAAATTTAAATAAATCGGCTGTCAAAACCCATCAGAATAAAACGCTTAAGTGGCTGGATTTCCTCCTTTAACTCTCCTCAGAGCTTTCACCAGCCATCGCCGGCCGGCGGCGGGCGGCTGCTGCTCAGCCGCTGCCCTGGCTCCTCTCCGCGAGTTTGCAGCCACAGGGAATTTCCTGCTCCCTGAGCCCGCGGGTAGGTTTCAGTCGTGTAAATAGGGAAAACACGTCCTGGGGAGAGGAATCCCACAGCCTCCCTTTCCCCGCGACGGGCATCGACCTGCTCCCCTTGTCGGTGCAGGGTGACCCGCTCAGCTCTGCCCTGCGGCTGGCGACTCTGCCTTGGCAGGCAGAGGGGCTAGCGAAGGGGCAGCGGGTAATGCCGCCTGCCACGGCCAAGCCGGGCTGGCCCTCCTGTGTCCCCCGCCCCGGGCATCCCGCCACCGCTCCCCGCAATCCCCCGCCGAGGCTGGCCGAGAGCTCCCGCATCTACCGGCTCTGCAGCGGGCGAACTCGGGGGGAATGCACTTACGTTTTAATTTTTTATTTTTGGTTTTGTGCAGTCCAAGGCAACTGTGGGGCTCGCAAACAGCCGTGCCCAGTGCCAGCGGGGCGGGGTTGGTGCCGGTCAGAGCCGACAGCCCCCCCGCGCTTAAAGCCGCAGCCGTCAATTAACGAGCTGCCCCTCCCAGGGCTGATCCCGAAGGAGCAAAGGGGGTTGTTGTCAGGGGGCGAACCCGGCGGCTTCCCCAGGTCCCACTACCCCGGTTTTTTTTTGTAGGGAGCCCAACCCGTGCTAACAGGGCAGAGCTCAACCCATCTCCTCCTGGCATCCCAGGTACTGCCAGCCACAGCATCCCGCTGGCACCTGAGAGCTCAGAGACAGCAGCCACCCCAGCCACGAACTGTGCCACAGCTAATCTCTGCAGCCTCGGTGGAGTCCATAGAGATAAAATGATCCATTTGGAATGAATGATATCTTTAAACACTTTTGAATGGGGACAGAGTCCAAGACCTGACCATAAAATCTGGTTTTGAAAAGGCTTAATATAAATCCCATACGGCCTAGTCTTGCTATTTAAAGGGGATTATCTAAGAGGTTTAGGAGCACACAGAGGAAAAGCAAGACAACTCGTGCACCTAAATACCCTCAAAGACCTCAGGAAATCCCTGCACATTTCACCTACCAACTGGCAAGGCTGAGAGTACACCCTCCAGTTGTCACCAGGAGCTGCACCACATGCTCAGGGAAGTCAAAGGTTCCGGTCAGCTGTGTGGGGTTCATTCCCAGGCACACAGCAGCATGTACCCAGTCTCCAAAGGTGTCTCCCTTCTCACCAGGGACAGTGCTGCAGCCACAGCCAGGGGTGGGTGTTTGGGTCATAATCCCACAGCTGCCTCCATCAGCCGACAGAGCTGAGCCTCAGCACCACCATGAAATGGAAATCCAGCTGTGTCCAGTGAGACAATCCCCTGTGGGAAGAAGTCACCCTGTGCCACTCAGACAGTGAGAGGTTTTTTAATAAATAACTTTTTCACACAGAAACATACCAAGTTATACGGAATACAAACTGCAGGGATAATGGCCGAGCATCGAAGACAGAGGCTGCACAGTGCCCTTCCGTCTCCCTTCAGTCTCTTCCAGGCTCTGGCCCCAATGCTCATGGTCAGGTCCTCCCAGAAGCCTGATGTGCTAAGGCCAAATGGCAGAGTGAAGGACTGGGAGGGGACAGACAAAGTGCCAGCAGCTGCAAACCCCTCATGTCCTGCCCCAGAACAGTCACACTGGGCACACCTCAGCTCTGGGTTGAGGGCATCTGCTGTGAGAACATCACTTGTTTTGAGTGGGATGCAGGCAGCCAGGGGATGTAAAAAATAGCCTTTTGGTGCTGGTGGAGAGACTGGTGCTGGGGTGAACACCGAGGAGTGGCAGTGCTAGGAGTTTCTGGGCTACTCATGAGGGATAGGTGAGCACAACCCCCTTTTTAACCCATTGTTCATGATGGGGAAAGGACAGTCCCATTGCTTGGGCCCCAAATGCAGCTGCCCAGGAAAAGGGGACACTCTTGTCCCACAGCAAAGCATCTGACTCTGCCTTGGCACCACAACCAACAGTGAGAATTTGGCCCTACTCCTGACCCACAGCCATTGCCAGGTCATGGCATAATCAGTCACTTCTGTCAGTAGGTCCTCCATGCCATGGTTGTGGAGGACCAAGCACTCTGTCCACCAGAGAGGCCTGGAGGAGAGTGCATTCCCGTTTACCTGCTCTGGAGGACACAAACAGCCCCAACTTCAGAAGACAGGCAAAACAGAGGCTTGGTGCGGAGAGAAGGGAGGTTTGGCCCATCCACCAACTCCCTGTGCCAGCATTCCACCTCTGGGACAGACACTGGACAACCCACACTGAAGGAGAGGAGCATCCCCACTGCTTTAAGCTATGCGACCACCTTTGGCTCGAGGTCAGAGATGACCCCATTGGCCACCTCTGCTGCAGCCAGACCTTCAGCTGCCTTCAACCCCACAGAGGGAAAAAGACCTGCTACTCCAAAGCTACTTACCTTACACACAAACCAACATGAGCCCTTTCCCCTTTCCAGAGGCATCTAGGAGATCAGAGAGCACCTCCCTAACTGCTCCACCCTGATCTCCAGACAGCGAGTATTGCTACAGGCACTGTAGGATGGACCAGGCTTCCTGCTCCCACCTGGCAGCAAATCCACACGGGGGAGGTTCTTTCACCCCAAACTGAGCATGGACATGAACTGCAGAGTGGACTGCAATTTGCCACCCCGCTCCTGCTTTCACAACTCTTAACCAGAGCCCAGAGCAGCAGGACAGGTCCTGGTGAGGACATAGGGAAAGGCTCAATAGGGTCCCCAGGGAGGCAGCATGGCTGGTTTAATCATGGGAAATGTTGTCTATTCGAGGGGGGCAGTGAGGAAACCGAATGCATCAACGTCCCCCATGTTGTGCCATGAACAAGCTGCCGTTCTGCTCTGGCTGCTACAGCACTTACGTGAGCAGGGGAGTGGGGGGATGAGAAAGGGCCAGCTGGTTCCAGAGCCATCTCTGCAGCCCAGACTCACTCCACCTGGGGACAGCTATTTTTGGTTTGGAGGGTAAGGCTACTGTGTGATGGCACCAGCTCATACAGGTGAGACGGAGTGCCAACTGGCACCTGAAGGGGGTCTCAGGCACGGCAAAGGGAGGGTGGGTGAGTGTGAGTGTGTGATGAGGCAGGAGGGAGGCAGAGCCACTATTTGCCAGTGGCAGGAGCTGCAGCCATGATTTCTTCGTACTTGGGTGGTGGGTCATTGTAGGAGACGCTGGTCTCTTCACTGCTGCTCTCTGGGTGGCCTGTCACCTCCTCATAGGAAGGAGGAGGGGTAGCACTGGACAGTCTGGAGAGGACAGAAACTGAATGCTCTGGTGGGTAGAGAGTGCCATCTTGCTGGGGGCTGCCCCCAGCTCTACCATCTCCAGCCACCCGACTGGTCACTTCTCGCTGGTACTGGGTTTCTCCTTGGCTTTGCGATCGCTCCCGGTACACCATGACCCTGGGGAGGCTGCGTCCCGTTCGGCTGGCCAGGTAACGGTTCTGGGCATAGGAAGGGCGGTGTCGAGTAGCCTTTTGCAGCTGGCACCTCCAGATGATGAAGAGAGCAATGACTATGAGAAGAGCCACTCCCAAGAGCGGCACCACCACGTACATAGCGTCTGAGCGCTCTGTGGTCTGCCCAGGGTCCTTGACAGAGTAGATGGTATTGGTGTAGCCCTTCCAAAACTCCATCTGTGGGATAAACAGAAAAGCAACCTTCATGTGCTGCACGTGGGACAAACACTCCCTGACCACCACCATCAATAACCACTGCCCTCCCTAGGCCCACAGAAGAGGCATTTTTGAATCCATCCCTCCCCACTCTCACCAGGGCTGCCAGCATCCAAGGGAATCAACCTGAAACACTACAGAACTTCCTTCAACAGCAGCCAACAACCCCCACACCAAGCAGGGAGGAATTTGGCTAACACCAACCCAAATCTGGAGAGTCAGAGACTGCACAAAGTTGTCACACATGCCATGGGAGTGCCACCTCAACCTGCATCTGTGGGCAGGGTGTTCTGGCAATAGCGAGGTGAGGCACTACCTGGGAAAGCAAAGTCATGCTGGAAAGTACGGCCACACACAGCATGCTGCAGGTATGCAGAAGACAAAGGAGCAGGACAGGCTGTTCCACCCCCTGCCCTGTTCTTTCCCTCCTTGTCTCCAGCTTGCTACAGCATTAGCCCTCAGGTATCACTGGTGAGCAGGGCAGGGCAAACGCACCGTCTTCTCCTTGTTCTCAAACACTTCCTTGACCTCCTCATAGCTGCAGATCTCCTCAATGCACTCCCGCTCGATGGTGCCCTGCCGAATCTCCTCCAGGAAGCCGTTGGCTCGGGGAAAGCGTTTCAGGACCGAGTGGGCATTCCTGGCCCCCAAGAACACTGCAATAAAAAAGGCAGAGACATGCTGAGCAGGAACAACCCCACACTTGGCCTCTGCCCAGCCAGGTTTTCAATACACAGGCACCCCAAACACCAAAAACCTAGGGCTATGACTCAGTTAGCAGGGCAGTGCCCACTGATGGAGAGCACGCTGAGGCTCTTGGGGTCTGACCAGGTATATACAGCACCAGGAACATCCTTCCAGCATATCTCACACATTGGAGACTTTGGAAGCAGCAGCTGCAAACCACATGGGGCAGATGAAGAAGACAGAATGTTCCATGAAGACTTGTTTTCCTTCTCAGGCCCTTAACAGGTTTCACCTTGTCGATCCCACCAGGTGAGGAGGACCCCAAAGAGCTGGGATGCAGAGCCAGGCCTCCCTGCCAAGACATGGGGCCAGCACCAAGGATTCAGAGCACATCATTCCACAGTCCTCCCAAGCATCACCCCAGAGCCTCTTCTCTTGCTTTACACCTCCACAGGTGGGAGGAGGGCAGACTGCCTGCTGGAAGCTGGTGTCCCTACAAATTCAGGGTGCTTCAGGGACTCTGTTCAGGTCTTTTGCCATGCCCGGGCTCAACAAGAGAAAACATCCCCAACACACAGGGACAGCACCAGAGGGTCACAGGTCAGACACTGAAGAGGGCCTGAACAATCTCTCCCCACATGGCATTACATTCTCACCCCCACTGCATTTTGATGCAGAGCCCTCACAAACCTTCCATCTGCTTCCTCAGAACCACCACCACATTCTACAAGGGAGAGACCTCCAAGGGGTACAGGGAATAAGCACCCGCCAGACCTGCAGCAGCACATGACACAGAGGCAAGTGTTTCTGCCCACAGAGCAGAAACTCAGTGCAAACCACAGTTCTTTCAGGATTCAAACACCCCATGCACACATCTCCTCAGCTTCTGAAATGCAGCTCAGAACACTTGGCTGCAGGCTGCTGCCATCTCTTCACACCAGGGCACATAACCATGCTGCTTCCCTTGAGGAACGTGAATCAGTTTGGCTGGCTGATCTGCAGAGACCTATTCACCTCCTTCATCCTCAGGTTCAGTCTTCCATTGGATCAACTAGATGAACCAACTCACTGCAGGAACATCAAGAGATACAAGACAAAAGAAGGGAGAGGACAGCCAGAAGCTCCCATTATACCAGCTTGGCTGTAACACAAAAATCCTCAACAAGGAGCTTGGTGAAGATCAAACAGTGAAAAGCCATCAGCTTCTTTAATTAGAAGCCTTTTAACAGACAGACCAGCAGGTTTCCTTCTGCTTTGCCTTTCACATATCCTGTTCCTAAAACAACACACATTTCTGAGAGTATTTGTACATATCACAGCAGGGACAAGAGATCATGGCGTAAGCAGCTACTACTGTGCTACATAATCCTGTGCTTGGAGGCTCTCAACTCTTTTTGTGCTGTGTAGGTGCATTTTCCACCCATGATTTATTAATAGCTTGTGTCAGAGAGAGAGTTTGCAAAGGGCTAAACTACTGAGATGTGAATAAAGCACAGCATGAATGATGTTAGTCAGAGACCTTCCCTCACAATCAATTTTATTAAGCAAACCTTTTTATTTATTTTGTTTTTTTACAAGGACAACCAAGAAAGCGTTTAAGAGGCAGAGAAGGCACATTGCAGGAAGGCAGCCACCAGGCTTGCTTTGATTTTCACAAGTGAGGAGGGCTGTCCTGGCTGGAGAGGAAGCAGGCTGGCAGGCCAACCTTCTCTTCAGCCTTTCCAGAATGAGGACATTTTACAAAGACACCATTCATTCTGCAAAGGTCCCATCCTTTGCTGAAGTATGGCCTCACCTCCTTTACCTCCCACCTTGGCCAGGCTGCAGTATCAGCTCTCCCCTCCTCAGCACAACAGTTTGAGCTTCTTTCCAACTTCCTCAGCACATCTTTAAGTAACAGGCTTGGCTGCAGAGCTCACTGTCAGGGGTTTCCATCCCTGTAGATACCAGTCACTTGACCCCTTTCCTGCTTTGCCATGCTGAACTGGCCACTGTATGGGAAATAAAAACAGACACAGAGGCAGGCAGGTATCACAAGCAGCGTCCCAACTGAAAGCATGCTGCAATGGAGTTGCATGCCTTGCCCCACATGCAACTTCCCTCAGGGACATAGAAATGGCAGAAGAGCAGAAACCAAGTCACTATTCCCTCCCCTCTTCTACATGGAAAGTGCAAAGAGCTCCCACATGTCTGGGAGCAGGAAAAGCAATGACCTTCAGGAAGTAAGAGTTTGCTAACTCTCACCTCCAGCCTGGATGCTCAACTGACATAAAAAGCAGAGGGCTGAGCAGGGCAGAGAGAACTTCCCAAGGCCCAGCAGCCTCAGTACTGACCCCTTTTGCCTCTCCAAGTCTCCTCACACCAGCTGGAGAACCGGTGCTCAGGAAAGATCAGAGCTTTAGGCAGGGGGAGCAGTAGGAAAGGCTGGGTTCACTGCATCCCTGCTGCATTTCCTGAGGTGCTGCTGGACCCTGGTGGCAAACAGGCTTGGTAACACTGCTATGCCATAGCTGCTGCAGCTTGTGGGGACACCCTCAGGGCTGCTGCTCTGCTGAAAGACATTTGGGTATCTCTGCAAAGGGACAGCAGCTCTTCACACCACTAGAGACTGCAGGATGGTTAATGTGCTGAGCACATTAACCCCTGCATGTCAGGGTCACCACAAAAGGGACTGCTTGGCAGAGGACACTGCCACCACAGAGGACACCAACAACTAGTAAGTGCTGACGAGCCAGCACCTCACCTCTGGCAAGTGGAAGAAGGCAGGGCCGGCCCCAGCTGATACTCTCCTCACAGATTAAAACTGCCTTCTAATTATCTAATTATCTGAAGATCTCTGCTCCCTCCCACACTGAGCCCAGCACAGAGAAAGAAAGAAGGCATACCTGTCATCCCTTGGATCCTCCTCCTGCCCAGCATGTCTACTGCCTCCACTATCACAGCTGGCTCCGACGACACCTCAAGCAGATTCCAAGATCCCAGACAGATCTCTACATCTCCCCGTTCATAGCTGCCGTTCTCCTTGAGCTCTCATCAGATCGCTGCGTGCAGCCCCCGCGCAGGCTGCCCAGAAGAGCGAGGAGGGAGGGTTGAGTCCAGCTCTTTACAGACCACACACAATCCCCCAGCCAGCACCCTTGCCAGCTTCAGCCCAGCTTTAGGTGCTGGCCCTGAGGAGCCCCATGCGTCAGAGACTCCCTCAGACACCAGGATGCAGTGAGCTCCCAGTGGGGCCAAGTCAGCTGCCTATCCACTGGGAACGCAGAGCCTCAGTATAACCAGACACACAGACTACAAGGCAGTGTGTCCCCCGGGATGGGCAGCTCCTGGGGTGCCAAGCATGAGCCATAAGGAGCACAGTTGCTAGGAGATGTCAGCGAAGATTGGTAACCCCTGCAGAGGGGTCAGTCAGTCCGGAGAGCCTCAGGCAGGCCTGCCTTTTACAGCAAGTATCACACAAATAAATACTGCAGCTCATGAGGAGTCCTGGAGAGATGCCCTTCAGCATCTCTCTCTCAGCACAAGAGAGAGAGAAGCAAAGGTCAGGCCAGACATCAGACCACATAACACCCCCCTAAAAAAGCACAGGCATCCCCTCCCCGAGAAGTGGCTGCCAAGCTTCCCCCTTCCCTCCTTCAGCACCGTCACCACATGTCCCTCTTGGCTGGGAAACACTTACTTGCCATGCTGCCTCCCTCGGCTACGGGGGGCTCCTGTCTACCTACAGGGAAGAAAACAGGAGAGTCACCAACAGCTCATATTTCATCCCATGAAGCTGAAAATCTCTATTACCCAGGGTCAGAATCATTCAAAAAGCAGGGTGCTGTCTGGTGGGCCCATGACAGTTTCCAGTTGAGCACTGCCTCTTCACAGAGCCAAGGGCTTGCACCGCCTCCCACTCATGCTGTGGTTGGAGGAACTTGGGGCACCCTCAGCCCAGCTCTCTGAGAGCCTGGGACAAGTCTGCCATTCTTGTGCTGCACCAGCCCAGGGAGGGTCAGGGCCCTGCCCATGAAGCCCAGAGCACTGCAAACAAGTGAAACAGAAAAGAACGAACTGGATGAAGGAGAATCCAGAGATCTAATCAGCAGGCAGATCAGCTGTGTGTCAGAAGCTGCTGGGAACAGCCTGGTACTCCCTTCCACAAGAGATGGATACAGATAAAGCAGTCATCCTGTTTTAAATCGTATTCACAGCTCTGTCAGTTGTCACTTCTGCAACTCCTACCCACAACCTGTAATAAACAGGGCCACAGTGGTTTGTGCACTGCCATAAAGCTGACCACATTGCAGAGAAGAAAAGAATATGCATCTCCTAAAGGCTGTTGGGCCAAGTTAAAGGCAGCAGCAAGAGTGATAGTGCTCTCTGAATGTCCAGGCCAACAGCCCTCCAGCTGGAAAACCACTTTTTATTCTTCAAAGCAAAAGTAAAGAAACCCAACAAAAGTGAAACAATATCTTGCAGAAGCAGAGCTCACCCCTCTCTGCTCACAGGAGAGTTTCACTCACTCATTTTTCAGACTTTGTCTTCAACTTGTGCTCACTGCCCACTGATCAGACTGTCCTGGGCAAACTCATCTACTCTTGCTTTGTGTGACACTTTGCCATGGCAAAGCCCCCATTCTGTCAGGGGACAGGACTAACCTGCTCTTACAAGGATTTATTGTGGATGAAGAAGCAAAAGTAGTTAGAAACAGCAGGAACTAAACCACATGCTGATCTTAGGTCCAAGACTTCAGATAGTCAAGAGTTATCCCAAAAGCACTTGAATCTGCTCAGCTGGAGTGAAACCAGGGACAGCACAGAGCCATCCACAGTGACAGCAGGGCTTGAAACACTCACTGCCTGTGAAAGGCAGCATCCAGACACACAGCAGGGCTGATGCACACCGCCACACCTCACCAACAGTCCCCTTCTCACTCAATCCAGCACCTCTCCCTGCCTCCTATGGTTTCTGAGGTTCCTGCACCAAAAGTGGCAAGGCAAAGACTACAGCTGTGTCTAGAGGCACAAAGCATCTTCTTTCCAGCAGTCTGCAAAACTTTGATTTCAAACCTCAGTCTAAAGTTTAAGCAGGAGCAAGGAAAAGCAACACAACACCAGAATGACACGGGAGCGGTGTGCTGTGTCCTGCGCCCACAGCCTACACCAAAAGGCATTTACTCAAGATATTGCACACCCAACCCCACTTCTCTGAGCCACCCTGGAGGATGTGAGAGTGCTGAGGCCACTAGATCCATGCATTTGCCCACAGGCTGCTGCAGCTCCGAGCAGGGGCCACCTGACCTGGTTTTGTTGTTATCAGTTTTTGTAGAGCCCCAAACCCAAAGGATAAAGGAACACATGGCATGGAGAGCTAGTCAGTTTCCACACACCTCTGCATCACTGTCACAGGCAGTCTCCCCCTTTGACAGACAGAGCAATGGACATGCAGAAATAAGGATAGTCAAGAACAGCTTTGTCAGGACCCCCAGCTCCACAACCCACAACACACATCAGGCAACACATTTAATGCATCAGAAAGATTTTATCTTATTTTCCAAGCATCTGTGCCGAGGCACCAAGAGCAGCAACACACCAGGTCTACATAAGCCCACAAGCCCAGGCGATGTCAGTGAGAAGGGCAGCCGTACCAAACGATTATTTTTATTTCCACGTGCAAATTCCCAACCACCTCCCCGGGCTTGGATGAGCACCGCACGCACGACTGCCGAGGCAAACTGCATCGCTCCTGCCCCCGCACAGCCACGCAGCCGAGAGCAGCCTGAAGCTGGGGGTTGACCTCGCAGACGCCCACCCAGTCCTGGTCCTCCCTACAGCTTCCCGACAGGAGTTTGCCACCTCTATAAATACTCCATCGACAGGAGGTTGCTACGGCAACCGTGAGGAGGCGAGAGGAACCAGCCGAGAGGTGGAAGCTGCTGCAGTCGCACATTTGTGTCTCCCCCAGGCTGCCCCATCCCCGCCCCCGCTCTCGCTCCCGGAGATGCTCAAGGGGGAACTCGAGCTGGTGGAACGCGGGGTGCGGTGCCGGACCTCGCAGAAGGGCTGGAGTGGTGGAGTGGGGGCAACTCCTGGCCAGGCTGGGGCACGGCTATGGTAGGGGGGACCAAGAGACATCAGTAACATGCCCGGGGGTGCTGCTCGGCGGGATCCCGGCAGTACCGGGGAGTTCTGTGCCACGACCAACTGCGAGAAGGGGCTCCATTTGCCACCAGCTGCCACACAGCCTCGATCTTTCCCGGAGACACCCCTCGGACCCGTCCGACCCACCGCAGCGAGTCCCTACGCTGCCCCTGGTCCGCCCCGCCCCGCCCGGCGCCTCCATCCCCGCACCGGCACCGCCCTTCCCAGACCAAGTCCGAACTGTTCCCTTCACCCCAGCTCCCAGTGTCACCCTGCAGCAGGGTCCCGTCCCATCAACCCGGGTGTCCAGCTGAGAGGGGCCCGAAGAATCCCGGGATGATGCCCCACACGCTCCCGCAAAGGCACATGCACCCTCGCACAACCTGCCCGCAGCCCTTCTCTTCCCAAACGCCCTGACAACCCCGCCGGCCGCACCGCCCACGACGAAGAGCGCGAGCACCGACGGCACGAACTGCACCACGTCGATCTCGTCGTTGTCCTCCGCCGGGAGGGAGTCGAGCTCCTCGTCGGTGAGGACCACGGTCTTGTCGCCGTCGTCGTAGGCCTTGTCGATGTGCTCGTAGTCGACCTCGCGGCCGCACACCTCGCAGTGGCGCTGGTAGCGGATGCGGCCATGGTCCTCGTCGTGGACCTGGTGGAAGGAGAGGTCGTGCGACCGGGTGGCGCTGTACAGCTTCACGGGCACGTTGACCAGGCCGAAGGTGATCTCACCGCTCCAGATTGCGCGCATGACCCATGACACCACGAGTCGCCGCCACAGCACCAGGAACGATCGGTCGGACGAGGGTGTAAGGTATCGACTCTCGATAACTAATCACCGAATTCCGATCGAGGAGAGCGCCATGGGCATCGTTCCCGTCCAGATCCTGAGGGCCATCATCTGGCTCTGCCTGCTCGGCTCCCTGGCCGTCCAGCTCGTGCTGGTGCCGCTGATCGGCTGGGAGATGACGGACTCCGGGGCACCGCTCGGGGTGGTCGTGATCGTCGCCGCCCTGCCGTGGATGGACCCGGCCGTCGTCGCCGCCGAGCTGGCCGCCGCGGCCCACACGCTCGACGGCGGATCTCCCGACGACCGGAGTGTCGACATCTCCGACATGGCCGACGATAGCAACGTCGAGATGGGCGGCATGGACGACACCACCAACACCGCCCAGCTTGCCGATGGCGAGAAGCCGCGCAAGCGCCGCAAGAAGAAGGAGGAGGAGTACGACAAGGAAGACGACTTCATCGACGACACTGAGCTGGCCTGGCAGGAAGCAGCCGCCGTTACCAAAGACGGCTTCTTCGTCTACTCCGGCCCTCTAGTCCCACCCGGCGAAGCCGCTCGCGTCGAGACCAATGCTCCCACCCGTGGGCGTGGCAGAGGCCGTGGCCGCCGCGCCGGAGCCGCAGCCGCCGGCACCACCCACGCTTCCCTGGCGGAGAAGAAGGATCCCGGAGTCGTTCATGCTGCCACTACTACCAGAGGCAGAGGCCGCGGCCGTGGCACTGGTACCACTCGTAAGCCGAGAATCACCAAGGCCGATCGCTAGAGGATGGAGATCGAGAAGCGTGAGCGCGAGGCCGCCACTGGCATGGCCGCACCGACCGCGCAGCCTACGCTTGCGATGAAGAGCATGGGCGCGTCCGCTTAGGAAGAGCGTGTTTATCCTCATCACCGGCGATGATGGGGCTTGCAGTCTCGTCATGACTGCTGCATTTGCTATGAAGCAAGCGTTTTCATGAGCAAGCATTGCTATGAAAGCAAGCAAGCGTGCTAC